>OZ026515.1:50226759-50542257 GCA_964019695.1 Loripinus fragilis
AAACCTGCAATAATATTTAAAACATCTAAACAAATACATATGTTATGTCATTAAAATAATGCATGGAAGCTAATCGATACATGAATAACCTTAAACCGTGTAATAGGGGTCCAGTCTGCTAAGCTGACCACACAAAATCATTTTTTTCTTTCGGATTTCTTGTTCTAACGGACATGAACTGACTAGGCTTAAAGCCACACACGACCCCATGTAACGGTCAGAACCTTGCAGACACAGACTGTGGGAGCATTCAGGCATAAGGACCTCATTATGGATCATATTGTACCAAAATTCACAGCCATATAGAGCCCTAGGTAATACTATAATTTCATAAAGTTTTTTAGTGTCATAGGGATCAATCCCAGAATTTAGCAGCCAAAAGTAATTTTGCCTAATTTCTGACGAAGCCAGTATAATGCTTTTTTTACATTCATCTCTGAATTACATTCAATGCCTAAGTGAACGTATGAGGTCCTTTCAAGCACCTCATCACCCCCAGATACCACTGTCGACGGATGCGTGAGAAGGCAGAGCTTGATTCATCGAATACCAAAATCGCACATTTAAGAGCATAATATATTCCGTCATAATAGCGAATATCTGTAGCATATGTTGGCCATACTTAGTTAATGAAATCAATGCCATATCATCAGCTACAGTAGGACAGCAAACGCTTAATCTGTTAATACGGAAACCGTAAAGACAAGCACAAAACACATTCGTTAAATCATTTTCAAAACATAAAAATAGAAAAAAGGGAAGTGTGTCCACCTTGTCTTGTACCCTTAAATACCTGAAAAAAGCGAGATTTGTAACCTCTAAAATCGACATAGCTTGTGATGTTATCATAAAGACATACTAAAGCCTTCCAGATATATCGATCAATACCAAGTGCATCTAGTTTTAAAAACAAACCATTACATGTATGCCATATATTATCAAATGCTTGTTTTACATCCAAAAAGCAGACATAACGTTTGCTTTGATTTTCTCTCGCGTAATTGATACTTTCCAGGACAGGAAAAGAAGTCATGTTGCAGCCCACTTGTTTCTGACCCCCCTCCCCCCGCCCCCCCCCCCCCCCCCGGAAGTGGGTTGAATACTTGTGGAATCACAGGCGTTAACTATTATGTAGCTTAACCCTTAAAGCGCCAATAAAAAAATGCATCTGAAAATTTCGTCTATTGAAGTCGTCTGCTGCAAATAATTGCCTAGCATTACTGACGAATTAAGTAAAGAAGCAAACAGCGTGGACCCAGAACAGACTGCTCCTATAAGAGCAGTCTGATCTGGGTTCGAACTGTTTGCCATAGAGGCTTCTTAAACATTTCAGCAGGCGAGAAAAGCAGACGACTTTTGTTGCGATTGGCGCATTTAGAGTTAAGCAGAGTTGAGGTCAATGTTAACGCCCTATGATTATTGGGATCGTCTTACCGCCCTTAAACAGAGTTATTATGACACCAACCTGCATTTTTTTCAGGGACATATGAATTTTTAGCATAGCGTTAACGAGAATAAGTAATCTCCGTAGCTATGTGTCCCATGCTTAAAATGTTCATTGTAAATACAGCCCTCCCCAGGTGCTTTTCCGTTCTGCAAATTCGGGATTATACAAAAAGTTCTCCATCCGTTACAGGAGGAATCGAGAATATCCCATTAAAAGGACGCTGCTAGGCTTATATGGGTTAAACATACCAGTAATTTGACGTTTATTAACTTCTTAGTCCAACTTATTCTTAGAACGACAGTATTCCTCGAATACAGCCATCTGACCCCAGAAGATTTAAAGGCGCAATATTTGTTTGAAAATAATAATATCGATTTTAGCTTGTTGCCGTGATGACTCGCATAACGTTTCAGCTTAATACGACTTGTAGTTCTTCTTCAGGAAGAGGTGTAGAAAATGAGAAAAACTAATGGCGTACGGACGACGGGCAACTGGTCATACCATACGCAATAAAACATCATAATAATAATTTGCATCGCCGTGAGAAAACCTGTCTTCCGGGTTTCTGACAAAACGAGACTCAAACCAGTCTCCTCAGCTACAGACACTAGCTAGTAAATTGAAATTTCGCTTGAAGCAAGTTTACATATGGTTCTTTCCAAAAAGCGAATGACAAAGGCGCTGATCAGACTGCGCGGATGCGCAGGCTGGTCTGTGCCTGTGTTATTCGCAACACCCCGAAGACAGGTTTTCTCGCGTCGATGCCCATATAAACAAACTTACCGATAGCCAATCCTTGATGTCTGAGAAAATGACGTTTCGCGAGGTTGCAACGAGATCACCAGTAGCTATCAAACTGTCTTTTGAGTTAATTTCACACTCCTTGGTATCACTGTCAAAGTTAAATGACAAACAATTCATGTTCTTTTCACACCTGTGGACGCATCTAGATATGCTTTGCACCTTCAACTTTTCAAGAACATGCCCTTTTAATGTCTTACCGGTGTGTGCAGGATTAAGTGGGATTTGAGCACATGACGCAGAGCACGTCCCAATTGATGTACAAAGCACAAATAAGAAAATGGCGATCGCACTCATAATGTAAATTCTTTTGTTATGTGACTGTCGCTATTCCTTTGGTGTAAACAATATGTTTTCAATATATTCATACATGTACTAACGTCAACACAAACGCCTCGTCCATAACCAGCTTTCTAAGCAATGGCAATGTCCTGCCAGCCAAAAGTGACAGTATCAGGGACTTATAATCGAAATATCAATGCACACGTGATTTATCGATTCGTATTAGCTCAAGTAAAGTGTACACGTTAGGGTTTTACTTAGCAATTGTAAACAAAGTATTTCATCACTGTCACTTTTGGTTGGCACGACAGTATAAAAGATTTGTCAACCACTTACTGTTATCAATGTAGAGATTGGGCGATGTCGGAAAATGATTATAACTTTATATCAAAGTGTCGTGTTATTCTGATGACGTCATACAGGTCCAACGTACCTATAACGGCATTCATCAATCACTGCTGATGTCAGTTTGAATTTGCACTAATTTTGTGTCGCTGGTGTTTGGCTAACTATGTTCAAAATTTGAATCATTTTTTTTTCTAAAAGCCATATTTACGACCAACAACTTTTTATGATTATGACTTCATATTGAAGACAAAATGCAAGGTCATTTCCGGGAACATGCCACCTTTCTCATTTCAGCTGAATAAAGGCAGAAATGATAATGCAGTAAGCTCATGCCCACCTAAAACTTACGCCATTGGAGATTATATATACTGACGTCAAGAAAAAACGCCTCATCTAAAAATAAACGTGAATATCTCTTAGACTGATCGGACTAAAGTTATGAATTTTAGTGCATTATAACATCTTACCAGTCAAGCGTATCTCATGAAAACAAGATTGCTGAAAGAATATTTGAGACTGAGAAAACGACCTCAGTTTGAGACAGGGGTCACCATTTCGTGCGACACAAGACTTTAGCCATATTTGCTTTGTTTCTAGACACAATCCGTTGACAGGAAAAACGTGTTTACCATTGTAAAACATGCTCTATTTTACCAAAAATGCGTTTATAATGTTCAGACAATGTTTGTATGCGCCTGCTGAAAGAAACAACTTACCCCACCCACCTTTTCGCCATGCATTTCAGTAAAACTTAAATGTCATGACTCTGCAAAGTGGATGAAAAAATTGTTACGAATCCTTTGCAAAAGTCATAAGGCTTTAACAAGCGACAATTGCGAAGGAAACGCAATCTTGCACGTGTTCCAGACGGCCGTTTTGGATGACGTTAACGCAGACCAACGACTGGCCATTGGGCGTTACAGTTTATCTTAAATAACGTAATTTTATGTAGGCATAATCTGTGTACATTATCTAATGTACCACCTTATCATTTTTTTCCATTACTTAAAGGAAAACGAAAATGTTGGCAAGTTTCGTAAATGGACCTTACATTTTGTCCTTAATATGACGTCATAATTTCACAAAGTTATTACTCGCAAGCACAACTGTTTGAAAAAAATATCCAAATTTGTTCTTTGATTAGCGAAACATTTGCGGCTGGGTGCAAATTCAAATTGAAATCATAATTGATCGATGCACAATGCCGTCATGTGTACGTTGAGCCTGTATGACGTCATCGGAATAACGCGCGTCACCTGCACATCAAATAAAAGTCATTTTCCAACATCGCCCAACCTCTACATAAAGAAGCAGTACGTCACTGTTCATTTCCTTTAATCATCGCTAAGAAATCAGTGATAATGAGTGAGGCGTTTTTAGTTGACGTCAGTATATATGTCATGCTGAATGACCAGGTTATGGTAAACGTTTCAAAACGACCATCTGCTACAAGAGCCAGATTGCGTTTCCACAACCATCATTGCTGATTAAATCAATTATAGACTTGCAAATGATCCATAACTATAGCGTAAACCCCTGTGCTACGACACAAAATTTAATTTTTACTCAAATGCCCTGCAGAGAAAAAGGGTTGGAAAGTCCTCTCGTCCAGCAGAAGCATAACGCATTTTCTGAACATTATAAATGCCTTTTCAGTAGTAAAGATACGTTTTAACAAAGGTAAAACTAGTTGCTCTTGTCATATTCATGACCCCTATCCCAAACGTAGGCTGTTGTCTCAGCCTGGAATAGTCTTAAAGCAATAATTTTCAGGAGATACGACTGATTGATAAGATGTTTTAATGCACTGAAACTCACGCCTTTAATCTGTTTATTTTGTTTGTTTTGTTGCTTTACGTCACAAGTCAACAGCTATGGTCATGGCCGGACGGTTAGTTCGTTCACCTAACCACACCTTTTCCTGGGCAGGCTTGAACAAGCAGTTAACCAGTACTTCGTGCACACACTATCGCTTGTAACTGAAAACAACCCTTCTTGAATGATTCAGCGGTAGGGAGGAGGGGAGGAGAATGACCATAGAAATTATTTCATGATCAATCTCCACGAAAGTATGGGACCGGGCCGGGATCGAACTCGCGACCCCTGGATCTGCAGTCAGACTCGCATCTGTTTAGTCTAAGAAATATTCATGTTAATTTAGAACTAGATGAGGCGGGGGTTTTTTTTATTGACGTCGGTATTTTAACATTGATTGCTTAGGGAGATACTATAAACAACTTAATCCATTGGTTATCGGACAGTACATAATGTCAACCCTTAATTCCATAATAACGTCTTTTGACGCCTTTGAAATATCATGTATTTGAAAGGTGGCATGTTCCCGGAAATAACCTTGCATTTTGTCTTTAATATGAAGGGCTTCACGTTATCATTTCAAGAGACCCGAAGTATTCATGACTCCATGAACATTCCAAAAATTGAATTTATTGCTTATATTTACATTTTATTATATATGTAAATATCTAAAATATAAAAAAAATGAGATAAAAACAGTTTTGTTTTCAAAATATAATCGTGTTATCGGTTTAGTCAGAATTTTAAATGTAAAAGCGGAACAGCCAGCTTGAACACGGACAGCCAATGGAGCAAGCAAGAGGCTGGTTTTGCACGTGCGACTCAGATGTGACTCGCTCTCGAACACAGCACCAGTATCACTTCTGGCGAATGAGTTTGATGTTCGAAGCGTATTGCACGGACAAGTGAGCTTGGAGCTGTAATCAAATTTGTGTAATTCATGAGCCTATAAACGGTTTCAAAAATCTAAAGATTCATTAAAGTATTGCTTCGAAAATGTAAAAAAAAAATGAAATACGAAACGATCTTTAGCAACTTTCATATAAAAAACACAAGTGTAAGTTTATGTAGAATGCCTTACATGACTTCTAAACTTTTATTGAATTTATTAATATAGTTGAGGAAAAGAGATAAAATGCAAGGTTTGTTTAGCATTTATCTCTTTTTTCACGACTTGTTTTATAAACCCAATAGTACATGCGCATGAATGTTAGATTGCGTCTGTCACATGACATTAAGCGTACTTAAAATCGCATTTTTGGCGTGAAAAGGTCAACTTTTGCCACTTTTTATGCAATGTTATAATGAACGTCACAACGTAACGTTAATAAATCTGTAAAATATTGGTGGTGTATATATTTTATTGTATGGTGTTATATCACTCACGCACACGATACCATGTGATAAAAGTTTTAACAGATCCCTTTCATTTTGTTTCCTCTGGGTAACAATGCACAGAAATAATTCTAGTAAATCGTCCAATTCTTAAAGTTTTTTTCAAATTTATATTTTAACAGAGATATATTTCAGTCAACTGCCAGCCAATTCGATTTGTAGAGGAATTTTTTTATCATCTAGAAATCCATTGCCTTGCCTTAAAAAGATTTCCGATATAATTACTTAATTTGTGTATGGTTTTTGTTGAGTTGATTGATTGCATAATATTTAATTAATGCCCATAATATCAATAGCACAAATTTCCCTGACAAACTTAAACATGTAAAAATGACGTGTTTTCCTAGATCTGTCAATACTTAATGCTGCATTCCCACTATCAAGATCAGCTCCACGCCATGATTGGAATCGCGGTCTGTATCGTGGACTAATCGCGGCGCTCGTATCATCAGCTCATATCAAATCTTGATGTCAGTTGTGGTAATCGTGTTGATCGTAGAACATTATTGGACAGTCCAAACTTTTTTTACGATTAGCACGATTAATTTTTAATCGTTATTTTTGCATCAGATTGTATGGCATCGTAGCAAATCGCCACACCGCGTATCTAATCGTGCGCCCAAATCGTAGTATACATTTAATCGGGATCGGTCATGGACAAGGCAAATTGAGATGTGCTGCGATCTGGTACGATCTGCTCCGATCTGTGACGCTCTTTCGGGGCCCTTTGCTCAATGCCTGTCACGAATTACTCGCACGCGAGCAGGTATGAGTTGATATGAGAAAATGCGAGTCGATACGATTATCAAACTTTTTTCACGGATGCTGGCGATCAGTTACGATTTCATGCGCCCTTTAAATAAACCATGAAAGTTTTGATGTGATTCATATAGGAATCTAAAAGGTGAGAAGGACTAGGAAATGCTACAATCACAGACTGCAGATCAACCCACAGCAACGTGAGGAAGAGAACTCGACACAGAACACAGCCAGCCACAACACAATTAAAGTAAAGCAACCAGATCGATCGTTCCCAGCTATATGATTGCTAAACAAAAAAGGGCACCAAACACACAATCCCCCCCCACACACACACACACAGTTGGAGCAACAAATTTTAAAAAGTTAACTGTTCAGGTTATTCATGAAAATAAACTATTCTCAACAGACGAATCAATAAAAATGCAAACAAAGGCAAAATGAGGAGCACGAAACTAGATATTTTGATTATGCCTATTGTTAGGACTTTGAGAATCCACTCAGCCATAAAATGGCTGCCCTCAATAGCTTTCATTTCTCTATTATACAAACATCTGTCACTTTCTTATTTTTCATTCAATTTTGATTGGGCTTTTGCATATTGCATGATTAAACAAGAGCTTACATTGTAAATTCAGATTCATTGCCTTCGATATTGCTGCCCCCTTTAAGCTCGTAATATTATGTTATTAATCAAGTGATTTCGTATTGGCTCAGTTACAGGTCCGAGGTCAGCTGTATAGGTCCGAGGCCGAAGGCCGAGGACCTATACAGCTGACCAAGGACCTGTAACTGAGCCAATACGAAATCACTTGATTAATGACATTTTTATTAATTAACTTTCATTGACAGTCAATTTGGGATTAAGGAAATTCTTATTAGTTATGATATCAGTGAAACTACTGAAACTACCAGAGAGAAAATGGCGCACCTCTGGTTTACCGGGCACAGTTTATGATGTGAGGCAAATTTCAGTCTGTAATGGCGTAGATTGAAGAAGAAAAATACCGAAGAACTAAAATCAAATATAGACTATATGCAAGTAGAAACGTCACAAGTATGATACCGAGGCACTCAACTGTGTAAGTGCTATATAAGACTTTGTAAAGAAATAATTTAGAAGCAAACCAACCATAAAAACCCTACAAAATCAGTTGTGCCCAGCAGTGCAAGTTAGCCAGATCAAGCATATTTTGCTACATACCAAGATACATCCGTGCTAGTAAACTGTCCAGTTCAACTGTTGGAATGTCTTGTATTTTCCTCATCTCTAAGTTCAGTCTTGCCCATAAGTAGAACAAATTGACATCGCTGTTAGTTTTGTGTTTAGTGTTTTTGTTAACATTTGCTGACAAGAGCTGATCGCAGTCCTCTGAAGCAACCGGTTAGAATCTTTCATTTTAGTGAACGCTCGAATTACTAGTGTCGTCCGAGTGGGAAAAAGCATGGGATATGGAATTTAATCCATCCAAGTGTCAAGTCCTGCATATATCCAGGTCTCGCAGGCCAATCAAACATCCTTACACTATGCACGGACAAGTCCTTGACTCTATAGACCATGCACGGTACCTTGGTGTCGACATATCATCTGACCTAAATTTTAACCATCACATTAACCGCGTCACAGCAAATGCATCAAAAAGTTTAGGCTTTCTTAAAAGAAATATTAAAACAAAACATCCCGGTATACGCGAGGCAGCCTATAAAACTACAGTCAGACCGCAGGTTGAATATGCCTCATCAGTTTGGAGTCCGTACACTAAAAAAGACATCCATAAGGTAGAGATGGTTCAGAGAAGGGCTACTCGCTGGATTCTCAGCTCCTACTCTCCTTACCAAAGTGTTACGGAACTCCAACAGCAACTAAATCTGAGAACGCTAGAACAGAGAAGAGTTGATGCTAAAGTCATTATGATGTTCAAAATTATACATGGCCTTGTTGCCATACCTGTGCCACCATACTTTGAACAACCAATGAGATCGACACGGCATAGCCACCCCCTTGCATTACGTCAGATTCATACAACAGCAAATTATTACAAATTTGCCTTTTTTCCCTCAACTGTTGTATTTTGGAATCAGCTTCCAGCCCAGATCGTACTTCTGCCCACTCTGGACCAGTTCAGTGTGGCAGTACGGGCGCATACCCATCTTATCCCATAACTCAACATAAACTGTTTTTATCCTGTTTTTATCTCTTCTTGTACATTTACTTTTAACAACTATCTCTACCCTTTTCCTTTTTCTTAAACTTAGTACCGTGACTGTAAGGCGTAATCAACCTGCACGTAATCCTCGCGAGGGGGTGTTGCAGAATCTAAAGAAAGAAAGAAAGTCCGAAACAGTTCCATCCGGTCTTCCATCCTGTAGTGGCAATTGAATTGGAAACATCGAGTGTCCCTTTACTTCCTCGAGAACAGATTCTGTTTTCTCCGGAGTCAGTAGCTCATAGAGGCTTAAATAAGCTGCTTAAATTTGCATCATGTCCTCACCATTTCTGGCAGTTCTGTCCGACAATCTTCCCCACACCAAGGGCGGACTTGATTTACTGAGTGTACAGTCGAAATGTCCCCAAGTCAAAATGTCCCCGACTCAAAAACGTTGGTGTTGTTGTTGTTGTATTTCTATTTCGGCATTTCTTACTGAAATCAAAAATTGGTCCGACATTTATAAACTCCGACAAAGAGCGCTCTTGCGTGACTGAGCTGACTGAGCTTCTGACCAATCAGATGCATGGATTTCTGTATAGTCCAAGGTGAAATCCATATAGTCCAAGGTGATGTCCATATAGTCCATGGTGAAATCCATATAGTCCAAGGTGACTATATGAAAGTAGAAACGTCACAAGTATGACACTGACGCATTTCGCTGTATAAGTGCTATATATTGAGTAGTTAATTAATAATTATCGTAATTGTTGAGTGACAAATACGGTCTGTATATGTCAATGGTGTCACCTACAATTGCCTGACTGTACCTCTACTGGCCCTTTGTGACTGGTGTTGTAGCTGGTCTGGCTTCTGCTTGACTTTTAGCGATGATATAAGCATGAGTAATACTGCATCGCCCTAAACTCCTGCCATTATCAATGGTCATAGTTGAAATGTTAACTCTGTAGAATAGCATGAAAGGCACAATGAAGTCGATAGTCGGGTCCAATCCTAGGTCAAATCGTGATGATCCTTGCTCGTGATCGTGAAAGACATCTGGACATCAATCGTGTTCTGTCACAACAGATCGCATCGGTACGAGATGAACGCATCAGAGCGTATATCCCCATAGAAAATGTCTCTGCAATAACAGTGTTATAACAGTGATTTCCAGTGTTTTCCATTGGTATTCCAATGACATTTGTCAAATTCACTGTTATTCCACTGAAAGTCAATGGAATTTAAAATAACACTGTCATTTCACTGTTATTCTAATGGTATTCCAATGAAAAGAACCGTGACTTACCACTGGTGCATGTATTATTTCACTGTTATACCAATGAAAATGTCAATGCCTTTACCACTGGAATTTTTTCACTGTTATACCAATGAAAATACCAGTGGCCTTTCAAGTGGAATCGTTTCACTCTTATTCTACTGGCTTTATTTGTTGTTGTTAAATTGTATAAAAATACCACTGGTATTGTTTCAAATAGTCAATGATTATTTTACCATATGATCCTTGACATATGAGTGTACTTTTTTGTAACTCTAGTCGGTAGGTTGGTGTGCAGTCTTTGATAACTGCATTGTTCAATCTAAGAAATTTTAAAGGGGGAGGGGGCATTTTCATTTGATATCAGATGAAAATAAAACACTGCCCAGTATTTCACCATGCAATCATGTTAATCATGGCCTTTTATAGACATTTTGACTGGAAACTTTCAAAGAACAAAACGTACAATTCCATACTTATATTACATCAATAACCTGAATAGATATGGGATAATCCATCAGAATGAAAAGGGTTCAACAACAAGAAAAGAGTTACTGGTCTTCCAGGTTGAATAAACTACCTTTATTATTTTATCTCAGTGATTTACATTAGTCAGAAACCCGTTCTTTTACTGATTAACTACGTTCATAACCACTATTGATCTCAATATACAATGAATCATTCCTGGATTGTTGCCCCACCCAGTAACAATGCACTGTTTAATACTTTGTTTTCTATCAAAACCCACATAATTTAATGTTCTGTTGGTGGTTATCAACATCTAAGGTCATTAACTTTCAGAAAAATAAATTCTGCATGCATAAATGACTGATAATTTCATTGTTTTGGTGAATTATTGATTGTCCATATAGCGAAATCAGTGTGTATTTTACTTTCCGTTAAACAGGATGTAAACTAAACTGGTGCCCTTATATCGTCTCAAATCTAGATAGATAGATCAAGGGGATGGAACCAGACTAGATGTAAACCAGATATCACGTTGCGCCAATTGTAAAGTGTGCAGCGATTGGATAAAACACTTCATAACAACCAGTCTCACGAAAACAAACAACCAATGATTGGCGCCGTACTTTAGGCGCGATAAATCAAACAGAAAACACTTGCGCAAAACTGAAAACCACGTGTATATAAGATTGATTGAAAAAAAGAAAAGAAATGCAAGATTTTAGCTCCGTTTTTTTTTCTTAAAAATTGACAAAGGAAATGAAGATCAACTCCTAAAGAATGTAACAGAGGCAGATTGAAACACTGCCAACCTTGTAACTGACATTTCTCAAGAAAGAAAAGAAAATAAGACTTGTCTTTTATAAAAGTAAGCGAGCTAAATTAACTAAAATTAGGAAATGAGGATCATTTCTCATTCAGAATACATAAGAGATATATTCTAAAAAAAATACGCTGTCACAACTGGTATCTGGCATTACGGAAACAAAAGAAAACATGTTTTGGCTTTTATAAAAGTAAACAGACTTCAGTGTTTAGCTTGGGTAGAGATATTCAAAGCCGGATCAGCTCAATACTGAATTAATGAGCAAAGTAAGTAAGGGTGCAAAGATCAGAAATCGATACAATTAAGTACCACACCAGAGACATTTCAACTTTGAAATAGATCTACTATGTGTTTTGTTGTGTGTAAAGCAAACTTAATACATTGATCAGTGTTCAATCTAAGAAATTTTAAAGGGGGTCATTTCATTTGCTTTCGGATGAAAATAAAATAGTGTCCAATATATTACCCCTTTCACATAATGCTAAAGATGGTCTACTCTAGCTTTTGCAAGGGGTCATCCATAAAAAAGGGGTGGGGCTAAAAGGAGATTGAACACTGCATGCTTAATGTACATGTTTGGTAAAAATTATTATGCTCATAGTAGCTTTTATTTTCTTAGATTTGTATAGTTTTTATACATGTGAATCTTAAGGCTTTACTTGGGACAAACACTTTAAGAGCATTTCATGTCCAGGTCTTGAACTGTGAATTAAAGACCTATTCTTGAACCATACGTTCTTAAAAATAGGCATGGGTTTTGCCATAAAATAGCATCTTGGCAAACATGTTAATACAGATTGGTGGTATATCAGTGGTATACCAGTGGAGATCAGCAGTAAAATTTGATGGTATTACCAGTGGTATATTGGTGGTATATTAGTGGTAAACCGGTGGTGTTACCAGTGGTTTCCATTGGTATTCAGTGCTATACCAGTGGTTTCCAGTGATATACCACTGGAAATCAGCAGTAAAATTTGATGGTATTACCAGTGGTATACCAGTGTTTTCCAGTGGTATTACCAATGGTATAGCGGTGGTATACCAATGGTATACCGGTGGTATACCAATCGTATACCGGTGGTATACCACTGGAAATCAGTGGTAGAATTTTGTGGTATTACCACTATTATCCACTTATATGACAGTGGAAATCAGTGGTATTACCATTGTTTTACCACTGGAATCCACTGTTTTACCAGTGATAATACCACCAAATTTTACCGCTGACTTCCACTGGTATACCACTGGTAATACCACTGGTATACCACTAGTAATATCAGAGAATTTTTTTTATGGGGATGCGCGTGCCACATCGTCCAAAATCGGGAACCCCGATCGTGATGGTCGCATAAGATTGGTACCCCATCGTGGACTCGATCGGGACAATTCTGTTCAAACGTATGTGATTGTATCTGAACGAGAGACCAGAACAGGGTAGATCCTGTCACCAGAAAGTGACCAATCGTGATCATATTGCATCCAAGCGCAACAAATGGTATCAGAACGTATCGCGACCCGTATCACTTCGTATCCAAACCTAAGATCTCAAAGAACTCCACGATCAGCTACGAATGGCCAATCGTGGCGTTCGTAACGGATCGCACGACAGTGGGAACGCAGCATAAAGGTTGAATACATCGCATTCATAGAATAGCGAAAAAATAATCAGTCTGATGTCAATTTAGCCAAACTATACTAAGTGTGTACTAAAAAATATTTTTTATAGTTCACCAAAACTATTCCGCAAATGTGGGAGTTAGTAGCTAAGTAGTGTGTGCAACTACATGTATGTGGGTAATAATTAAGCGTAATCATGCGGGGATCCGGAAAGTTTTGTCAGAGGAGTTCCAAATTTGATAACGCTTTTTTATATACATAAAAATATTTTTTTTAGTGGATAAGGGGATATAGGATCCATATACCGCTATAAATAGGCCATCATCCGCCCGCCAGCGAAACGCCATTTAAATGGTGTTTCGCTAGCGGGCCGATGATGGCCCAACATTAAATGCTGACCTGGTAGCCTTGTGATTTGCAGGGGATCCGGGCCAGCATTGCAAAGAAATCCTATATTTTTGTGTGTGTTTTTTCAGAGGGGGGGGGGGCGTCCGGACCCCCATGGTAATTGTAATGAATTATGTACAGCCTTATGGCAAAAACACGACATTCTGAGTGTGACATCTTCTTACCATTTCGTCAAAGTTGTGAACGAAACCATGGTAGTTGGAAGCTAAGTGTGGTGCATGACATATATCCTGCATTCTTGTGGTATAAAAAGCGCCAATAAAAAAATGCATCTGAAAATGTCGTCTGTTGAAGGCGTCTGCTGCAAATAATTGCCTAACATTACTGACGAATTAAGTATAGAAGCAAACAGTATGGACCCAGAACAGACTGCTCCTATAGGAGCAGTCTGATCTGGGTTCACACTGTTTGACATAGAGACATCTTAAACATTTCAGAAGACGAGAAAAGCAGACGACTTTGTTGCGATTGGCGCTTTAAGAGTTAAGAAAGATAAAGTGAAATAGTCCATGGGCCCGGAGGGGTAACCATGCACCCCCTAAGGACCCTCCGGGAGTGGTATAATATTGTACATTGGACCCCCTTATTAAGAATCAAGATGTTAACACTCGATATCTTGGGTCCTAATACAAGAGTAGCTACGAATGCCTAAGAACGCCTACGAATCGATTACGATTTAGTTACGATGACCCAGAATGTATAAGGAATTTGGTACGAATCAAGCACGATTTTTCGAATCCGGGAATACGTGGCCAAAGTTTTGAACAGTTCAAAACTTTTGAGCCGAATTCCCGATAGACCTTCGAATTGCAAGAACTGACTAAGGACTGTGCGATTCAGTTAAGACCTTCGCGAACTGAGTACGTTTCAGCCTCGAGTCCAAATATTTGTCAATTCATGACAAAAATCGTGGGATTCAGGGCCTGTGTGGAATAGGGGTATAAGCCAAACGCTTTAAATACTAAGCTCAGCTGACCGAAGACTTAACAAAGTATAAACGTCCCCCATTTTTTCTCAATTTCTTTAAAAATTCTAACGTTACTCATATCAAATATGTCTTTTGTCACTTCGTCGTATATCTTTTTTTAAAGATATTTCTTGTACAACGTATTTTCTCTCAAAAATTAAACCCTGGTGAAAATTTCCGAAATTTACGATACTTTCGAGAGGGTGAATACATTCGTTTAGCGGCGACAGACTCTGTCAAACTTATATGCCATGCAAGGGAAGTCTTCCCGGGAAGAGGGTTTTCTTCGGGGGCCTCTGTTGCAAAGAAATGGGGCTTGGAAATCTTTTGGGGCAAGTGTCTTAAAATAAGAAGACTTTCTGATTTTTTTGCACGGAACTGTCTTCCCCGGGGAACTTAATTACGTAGCAAATGCTCATTCACATGCGTGTGAGTATCATCCCCAGGGAAGATAATTACACAGAAAATATACATCAATTAATTTCGTTATTTTAAGACACTTGCCCCAAAAGATTTCCAAGCCCCATTTCCCCCGAAGAAAGCCCTCTTCCCGGGAAGACTTCCCTTGCATGGCACATAAGTTTGATGAAATCTGTCGCCGCTATATATATAATTCCGTTATCCTCCCCAGGAAAGATAACGGGATTATATATATAGCGGCGAAAGAAGTTTTGTGGCGACCACACAATATGAAGATATTTCTAGAAAACATTGATATCATGAAAAAGAAAACTTTTAGACACACTAGTTGCTGAATATTGAGTTTCAAACTTTTCCATCGCTATATATATAATCCCGTTATCTTCCCCGGGGAAGATAATGGGGTTATATATATAGCGGCGACAGAACTTATATGCCATGCAAGGGAAGTCTTCCCGGGAAGAGGGTTTTCTTAGGGGGCCTATATTGCAGAGAAATGGAACTTGGAAATCTTTTGGGGCAAGTGTCTAAAAATAAGAAGACTTTCTGATTTTTTGCATGGAATTGTCTTCCGCGGGGAACTAAATTACATAGCAAATGCTTATTCACATGCATGAAAGTATCTTTCCCGGGGGAAGTTAATTAGCATCAAATGCTTATTCATTAACGTGAAAGTATCTTCCCCAGGGAAGATAATTATATGGATATGTCTATCAGAAAATCTTGTTATTTAGTATTTATTCACTGCCATGAAAGAATCTTCTCCAGCGAAGATAATTATACGGAAAAAATAGATTACAAAATCTTGCTATTTGAGACACTTGCCCCAAAAGATTTCCAAAATAGTAAGTTAGTATGATCAGGAAATACCACAATCACAAACTGCAGACAACCCCGTGGCACCGCGAGGAAGAGCCGCTTAACCACCACGAGACACCAGGAAGACAAACAAAGCAAAGCAACCAGTTCTCTCTTTCCAATCAATATGATTGCAATACTAGAATGGACATCAAGTAAAATACAATAAAACATAGAACAATTACAGACTCCCAAGCCCCATTTCTCTGCAATAGATGCCCCCGAAGGAAACCCTCTTCCCGGGAACGATTCCCTTGCATGGCACATAAGTTTGACAAAATCTGTCGTCCCTATATATATAATCCCGTTATCTTCCCCGGGGAAGATAACAGGACTATATATAGAGCGTTGAAAGAAGTTTTATGGCGACCACACAATATGAAGATATGTTTAGAAAGCAATGAAATCAGGGGGCTTTATTGCAGAGAAATTGGGCTTGGAAATCTTGTGGGCAAGTGTCTCAAATAGCAAGATTTTGTAATCTATTTTTTCCGTAGCATTATCTTCGCTGGAGAAGATTCTTTCATGACAGTGAATAACTACAAGCTTCGTAATTAAGGTCCCCAAGGAAGATAATGGGATAGATGAAATCAACGGAATAAATCTCCTTTGTATGCTACTGCATTCATGATATACTGACATTACTGTATGCCAATTTTCTACCTGCATTGTGGCATGCATTTTTTTCGTGTATGTCGAATCTTTGGTGATGCGTCAATATCTGGATAAATCGCTATTTAGTAAAAGCACGTTTACGGAATAAATCTCAAATTACAATATTTCCATTTTTTTCAGCGCAAAAGTCCAATTGATAGCATTTACGGAATAAATCGCATTTCCCACTAGGTAACTGCGTAAGGTAAGCTAAATATAATTTGATTAATATAGTTCGAGCCGTTTCATTGGCGGGTGTTCTTAGCTAATCATATACAAGCGTCTGAGTGACGCAGATTTTAATGGTGGAAAGAATCCTCCCCGTGGGGAAGATAACGGGATATTGCCTCAATCGATTCACAAATCTTTCAAAAAAAACAATCGGAAAACGCCGACTACATGTTGTTGTGTACCACACTGTCATCAACGTGGAGGACATGTCTTTCCTGCCAACGAAGAGATGCGACAGAAACGGATCAAAGCAATCAAACGGCTGGATGAATCGACGTTGAAAGACTGGCAACCTTCCACCACTGCTCTCGGTTTGCAAAGCTCATTTCAGATCGGATGATTTCCCCGATAAGACCATATCAGGTGCGTTTTTAGAAATATTTTGTCAATTTGCATTGTCGTGGACCAAAAATAGTCATCGGGAACACATTTTTAACATAAATAGCAACGTTCGCTGTATCTCGCAATAGCAAAGATTCGTTCCCAACTGTTTTCACCATGTTTCTGTATCAGCTTATAGTTCCCCCGTTGTCTTAGCGAGGCACCACTATACGGTGTAAGAATATAATTTAAGCTCAATACAAGTCTTAGTAGTGCTGATGAAGATTTATAAACAGTTTGTGACACTGCTATGAACTAGTCATTTGTAACCACATCCTCCCCCCAACCCCGAGGGAGGGCGGGAAATAGCCGTGGAAATGAGCAGTTTTTTTCCTTTCCCATTGCCCCTGCAGTGCAGGGGAAATACCCGGGGTTTGTGTTAAATAGGCAAAACTGCAATAAAGACAAAAAAGGCAGGGTTTTTACCAACAAGCTGTCCCTGCAGTGTGGGGCTTTGCCGGATTAAAAGTCAAAGTCCCCCAGCTTTCTCCGGGGGTGGGAGCTGTGGGTTACAAATGTCTAGTGCAAAAATCAATGTGAAATTAGTATTATTATTACTTTGTGTGTGAAATTATAATTAACTTATTCTTAAAATTGACCTGCCAGTCCTTCAGGCAGTGACCATACACCATGGGGCTTTTAGCAGAGCTATGGAATAAAAAGCCATTGTCCTGGGTGGGGGTGGGAATCGGGGTTTGGAATCTTACAAAAGGCTAGTACATGTATTTACAGATCTTCATGCCAACCAATAACCGGCTCAAGATATGGACAAAAATTCAAAATTGCACATATAAAATGATATTTTAATAAAATTAGTCTGTATCAGGCTTCCTTGATTGCTCTATGGTACAGTTAAATCTTAACCCATTGTATCCTGGTGATATATGCAGGATGACTCCATTTAATTAAGTGGTGTCGGGGTAATTGTTTCACTTTTGTTCTATCTTTTAATGGGAAAACCTGTTAACAAACAGTGTAGACCCTGATCAGGCGCCACATTATGCGGCATCTGATCTGGGTCTTCACTGTTTGCATATGTGTGAATATGTCCCTTTTACTGGTGTCCAGGTAAGAAAGGCTAAATGATACAGTCTGATCTGGGTCTACAGTGTTTGGTCCTGCCCGAATGTCTGAAACTCCGAATCATTGCAATATAAGAAGTTTTATGGGCTTACCTGACAAAGCATGGCAGTGTAGGCCATAAAAAATATAATTCTGTTTCCGGTTCGTTTCAAAGGTCATATTTTTTTTATTTTTTATTTTTTTTATTTATTTATTTTTTTAATATGGCTGTGGCAAATGTAGGATGTGATACAACCTGTTGAATGTGCAGAAGTTACTGTAGAAAATTTAGAGCAGGTTACTGGAAACAAAAAGCTATTTTGGCCTTTTAGCAGCTGAACTGACTCTTCTTTTAATGTTCTTTTCAGGCTTTCAACCTAAGCAGCAAAAACTGAAGCCTACTGCAGTACCATCCATATTTCAATGGACAAAATCCCCAACGAATACACAGCGTAAAAGGGAACAGAGGATGAAAGACAGATGCAGCAAGTGAAAGGAGGCTCCTGGAGCTCGAGTTTGATGTCCAGCAAGTCCTTGAAAATGACATGAAACAGTCTGTTGAATGTGTAGAAGTAACTGTAGACACTGTAGAGCCTGATTTCTTTGCTGAGCCATATATTCCACCGGCCCAAGAATTTCATGACATGATGACTCAGACTGCTCCTCAGCCAATGTATTCCATTGAAAATTTTAACAATGATGACCAGGCCATTCATTTTTATACAGGGTTAGAGTCGAATTCAAAATTTATGTTTGTATTAAATACGTTAGGCCCTGCTGCCTATTGTCTGAACCAAATTTACCATAGTGTAGAAAATCTTTCAATACCAAATCAACTATTTATGACTTTGATTAAACTCAGAAGATATACAACCAACTTTGAGCTATCAAGAATGTTTAACATTTCTGAGAGCAGTGTTAAAATATTGTACTTACTTGGATTTTATTCATGGCAAAGCAGTGGAAAGAAATTAACATTTGGCCATCCAGAAATCTAGTGCGATATTTCAGTCCCTCTGATTTCAAGGCTAAATTTCCAACGATCAGAGTTATCATTGATGGAACTGAATGTCCTGTTAAAAAGCTGAAGGCACCACGCGCTCAACAGTCAACTTTTTCAACATACAAAAACAAGAACACTGTGAAAACTTTGGTTGGTGCATCGCCAGGAGGATTAATATCATATGTTTCACCAGCCTTTGATGGCTCCACAAGCGATCGACAAATTGTTGAAAGATCAAACTTGTATACTCTCTGTGATCCTGGTGATTCAATAATGTCTGACAAAGGATTTAATGTCCAAGATTTATTTGCCACATTTGATGTTGCAATAAATATTCCAACATTTTTTCGAAATAGAAATCGATTAACTGGGAACATTGTTATACATGACAGGAAAATTTCAAGTAAGCGTGTGCATATTGAACGCCTTATAGGACTTGGAAAAACCTACAAAATTCTGTGCCTCCCATTAACTGCTACAGAAACTAAAATGTCTTCAGAAATTTTATTTATATGCTACATGCTTTGTAAATTTCGGTCCAATATAGTTTCAAATCATGCATAATAAACCTATTCCTTAACCCATTTGTGCCTTGAAAGCCAGAAACTGTCACAGACAAACAGTGGAGATCCAGATCCGATGCTGCAAAATATATGCAGCATCTGATCAGGGTCTACACTGTTTGCTATAAAGAATGTTTACCAAAAGTGAATTCCCAGATGAACAGATTAAGTGTGTATTTGAAGGTAATTGGTGATAATTAAGGGATAACTGTGCTTATTCTTTCATATAAACCTATGCTGTGGGTGTTCATTAGAATCCCCTCGTCAAGGCGATTGTATTGACCACCCACAGCATTGGTTTATATGAAGAAATTGCGAATTTTATCTTTAAGTTATCATCTTATATCCACTTTATCTGTTCTTTGAATTTCCACCAGTCTAAATTGTTTAATATTTTAAGATACATGTACTGCAAGTTCAGTATTTTTTTGCATGTTCTTAATTTCAGCAATTTTAGTACAGAGCTTTATCTTGGTGATAATTTATAGATAATTTTATCATTTTTCATTTTAAACGTAAAAAATAACATATGCTGTAGGTAGTCAGTAGATGTGGCTTGCCAAGGCGCTTCTAATGATTACCCACAACATTGTTTTTTTGAGAATAAGGAAATTTTTCCTCACATTATCACGAATATGCTAGTTTACTCTCTAAATTGCCCTGTCCATTCGTATTTCAGAATTTTTCGCGAGTCTTTTATTAAGATTGTTGGTTTTGTCATCCACAGGGTTAAAAGAGTAGTATTTTAATTATTACTTCTACCTGCTTGAGAAAACAAGAAAATCAATTATTTAAGCTCTTGAAACTATATCATATTAGTTGCCTATTATTTCCAAGGTCTGATCAACATCAGGCCCGAGGTTATTTAACTTATTTCATGCTCAACTCAGCTTAGCATTAATTGAAAGAAGCTCATAAATATGAAAACAGCTAGGATCAATGTAATTTTCATGGTTAAATATCAATAAAGCCGTAGAATACAAATTTAAAAGCATCCTGTATTAGAAGACTCTAAGTTTTGATCCCATGCAGGGCATTTCCTACAATTTCACATATGTGCCCAGCGTAGACTCGATCGGCCTGCACTTGGTGCAGTCTGAGCAGAGTCTTTTCTGGGCACTCTGCCTCAGTGCAAAGTTAAGGATCGTGGGTTCCCTTGTGCGTCCAGCGAAGACTGATCAGAATGCACGCATGCGCATGCAGATCAAAGTCTTCGTTGAGCACACATGAAATTGTAGGAAATGTTGTGTCCTGGCTCAGTTATTTTCAGTAGACTGTTAAGAAATGATAGACATCGTCGACACCTTACTTCCTTTTGTGACCAAAGCAGACAATGGAGTGGAATGTCTTATTAGCTGATCTAACATTTGGATTGCACTGTTCAGTCTAGTAATACACTCATCACGTAAGGCCTAATCAATGTATGTCTTATAAAATCCTTTTTCAAGGAGTGCTTGTTTGAAGTACTCATGAAAAAACTTCTCTAAAGTTTTGACCATGTTTACAATGAATTGATCATTTCTCTCAATTTAAAAGAATTTCATGTCAGAGATAGTGTGGACAATAAAGTCACATTTTCAGCACCTGTACATTTGACCTTGAACATGATAGTAGTAGGCATGCGTTTCCGCAAGGTAGTAGCCTGCTGGTGAATCTGATTTCAGGTATGGGACAGTTACATTTGAAATAGGTTTGTCTTTGGCTGAGAAGGGACATTTAACTTCCACAAGAAAGGAATTATTGATGATTCCATCTGGCGAACAAGCTATGAAGGGTTTCTCTATGCTCACTACTTAGCACATTTTTTGACATCATTAGTGAACAACCACGTGACTTGTGGAGAAAGTCGTGTTTCAGATCTCGGGTGTCATTCTTCAAATATTCTTCAAATATCTATGAATTCGTTTTGTTAATAAATATAAAACTTACATCAGGATGATGGAGTAAAAGTGCTTTTTAAAATGATGTATACTGCTCAAAGGATGCGATTGTACATTATCTGGTATTTGCAACTTTTTATCATCGGTTATCTCTTTGTGTTGGAATAGGCTAAAATGGTCTACTCATTTATGGCCTCGGGCGAGGATATTATGTACTGAACTAGCCCTATCGACTGCCCATTGTGTTATTAAGAGTCGAGTACTGTTAACTGAAACAACTGAGTATGGCTCATAGTACGCCAAATAGTGTCGATTCACAAATCTTAACAGAGCTAACGCCTGTGAAATTAGTCGGTGATCATGGTGAGGTTACTGAGGCAAAGGTCCCTTACTCCTCGGGGACTACTCATATAGTAAAGCAAGAGTTAGATACTTCCAGTTATACCGTGTTTGGTGAGGGGTCCTCGGACGATCTGGACATATATGACCAGCCAGAGCACAAACTGTACATGAGATTTCAGTCCATATTCAGGGGATTGCCCAAAGAAATGTTCATCAATCGGATTATACAATGTGCGTCCTCATCTGAACCTGATCTCAAAGACCATCGTTCGATGCTATTTGAGCTGGTGAAGGAATGTGACGAATTTCCGTTTGGTTTACAGGCAGAACTGAAGCGCCGCGTTCGTACACGGAATGGTGATAGTGTAGTGTCTAAACTAGCACATGATGTTTACATCTTGATGTCAGTGCTCGAAGGTGGAGAGTTCTCAGAACTGAAAGATATTATAGCTAAGGGTAAAAGTAATCGTACCCAGTCCCAAGCACAAACTCCGTTGCGCGCTACTAGCATGGCGTCAACCTCGTGTGGATGTTCAACTGAAGTTGCAGCTTTGCTGAGTAACATTAACAATGTAAAGGCTGATGTTCTTAATTGAAACAAAGTTACGCTGCTGTTGAAACGACCAGATCTTTGGAAATTCAGGCCTTAAAATCAACCGTTCTGGGCTTGAAGGCAGATTTGAGCAAATTATCTAC
The DNA here is from genome assembly GCA_964019695.1 of Loripinus fragilis. NCBI lineage: Eukaryota > Metazoa > Mollusca > Bivalvia > Lucinida > Lucinidae > Loripinus > Loripinus fragilis. The sequence goes on from OZ026515.1 coordinate 50,249,406, forward strand.
AACTGTGTCTAAAGCTGTTACAGACATTGCCCTGGCCGCACAGCGTATTGATTTAGACAAGAGTAATGGGGTCACCAAACTAAAAACGGACATTCGCTTATTGAAGGACTCAGTTCGTGATATACAAGATTCCTTAGATAGCGTTAATAGTCTCTCTACAAGCAGTAATACTAGTGTTTTTGGTAAAAGTAAAAAGACTGCTAAGAAAAACAAAGTTTCACAAAACCCTGTCCCATCTAGTTCTGTCAATATTTCTGAACAAAGCTTGAATTCTGTGCCAGTGAATGAACAGTCAGTTGGTCTTGCCGAACATGTGCCCACTTATGTAGCACAGGAAGTTGACTCTGCTATAAATGTTAATCAGAATAATGGTGGACAGCTGAATATTAGTAGAGAGCATCTCATGGCCGAACCTGAGCTGACAAGTGCCTGGCATAATATGACATCTGGTGTTGATGCAGGGCACGTTGCTTGTGGTACCGAAAGTCCTTTTCAGTATTGTAGTGTGGGCGCTGTCAGTGAGGGTTCGTCCACATCAGTTGGTCCAAATGTTGCCGGACCAATCCCATGGGTAAACGCTCATGGGGTGGACTGGCCATCATTACTTCAAAATTCTGGTGCTCATTCTGTTGAGAATAGTCCTTCCAATGAAATACAATGTTCTCCGTGTGAAACACAATCATTCTCTTATAGAGAAAGCCTTGAACATAATGGTTTATTCGGTCGAGGCAAAGCAAATTTCGAACAAGCCTCAAGTATACCGGTCCTTACTGCGAGAAGGGCACCAAACGAGCCTGATACGTTTGTACATGTAAATGAACCATCAAACAAAGACGACGATGATGGTGCTGACTTTATTCAATATGTAAAGAGCAAACCTCGTCGTTATTATGTTGGTGGGTTTTGCCCTGAAGTCACAGATGATGTTATTGAGCATTATGTAAGCAAGTGTGGTCCTACTGTCTCGTTTTTGCGTATATGGGCATAGTAAGCGCAATAAGCGTGACGTAGTTATTCGGCTAAACATTGAAGATAATGGGTCAGCTGACCTAGTAGAGACTCCTACATTTTGGCCTCGTGGTGTAAGGTGCCGTCCTTGGCTGGACAGAAACGAACGCTATCACAACCATAATACAACCCACCGTTATCATAGGCGTACACCGTATGTGCCCAGCATTGGGCATGCGTTTGGCAGATCCGATGTGGACGACTATAATCCGTTTTCTCCACTTTGTGACCATGGGAACTATCACAATACTTATTAATGGAAATAAACCTAATGACGTGGAACGCCGCTGGAATTATGTCCAGTTCAAGCTACTTAAGTGATTGTCTTTCCATTCAAAAACATAGATATCTGCGGTTTGTCAGTTTCAGTTTATACATATTTTATTGCCACAAATTACAGCAATGGGGTTGGGTCTCAAGTTCTCGCAACATTAGTTACGACCCTCCCCCTACATATACAGATCAATCAAAGCATGTAAACATGGCTACAAAACATATTGTCAACTATACAAAAATCATAAAGAATAAATAAATAAATATATAAATAAATAAATATAAATAAATAAATAAATAATAAAACATATAAATAACTGTCTATGAGTGCGTTTTGAGTGTAGGTTAGCATCATTCAGATTCTTAAAGGCAAAAAATATGTCTGCCAATCCTAGTGGATCGACATCCATACCACTTGTCTTTAATTATCTGATATGTGTCTGATGTATTTTTATCCACACTCGTGAAAATTTATTAAAATGATCAAATACTCCATGTCAATGTTCATCCAGTTGTTGGGTCCACCAGTTCAAAGGAGCAGGCCTGCTCTACCGACATAGGGAAAATTGTGTATAGCAGAAAGTGAGATAAATATATTTAAATTTCCAAGTCAAAAAGAAAATATGTTAATGTATTGTCAAAACGTTTGGTGCTCTTTATATAATCATGTACTGCACTAAATAATGTTGAATTAAGTGCATTATCAACTATTTCATTTCCGTATAACAATAATTTTGTGGTAAGTGGTTGAAAGTCTCTTGCAGCTTCGAAAAATAGATGACGCTCGTCTCTGTAATTGTTGCAATGAAAGAAGTAGTGTTCGCTATCCTCTATTTCATTGCACCAATTACAGAGAGGATTGTCACGTAGATGATTGATAAATAAATCATTATTCAGATTGCTACAATTGTTTCTTATTCAAGCATGTATTACACATAGATATCGATTTCCTGAATTGAAGTAGTTAGGTACTTGTAATTTAGGAAAAGTAGTAATTTGCAGGTTGTTCTTAAAGGAAGATATTGTTGGCTGATTTTTGAGGCCTTCGTCAAGAATGTTCCACATTCTGATGGCTGATGGGATACATGATCTTAGTGATATATTAGGCCGAGTAAATGGTGTAGAGAAGTTGTTGTTGTTTCTGAGGGGATACCCCGAAATTTTACTTACTAATGGGGGAAATAAATCAGTTATATATGATGGAACCAGTTCATTATTTACTTTATACATAAAAATGCAGTTTTTGTTGGTGTCTCCTTACTGATAGATTGGTCCATCCACATTCGTTATATAATTTGACTAACGATACCGATCTGGTTAGTCCAGTAACAATATGAGCTGCTTCATTTTGTATCTTTTGTAGAGTGTTCAAGTCTTGCCGTGTGCAGCCATCCCAAACTAATGATGCATACTCTATGATGGGTAATAAATGGTATAAATAAATTTGGTTTAATGCATTTCTGCTCAGAGTGTATTTGAGTTTGCGCAATATGCCTAATATTTGCGACGCTGTATTTGCAATCTGTTCAATATGTGTGTGCCACTGGCCGTTTTGGCTGAAAGTTATGCCCAGATGTTTGTGATCTTAGACAAATTTTATTGGAGTGTTATCAAATATCAATTGAGGAAAAGCTTCAAAATATTTAAGAGTAAATAGAACTGCTTCAATTTTAAGAGGGTTAAATTTGACTAACCATTGTATGGCCCAATTAGAAAGCATAATGAGATCATGATTTATAATACCTGCTATGTCTGAAAGACGTGCTGCAGCATAGAATAAAGAACTGTCGTCAGCGAATTATCGTGTTTAACTTAGCAGCTGCTTTGCAATATCATTGATATATACTAGAAATAACAGGGGTCCAAGTACTAATCCCTGAGGAACTCCTGCAAGTATGGACTTTAAAGTCGAAACAAGGGACTTGAGGGTAACTTTTTGTTTTCTATTAGTTAGATAGCTATTTAACCACTGGAGCAACTTATCATCAATACCATTTTGCCTTAACTTAAATAGCAGACCTTGATGCCAGACTCTATCAAAAGCCTTAGACACATCACAGAAAACTATACAGGAAAACAGGTTATTGTCAAAAGCTTGGCAAATATTATGGTATATATCAATCAGTTGGAAAACTGTAGAATGGTGAGGAAGAATTCCTGACTGGTATTTATATAACAAGTTGTTATCAATTAAAAAATTGTACAAATTCTTGAAAACGATTCTTTCTTGTAGTTTACCAAGACAGCTTAAGAGTGCTACAGGTCGATAATTTAAAGGAAGAGATTTATCACCTTTTTTAAAAATCGGTATAACATTGGCTATTTTCCATGCCTCAGGAAAGATACCTTCATTAAATGATCTGTTCATAAGAATAAAAAGGGATTTTGAGATAGATTTAGAGACTCCTTTAAGAATCCTATGACTTATTCTGTCGTCGCCACTTGCCTTGTTTATATTCAAAACATTTATTAGATTTTCAATCTCATTTTCAGTGCAGTTTTCTGTTGAGAGTGAATTGTTTGTAAGTTTTCAAAAGGAGGTAGTACAGTGTTTTCATCATTAACAGAAGAAATAGAGACAAAGAAATCGTTTAGACAGTCTGCTTTTTTTCATCAGTGAATGCCCAGTGTGTTTCGCCCAAAGGAAGGGTAGAAGAGAGAGGAGGGATAGCTGAAGATAAACTGTTGGTTTTGACAAAATGTCTAATAACTTTCCAAAATTTCCTTTTGTCATTATTTTCGAAATCCGTAATAATTAATTCTAAGTTGGTATAGAAAGATTCTTTGGCATGTTTTCTTTGATTGTTTACTTTGTTACGAAGGCGTTTATATTTAATCCAGTCTATTATATTACCTGTTTTAACTGCTTTCTTTTTTTGCCTATCTCTTTTCATTGAATTTCGTCGAATCTCAGAGTCAAACCATGGTTTATCATCTTCTCGGACAAGGATAGTTTTGCTAGGTATGCACACTTTTACAAATCCAATAAAAATATTATTAAAAAGAGAACTTGCGTCATTTACAGAGCCCTGATTCAAACATGTCCAGTCAAATTGGAGTAGTTTGTTATTGAGCAATTCAAAGTTAGCATTTTTATATAACCAGACTTTACGAGTGAATGATCTATGCAGAGGGTATTGAAACGGAAGATAAAGATATGTAGCACTATGATCACTAATTTCAGGTGGAATTTCTAGGATGCCTTGATGTAGAAAAGACATGTCGTTGTGAATTATGATGGGATCTAGCAGAGCATGTTGTCTTGTGGGTTCAGAAATAACATTATTAAGAGAGTTAAGGATTATTATATCTTTCAAGTTGTGTACGTTAGGGTTTAAAAGGTCTTCATTCATGTCCCCCACAATAACTACATTATTTGTAATGTCTAGAGCCTTTTCGACATTTTTATTTAAAGAATCAAAGAAATTCGCATCAGATGTACGGGGACTGTAAAACGTTCCTATTAAGTAGACTTGCCTATGTACCTTAATTTCTGCCCATATGGATTCATTCCAATAGCCCTCTAGATCAAGTCTGCGTTTGTGGACCAGCTCATGAGACAAATAAACCAATAACCCCCCTCCATGATTTGATCTATCCTTTCGGTATGGAGCATCAAATTTATCAGTTAAGATTAGAGAGTCTGATAAAATATTAACATCAAGGTGAGTTTCCGTGAAAAATAAAATATCAAAGTCTAAAAAATATTCAGTTATGAAGTCAAGTTTGTTTCGTATACTTCTGATGTTACTATGAATAAGTGAGAGTGAATATTCGGTTGTGTTTGGACCCGGATTCTTCTTTACGTCCCCTGCTTCTAAAATAAGAAAGAGCAGTACAAGCTTAAAGTCCAAGTTGTTTACGAGGTCCTTCAAAGACCAAGACAGCAATCTCGCTGCATAATTGAATCCGCTTAGAATAAAAATAAAGTACTGAAAAGTAAAGTACCATGAAAAAGTAACCTTCACCCTCTGTCTGCAGACGCAAACCCTGCTGTCAAACAGACCGATACTGACACGCCACTGATCTACCCCATTACCCATTTAGGATTAATACCCGTGTTGTAATATTAAGTTGGCGTGTCAGCATCGAGTCTGAATTCCAGCCCCTCTCACGACCTGGTGCACCCATCAATTGAAACAGACATACGGAGTATTCGATATACAAAATAAAGATATGCGGTTTGTCTGAACACTGGCTATATGAAAAAGACTCGATCTTTCTCAATGAGATTAACAGTAATTATATGACGATTGTGTCATGCTGTATCCCACTTTGACCTAATGATTCTAGGTCTCAGGCGAGTCGGTAAGGGAGGGGTGGCCTTGCTATGGCATAAAAAGTTGAATAGTAGGGTGAATCCATAGTCATTCGACGATGACAGAATAATTGGTTTACTGTTAGAAATCAGTCCCTCTCTTAATATTTATATGTTTCAAGTACATCTGCCGTGCTCAAACCACCCAGTTGCTAGATTTTATGAGTATATTGACAAATTGAGCAATTTATTAGGTCTATACACAGAAAAAGGGCTCGTGCTTATTATGGGTGACTTGAACACTAAACTTTTAGCCAGCCATTCTGTACATCCTCAAAGAAACAGAACCCGTACAACAGAGTTTTTATCTAGAAATAATATGGTTTCATTAAATACCTTAGGGTTCTGCACAGGTGCCCGCAACTCATTTGTGTCATATGATAACAAGTGTGAGACCCTTATAGACCATATATTGTTTCCGATCGAGCATCTTCAGCTAGTTAGCACAACTGAAATTTGTAACGATGATGCACTAAATGTCTCGCGACACCGGCCAGTCGTGTCCAAATTCTGTTTACCGATCTGCGCACCGGATCAAGAATCCGCGCAATCCAGCATTAATATTAATTGGAAAAAGGCTGACGAGCAGACTGTTCACTGTTATAAAAATAACTTAACACGTTGCTCTAAATTTCACTCATTATGCAAAAATAATTTTGAGACAAAGTCGTCTGTAGACAACGGATATATGGATTTGATTGGTGCACTCAAAGACAGTGCAGCCCGTAGCTTTCCTAAAAACAATACAAACGGTATCTCAAACCTTACTGGACGGAAGAGCTAACGGCTCTACATAAGCATAATGGTATGTCCAATGAGCGGAAAGCCTGGCAGCTGGCCAGCTGAGGGATTGCAATCATGTGGCATACTCCTCCTATAAAACAGCCAAACGAAATTTTAGGTGTAAACATCGCCAGGCGACTGAAAACTTTTTAAAGAAGCAAACTGACATAATTGATGAACTCGCAGAAGTTGACAGTGGTCTATTTTGGCATCATATCAATAGTCGTTGGAAAAAAATCTTAAATTTCTCCTGGTTCTCACATTAAGTTTGATGGTAGGGATGTATACAGCGAAAGGGAAATAACTGATGAATGGGCGCGCTATTTTTCAAATCTATTCAAACCATTAGAAAACCCTGCGTTTGATGAACCTTTTAAAAGAACAGTGAGTGAGTCTGTAAGGCGGCTCAATGATGACACCTTTGAAAATGAACAAAGTCCCATAACAATAAGCAGCGAAGAGGTAGAATCTGCTCTAAGGCTTGCGCATAGAGGTAAAGCCTGCGGCGACGATGGCATTTATTACGAACATATATTATTTGCTGGTACGGAGCTGTGTGAAGTCTTATCAAAATTGTTTTTTGCAATGATAAAACTTGCGCATGGCCCTGTTGAAATGAAAAAGGGAACTATAATAACTTTGTATAAGGGAGGTAATAAAAGGAGGGATGACCCAGACAATTACAGGGCAATTACGTTGTCTTCTGTTATCCTTAAGTTGTTAGAAAGGATTATACTTACCAGGATAGAGCTGTTTGATACATTAACTCCCCCGATTCATCCTCTCCAGGAAGGGTTCCAAAAGAATATCGGATGCCTTATGTCCTCGTTCTTATCAAATCTCATATGCCTAGGAGAATGACAGTAAATTATATGTATGCTTTCTTAACGTAAAAAAGGCATTTGACTGCGTATGGCACGACGGGCTATTCTACATATTGTATAACTCCGGAGTTAATAAAACGTTCTGCAGGTTGATTGTTAATATGTACACAGACATGTTCAGTTGTGTCAGGAATCATGGGCATAAATCGAGCTGGTTTCGGGTCCTGCAGGGTACGCGTCAGGGTGGGGTAATCTCCCCTTTCCTGTACTTAATATATAAAAAATGATTTGCTCTATGAGATAGAAGCCTCTGCATTAGGTTTTTGTATGTATGATATAAACTGCGGTTCACCCACAGTGGCCGATGATATGCTGGTCTCTTCGTTCTCCGTTAATGGTCTAATACAGATACTGGTATTATGTCTACGTTATGGACACAAGTGGCGGTTCGAACATGGTATCATGAAGTGCCGTGTGGTAGTCTTCAATGAGCTTAAAAGGGCGTATCAGCAAAGTAATCGACAATGGCCGTTCGGAAATGTTTGTATAGAAGAAGGCACACAGTATAAGCATTTATTGGTGGTATGTGACAAAAATATGTCGATTGACGTAAGCGTCAAAGATGCTTGCAATAAACTCAGAAGCACATTTTTAAGTCTGGTTAATTGTGGCATTTACGAGGACGGATTGAACCCCCTATCGGTGAGACGTATTTACAATGCCGTCGTCCTGCCTAAAGCATTGTATGGTTGCGAATTGTGGTCAAATATTCAATCTTCACATTTAGTGTCGCTTGAGCGGACTCACCGTTTTTGTGTGAAGTTTATGCAGTTTTTGCCAAAATCTACGAGTACTGACGTCGCTTTAGCTCTTTTTGGCTTCAACTCACTAGAAGCAGAAATAGATTAAAGGAAACTCATATTCCTAGGTCAGCTATGTCGATTAACTGGTGATCACAGAGTTAAGACTGTATTTCATCATAGACTAATCCATTATAACGAAACTCCGGCGAAAATGATAGGGTTTTCCCCGACATTTATCGTATACTTACAAAATATGCGCTCATGTGTTTTATTTCAGATTACATAGAAAACGGCTCCTTCTTGTCCAAATATTCATGGAAGAAACTAATCCGCGCTAAAATAAACGAGGTATTTAGATGCGAGTTGCTCATGAGAGTCACAACCTCCGAGTCATTGTGCCGTCTAACCAGAATACACTCTGTTTTGCACGAACCCCATATATTGTGGTCTCTTAGTAAAGCTTTCCCGCGATACAAAAGACAAGTCCTGTTGGCCGTTCGATTCATAGGCATGCTATTTACGGAAAATGGTATTCATCATGCCAAAAGTGCGGCGAAAAGTCAAATGCCATAGCAGAACACAATCTACGAGGGGGGTTCAATATGTAATGAAAACCCATTCATAACTCCATCCACAAACGCGTTAAGATTTTATGCCATATGCCAAACATAAGATCAAAGCGTCGCCGTTAAAATGGTACATGAAACATTATTTTATCTTACCAACTTTAATAAGTTACAGACTTTTTAAAAAGCACACAATATACACTGCATATATTTTTCTCCGAATTGTAAAGACTGATTTTAACAAAGGTAGAAAGGCATGCTGTATTTTCTGTAACAAACATTTAACATGCATTAATCACATGTCCATAGTTTTCTGACTCATTTCCCCTTTATCTGCTATAACAATACAAACTTTTGACCGGTACCAATTTCTCATGCAAACGTTTTTATTGCGTTACCCCCTCTTACGTTGACGTCATTTAAAGCAATGGACGTAACACTAAAATACGCACGGTTCTTGAAAATCAGAATTGTGGGTTTGTACCAGGAAAGGACAATTTTGATTGTATCGAAGTTTCAATACATACAGTGCATAGGCAGCAGACCAGTTAAACTGAAACCAATATCTAGGGTTATCTCATCTGAGTGGTATACCATTTTCGTTTCCTATAATTTTATTGTCTGAAATTAGCCAGCCAGATTATGTACGTCTAAATACGTATAACAATGTCCAAACAATGCATCCGAATGCAAACATCGATGAAACGCAGTATTTTGTCTGAACCGTTTCAGTGTAAGCCAGAGATGGCATTTTTTAAAGTGATTTTCTTATTTCAATTGACGTACTTGTGGGTACTTTATGACTGAGATTAAATATGGAAATTTCATAATTGGCTATATTCCTTGCAAATGAACAACACAGCGACCAGAAAAAAATGATACAAATCGTTTTCGTATAAATTTTCGCTATGTATTTGTTCACGCAAAAACGACTCTGTCAATAGAATGCCAGAAAATGTAACATCAAAGAGGATTTTAACCAAAATGGCAGCCTCAATTTTTCATAGAATATGAAGCAATATAAAAACATATGTGCAGGTATGAATCACCAATAGATGGATATTTACCACACGAAGAAGCAGACTGAAAACATCCCCCGTTCATGTAGTTATCTGCTTTTGAAAACCTTGTTTTATTTCATATCGCAGTGTACTACAGAACCCTATCTTAAATGTGGCTTGTGTAAATCAGGTAAAGAGCTGGACAATTGAAATTTTACTATAATTTTGCCAAGAAACAGACCTTTGAATGAAAGTAATTATAAAGTGTGTAAATATAAAACTTTGGAATATACTGGGCTGTTTTCATTACATATTGAACGCCCCTCGTACTATTCTGTCTTAGTATGAATACCTTTAGGTTTACGTTGTGGCGAAAGTTATTTACTCGTCTTGGAGTTGAATTATTTTGACAATTTAGAAGTCTGTCACCATCTGATCAAGTAGATGCCATATTCTCAGGATTCTATGGTCTAGAAGTTGATGAAAATGTTAGATTAGAGTCACTTAAAATATTGTTACAGTCGCTGATATTACTAAGTTGGCACTTGCCCTTAGACAAACTGATGCTATCTTAAAAGTAGTGAACAATTGTTCAGTCATTCAGTGATATACGCCAGTGAAGTGGCGATAATTTTATTCAATTCAATTATTTTCAACTAAAGCACATGCTGTGGGTACTCAAAAGAACCGTCTCAATATAAGATGGCTCTGTTGAGTATCCAAAACATGTTTTCATTGATGATAAGAGTTCAATCATCCAGGGAAATACGTCTGAGGATGTGAAGGGGTAATCTTGGTCTAGTTCCCTAACTTTAGACCCAAACACATGTTGTGGGCACTCAGGAGAGCCGTCTTATTATGAGACGGCTCTGTTGAGTATCCAAAACATATTTTGATAGATGTTTAAGAACCCAGTCTTCCTGAGAAGCACGTCTCAGGAAATTATGGGATTATCTTTTATTTAGTTTTCTTACTGTAAACCGTAACACATGTTGTGAGTACTCAAACGAGCCGTCTCAATATGAGACGGCTCTTTTGAGTATTCACAATACGTTATGACTGTTGGATATGAATTCACTCATACAGAGAATTTCTCCTTATGATGTGAGGGGAAAATGTCGTGCTTTTTTTTCTTTTTTTTTATCCATATTACATGTTGTAGGGACTCAAGAATGCCGTCCCAATATATGACGGCTCTATTTAGTATCCAAAACAGGTCCTTAACTGATGAATAGGAGTGCAACCAACCATAGAAATACGCCTGAAGATGTGAAGGGATTATTCTGATTTAAAAATCGTACTTTAAACCAAAACATATGCTGTAGGGACTCAGGGGAGCCATATCAATATGAGACGGCTCTAATGAGTATCCAAAACATACTTTTGACCAATGAATAGTAATTCAGTCATCAATGGAAATATCCCTCTAGACGAAAGGGTATAATTCTGAGTTTGTTATGTAACTTATAACCAAACATGTTGTGAGAACCCCAAAGAGCCCCCCCCCCCACCCCCCCCCCCGCATTGAGGCGGCTCTATGAGTATCATATTCGTGGTTTAAACTGATGGATACGCTTTCTGTCACTCTGCAAAATGCGACTCCATTTTACAAATAAGAGGGTAATCTTGATTTAAATTTGCAATTTTCAAACTAAATCACATGCTATGGCGACTCAGGAGGGCTGCTCCAGTGTGAGACGGTTCTAATGAGTATCCAAAGCATGTTTTAAATGATAGATTGATGTTATGTCATTCATTTAATTAAGCCTCAGGATAATTGGGGATACTTAAAAAAAATAATAAATAAAAAAAAAATAACTAAACACATGTTGTGAGGACCTAGTGGGACCGACTCAAGATGAGACGATCCTATTGATTGCTCATAAAAATGTTTGGACTAATGGTATAGAAAGCGAACGCAATGTCCCGTAAAAGAAAAAAAAAGAAGAGTTTATATATCTTAGTTAAAAAATCTCGTAAAGTGGGTGCTTTGTTTTCTTCTCGGTTAAAATCCTTAAATTTCGTTTTGTTAAGATTAAACTTAGAGGTATTCAAAGCGGCACAGTCAAAGTTAAGTCACATTCTGACTAGACCTATCAGAACCTCAGTGGAACGGATGGGACTAGGCCAAGCATGTGACAGTAAGCGTCTCAATGATTGCAAACGACAGGGCGCAGATCAGCCAAGCACACGTGCAGGAAGGCCTTTGCCTCTGTTGTTTACTACTGTGAGTGTAGAGAACAATGGGTTCTCAAACATTTTGTAGATGTACATAACTATTTTGTCTTTGTTTTCTGTACGTTTTCTTCTGTATGTTGTATATGTGTTTGCATTGTGCTCTCCATATCTGGAGGATAATAAAGTATCTATCTATCTATCTTTCATCCGACCAGAGTGGGTTTCTATCTTGTCCCAAGGTTCGTCTTTCAATTAGTTGTCTGTCTTCTTTACTTATTTTGGTCACACACAGGGTTTCTAGAAAGTTATCTTCCGGTGTAAGACGTAGGTAGTCATGATCATGGGCCGCTGCCTTTGCATTTGCAGAAATAAACAGCTGAAATATAGGCATATTTGAAACTCCAGGAAAATTCAAACACACATTTTCGAAATAATCATTGTTGCCAGCACTTTGTCTAAACTGCTGGGGCCTTGGGTCAAAGTCAACATTGGTAAATTCATCAGCTCCATGTAGATTAAGTTTGTCTGCTTTCAATGAACTCCATATGATTTTTTTGTCTGATGGAAAGTCTGTAGTTTTTCTGTGCAGGTTTCATGTAATTTCACTGTTCCTGTGTTTGCAAACCTGAAGGATGCATACAAAGTGCACCATATATGTTTACAATGACCATTGTGGCCCATACCACCCCCACACTCACACTGAGTCTGAATGATACCCCCATCTGAGGTAAATGATATGTCAACGTCATAATGGGTTTACATGAACTCTGCTTTGATTCTGGCCTTAACATAAATTGTATCATTGTCTTTAACAGTTCTGAAAAAAGCATGAGTCTGTCTTCATACAACTTCTTTGAATCGTTATTCAAAACCTTGTCAAACTGCTCTAGATGATTTACAGCTGTGTCAAGGACTAAGGGGCAAAAGTTGCTATCAGCACTGAAACACAACATGATATATTTTTATTATGATTATAGAATAGGTTCTGACTTTAGGATATGCGATATACCATGCTATACAGAGCTCACTCAATCTGTTTTGAAAACAAAACTTGGGCTATTGTGTTTTCTGTACATTTACACTACTTCAAGATCATTTGAGTTATTTGAGACAGTCTGAAGGAGTAGTCAATGACTTATCTGGGTCTAAACAGTTTGCGAAGATCTGTTTGTCTGAAAACTTGGTTCTTTATGGTAAGTCCCATGAAACCAAAACAGTGCAGCCCCAGATCAGAATATGCCAAAACCGGAGGGTTAAACATCCATTTCAGCTAGTTACTAAAATTACAGAGTAAGAGATAACCTGCATATTTGGAATAATTTATGATTTTAGCTGAAGGTTCCGAGGTGAGTTATTAGTATACCAATGACTCTGGCGGCCGTCCGTCCGTCCATCCATCCGTCGTCCGTTCGTCAACATTTTCAAACATCTTCTACTAAAAAAAAGGAGCTTCCGAAGCGGTGCCGGACCCAGAGCCGACCACCCCCGAACGCTCCGAGGTGAGCCAGTAGTATACCAATGACTCTGGCGTCCGTCTGTCGTCCGTTCGTCAACATTTTCAAACATCTTTTTGCTAATAAATTATGTAGGCTGGTTTGGAGGTAAATGAAAAAAGTACAAAATACAGGGGAACCTATGCCCATTTTTTTCTTGTTTTTCCAGCATTTTTTTTTTCAAATTTGAAGCCCCCGCCCCCCTGACAAGAGCTCTGCTGTTTTTCTGAACATTGGGCTGTCTTTGCATGCAATTGCTGTGCCCCCCCCCCCCCCGCCCCCACATGTGAACCTTAACAAGCACCAAGAGGACAACAAGGAAATGCCCCCCCCCCCCCTAAACAACCCGTCTGGGTCCAGCCCTTCAAAGGATGATGAAATGAGTGTAATTGGTTGAAATAAAGACAACAACAACAGAACACTGAAAACTCTTATTACAACCGCGTTGTGTAAAAACAGAATTGGAGTATTTAGAAATGCTTGACTGGCTTTGGTGTAATTACTTAGGCGTGCGAAATCTGGTTACACACGGATATACGTCACATTTTAACACGCACCATAATTATGGTCTTTCTCGGAATGCGTGTACGCAAATAGACCTAAAAGTGACAATTGTTGTATATTTTGATATTTGCTTTTATGTTTTATACACTATTTGAGCGAGTAATACGAAATCTGATTTAATTCCCTTGGCAACCATGATAATTCTAACACAATGTCACGAATTAAATAAAAATCGAAAATTTTCCTAGCCAACAATTACAGTGACCTGACTGTGCTTCCTTTGCTAACGATTCTCACTATGTTCTGATTATCAGTATGAAGCTTGACAAAGTTTCCTAATAGAAAAGGTGAAGAAGACAATAAAGCATTGTGTAAAGCTTTCAATTCTCTGAAAGTGGAACTCTGACTTTTAACAAATTCATCGAACATCAAATGGGAGACTTGATTTTGTGAATGTATCAAAACCCCAGCACCAGCAAAATTACTTGCATCAGTAAACATTACTCGTTTGGGATATCTCTGCTGAATGTTAAAAGATCTGCAAGGAAGATGCTCTACGTGCTTTAGCCAAAATTCGAGTTCTTCACAGGCCAAATCAGAAAGCAATATGTCAGCATTTCAGCTTGTGCGACCCTCAATAAGACTATATGCATGCCTGGACATGATTTGACAGATGTTGCCAAACACAAAAGACATTGACATCAATTTCCCCGTCATCTTCGCGATAAATCTAGCTGAAATTTGTTCTTTCTTTTGTAAAGCTACTTTTCTCATATCTTTGAACCGCGATAACCTTTCTTGTGGGCATAGTAACAGTTCCAAACTGCATATTCCATGTATAACCTAACCATTCTAAAACAGAACAGGGTACCCATACACTCTTTTCTACGATAACTACAAACCCTGGCAATTTGAGGTCATTGTGCACACTGTCTGATACAAATTTACAGTTTTCAACTGAGTCTGTACCACACCCATCGTCCAAGTAAACGACTATACACGAACTTATTCCAAAAGGCAACACTAGAAAAACAACATAGCGAACTTTGCCATCAATAATCCAGCTAAAACTCAGAAATTTTACAAAATCTCTATTTATACTTATGTGATGATACCCGGAGGCTAAATCAACCTTGAACATAACATTACCTTTTTTGGCGTATAAAACAGCGTGCACATGCCCTTCAAATTTTATTTTTTGCTGTTAACATGTCGCAAATATAAAATTAGCCTTTTCTTACCACTATTATTAACAGAAACTGTCAAAGGATTGACAAAAATGGAGGTTTATCCACTTCTTCTATACATTGTTTTTGCAATAGTGCATGTATCTCGTTACTGACAAAATCTTCGTGTTCTTAGGCAGACCTGTTATTCTTTAACAAAACCTAACTTGGCTGTTGCACAAACGGTATTTTATAACTGTCAGAAATAATGTTTAAAACGAATGAGCTAGCATTAAGTTCTGACTTCCAAAAATCTAAACACTTGATAAGTTGGCCATTTACTATGGTAATGTTAGTGTTCTGAATATGAAAACTATACTCAACTCTACTCGAGTTTAGTGACTGCTGAGGTAAACTGTGCTGCTGCTGTATTACCCTCGTTTCTGGTCGGGACTGGACTTGCTCTGTACGGACACTCCTTATCAAAGTGTCCTTGGAGGTGACAGGAGTAACATTCGACTGACTGGGCATAGCTATGTGTATACTGTTGGTTTTTCCAAGGATATCTGCTCTCTGCTCCTTGCACAGGCGCTCCAAATCGCACTTGAGGCTCGGGAAAAGCTGAAACTTAGAGGGAAACCGTTGACCTGTTGACCCTGTGGAAACACTTGACCTTGACCCTTGAGTGGAAGATACATAATGCTTGAACTTACTAGCATAACGAGCCCTATTAATAGCGGTACGTAGTTTATTGGCATCTTCAGAATTGTCTGCCAAAGGACCTGTGTCATACTCTTTGACAGTATCCCAGCCATGAGTGTCTGCTATTTTTAGTTTCTTATTTCTGTCCTTTAACAATTTGCTTTCTTCAGAAATTATGGTTTTGACTTTTTCTAAGCTGCCGAACTCTAAAGAGCTCTCAATCTCTGACAATTTATCAATTCTATTCTAGGTTAAATCGGAATTGCACGTTTAAACCTTCTGACTTAAATCTAAAAGTGTCTCTGACTGGTAATTTTTTGGCTGAAGGTGCAAATCTGTGAGAAAATTCATCCAAAATAATTTGTCTTTGTCTATCTAATGCTTCATTTACAAAATCTCTGTCAATGTTATTATCTTGATAATTTATGTCTCTGTTGTTTTCTGAACTGATATTTTCACTAGCCATATCAAAATTTGACGAACAAAACGAAATACCTCTCTTTCTGAAGCAATGACGTCGACTGAATACTAAAACAAGCTAACCATTTTATAGAAACAACTGCAACGAATTCACGAGAATTTAAACAATAAATAGAAACACTTTTCTCAAATTAAACCATTTAAAACAAATTCTTGTGACAATTACTTAAACTCCTACCAATATACTTTGCTTGAAAGGCCGATCAAAACGACGAAATGTATGTAAGGCCTGGCAGTATTTGGCCACACGCCGTGGAGTCCAGATTATCGTGGCATTGTAATAAACACGGTCTATTGGGTTCAACTTCCTGTCTGAGCCTCCCACTCTCAAGCCATCAATAACGGTCTTGCAACAATTTTGTGTCCAGCTCCAAGAATTCTTGTTGAAACCATGCCACCACCTTTTGATGTTGTTTTCATCCAACCGATGGATATAAAATGTATGGGTAGGGGGTCGCTTTTCTTCTGCAATATCTTCTTCTAAGTCTTCACTCGTGCAAGTGTGCTGTTTCTTGCCCTTCTTCTTTTTCTTTCCCGCTTTGCCCTCGCCGGGCCACAAACTTACATATGTCCCGTCCCCTAGCTCCATTGATGCATGACCTACTTGGGAACCTTCTGCTCGCCACACATATACTTTTACTGTCATTTTTACCTTGCTGTTGTAATTATCCAACTCTTTTATATAAGTAGTAGTAGTAGTAGTAGTAGTAGTAGTAGTAGTTTATCAAATGCTAACTTCCTCAAATCAAACTAATTTGAACAATGTTTGCATTTACCCGTCTTTACACGTCTGTTTATATTTTCGTGTGGGTCAATGGGCTAACAATTCATTTTACGATAAGACTGTATACTGAACGTAAAAAAAGAAATCCTAAAGTGTTTAAAGGTAAATCATTAGGTTGTACAACAGCTATGGCGAATACCGTGTTTTTGCTTTTTATCATTTGTAAACTCAGTCGAATCACTCCGGTGCAAACTGAATAAGTCTGAAGTCTTAGCTATTAAGTTTGTGGGTGTTTGAACAGATTTTAAACATTGATAATCAACTGATAAAACCCGCAAAAATGAGCTTTATTCCTTTCAATTCCATGTTTTGGCTTCCCGCCAAGACGGGTGAAGCCTTTATACATTTGGAATAGTGGCTCTCTTGATGTTTTATTAAATATGCATGTATAGTTTTAAAATTATTCAAGCTATAAGTTTATGAAGCCCAAAATTGAAAATCCCCTTGACATCGTTAATTAAAATATTTATGGTGAATTTCCCCGATTTCACCCCGGGAGAATTATCTGTATTTCTTTTTTATACTCTTTTAGATCTTTATTACATGACCAAATATATAAAGATTGGGATCTAAAATGTTTCTGTTGGCAAAATTTGTATCGGACAAAAATCACCATATCACATAGTCAAACAAGTTGACTGCTTTATAAAAGCAACCAATTTGATAGTTCGTAAGAATCACTATTCCTGCACTTATTCTCTGAACATTAAGATGAAAGAAGCACAAAGACCTTTTTGCATTATATAAGGCTGACAAATGCACGGTCCTACTCTGAATATGTCCTTATTCTTTCTCTTAAATATGTCATTTCCATTATGAATTAACAAGAGGGTCACCAGGCCCTGGGTCACTCACCTGAGAATAACTGTGTTTGAGGTCAGGTGAATGTATTATTCAGCTCACCTGAATCTCGGATGGATCGGCTGTTTCAATATGACTTTACATGGAAAAGTTTTATAACATTGAGGAAAATCAAAGGATGGTAGCATCTGAATGGAAATAATCATTTAAACCAAAAGAGTATCAAATAAGACTTTATAATGAGTGTGAGGGTGGGATAGAAAACTCCGTCCAGAGGATCGCCGATTGGCCTCAAGAGGTTTGCCGAGTGATGACAAACAGTGATCGTGAGGGACGGATTTTTCTATACCACCCTCACACGAATGATTGATTCTTTTCTTGCTCACCACTAAATACCTCATATTATATTGGAAAAACATGACAAAAGCTACCGAAAAATCATGAATACACTTAGATGCGATATGGTGACGTCATTTTAGCATTACAATGACGCCACGGATCGACGTGCAGCCTCCGTGCAGCCGACGTGCTGCTGTTTGCTTTTTATCTTTCTAACTGGCTGGTACGGGTATGTGAGATAGAATTATGAGGTAGAATTATCTCACATGGGTAAAAACAACGGAAATCCCGATCTATAGGGCGAGAAAAAATAGGGGGATACAGATCCCTGGGGCCATTATTTTCAACATATCAAGATTTCCTTTCTGCATTTCAGTACATATACGTAGAAAAAATGGCCCTGCCTCCTGCCTTCCATGTTTTAATGGATCAAATTAATTTGTACACTCTTGGTAGAGGGTTACCCAGGGACCATTTATACCCAATTAATTTTCGAATTGGGCCAGCAGGTTTTTTTTTTGTTTTTGTTTTGTTTTTACAAAATGATTTTAAAGTGTTTTCTTTTGGCTGCCATGGCAATCAGAATTTTACATGGAATGGGAATCGTTAAACAGCTTTGCAAAGGAGACCGCCCACTGATCATTATTGTGAAGTTTGGTGAAATTCCACATTTTTTGGTTTAGGAGGAGATGTTGTTTGAAGTAAATTGTTGGCAAACATTGGACTACGGACATTCAATTATCACTTAAGCTCACATCAACCCTATGCCTCAGGTAAGCTTAAAGACATAGACCCTATTATGTTTTAATCTGTTATGAAAATTTAACAATCTAATCCGGAGAAGCCTTCCATTTATAAGCAAATTTCAGTCTTTCACTCCACGGCACATCTAAGAGTATACAGTGAAACGACCATCCGCTGGCGCTAAAATTCAAACTCCTAAGTTTTAAATTCTATAATCACAGCTGAGCATGAATATGCATTTGATCGTAAAACCAAAAAGCAGACTTTTCTTTCTTTCCCAGATGTTGTATTTATCCAGCTATACTGAGAAGGACAGGCCTCAATGTTATAAAACGTGAGTTCATTCTCAGACTCAAAATAAAGCATAATGATTGGCTGCTTGCGGACACGTGTCCGCAATCAGCCAATCATTGCGCTTTATTTTGAGTCTGAGAATGTACTCAAGCTTTATAACCTTGAGGCCAGGTCTCCATATTGGCATCAACTCCTCATCAGTTTACCGCGTATTTTAACAAAAACAATATATGAGCCACGACAAGAGATATCTAACAATGTGGTATTTTCACATGAATAGACCCAGACAAGCATGTGTGGCCTCCTTTAAAGCTTAGACACTCCAAATGGTGTTCGGTCGTTAGCTTAACAGTCATAGAATATTCAAACGACTAGCAAAGGCTCTGATCAGACTGCGCGTATAGCATTTGGGGACAAGCAGTGTAATTTCTGACCAGGCCTCAATGTACATATACAGCCCGGTCAGTGTTTTCTGCAGTCGCCACTTTTCCGTGAAACAGCTAAAATTTGACATTTACATCATTTTATGTCTATATTCTTACATTTGTCACAGTTTTCTTAATGTTTCTAAAAATAAAATTGGCGAAATTAACATTTCAGACTGCAACTTCCTCACATCAAGAATGATCTCAAAAAAGTGTGAGGTATGGAAAATATACCACACTGAATATGGTCCTTTTCTTGCAACTGATTGGCTGAAAACAAAAGGAAGTGGGCGGCTCATGAACTAAAGACTTTTTAATGAATTTTAACAATAAATTAATCTGTTCGGAGATGAATCAGCAAATCATGTCAATTTCATGCAGCCTACTCAGCATGTTATTTTTAGCTCTCTAAGGGGTAACAAAATAGTAACTTCTAGAAACTAGTTTGTGCTGGTTTTCATCCTTTAGCCCATGACCCGCCCACTTCCTTTTGATTTCGGCCAATCAGTTGCGAGAAATAGGCCATATTCAGTGTGGTATATTTTCCATACCTCACACTTTTTTGAGAGCATTCCCATAACTTGATGAAAGGAAATTGCTGTCCGAAATGTTAATTTCACCAGATTAAGATTTATTTTCAGAAGCCTAAATAAAACTGTGATAAGAATATTGACACAAAATGATGTAAATTTCAAATGTTAGCTGTTTCACAGAAAGGTGGCGACTGCAGAAAGCACTGACCAGGCTGCACATATACATTGAAACCTGGACAGAAATTACACCGCTTGTCCCGAAATGCTTTTTGATAAAGACAGCATGACCGAACGGAACATGAATATACACGCTGATCTGAGTGTCTCCACTGTTTAAGAATCAGGGAAGAATGCACAAACAGTGGGGACTGATCAGCCTATACATATGTAACTTGTGATCAATGAAATGCTTCCCAGATAATTTTGAAAAAAATCTAACAAAAATGCTGCTAATAAAATCCATTTGTCCCATCTGAACGCATCCATGGCTGAAGAAGATATGAGAGACTCCTAAACAAAATGCAGCAAAAAGCTACATAATGTGTACATTTCAGGATGTGAAACCAACACAGGAAACAGCTGGGTCAGGGCTAAATACGTTATACAATGTTTTGTGCTGGTTATGAAATATACACTCGGGAGCTCCGCTCCCTCGTATATATTCCATAACCAACACAAAACATTGAATAACCTATACATATCACCCTCGTAGACATAGAGATTTATGAAGACAAATTGGACCAATCAGGAGACAGGATTCTCTCCAGTCATATATTAAAATAAATTATATTAGGCAGCCAGAGTACACTTTTAACAGAGAATGATTTTTTTCGCAAGAAAAGTGTTTTGTCTACGAATGTTCCAAATTAAACGAGCGATAAACTTGAATCACAAGGCTGTCGTTGTATCACAATGCTGTCGCAGGAATACTACACAACTTACGACAGTTGCAGCATTGCAGACTGTTAGAGCGCTGTCCCTCGACAATGTCCCATTTATCGTAAAGCCGCCTTGCCATGTCTACGACTTGTTCCGGCCCGTCTGGATACATGTGCATTCTTTATTTGTCTGCGATCTGTCCACGGCACCTGCAAAATTGTACGACAAAGCAATCGCATGGCTAATGTTAAAACAGGGCTAACAATTCAACGTGATTCTTTAGATGTTTAGTATAATTAGTCTAGGTATTAAATTTCCATTTTCGATTAGTTTCTTACTACTTTATCGAGGCGTCATATTTTAAGAATTCTATTTTTAAATAATCTAGTACATATGTATCCAGTGTAAATGAAAATACGTTACGGTTTGTTCGCCTGTACGTGGGGATAATTCACGAGCTTTAGCTAGTGGGTTATCTCCCCTACAGGTGGACAGCCATGGTATAACCATATTATACCATCTACATCAGTGTAGACCTTGCACATTACGAGATATTTGTGCTTAAGTTTGTAAGGGTGGTATCCCGGGGTGGTATAATATACTCAGCTGCACACCAACAGGAACTTAACCATTAAAGCGCCACCTATAATTTGCAGCAGACGACAATTTCAAAATGTTTCTGCTTTTCAAAAATAACCAATAAGGCATGATATTTCATGAGAATCGTCTGCTGGACGATTCTCATGCAATATCATTCCTTATTTTTGTCGAAAATTGGGAAATATGTCGCAAAATTTTGCCGTCTGCTGCAGTCGTAATTGGCGCTAAGGGTTAATAATACAAATTATTATTACAAGACCTATTCGTCGAATTAATATCTCCCGGCGAAGGGTTATTTTAGAGAATCGTGTAAATCACAAAACACGAATCCCACTTCTCTATCCCCTAAATTCCCCTTGAGTATATTGTTCAGATTATAGAAAAGCTAGGCAACTATGCTTTTAACCCTTAAAACGCCAACACAACAAAAGTCGTCTGCTTTTGTCGTCTGTTGAAATGTTTTAGAAGCCTTTCCAACAAATAGTGTAGACCCAGATCAGACTGCTCCTATATGAACAGTCTGATCTGGATCCATACTGTTTGTCTCTATACTTAACTTTGTTAAATAATGTTAGCAAAAATTTGCAGCAGACGACAAAAACAGACGACATTTTTAGAACAAAATGTTTGCTTTCATGCATATGGTGCTCTATGCTCCCTTTATTTTGATATGCAACGTGACTATTTTCAGAAAAGAAATGTTTTGACCTCAGTTTGACCCCGCCTTGGGGGTTAAGGGTGTGTCTGCGGGCAAAATATTAGTTTTCATGTTACAGTATGTGTCGTTCCCTTTAATTTTATCTGCAACATGACCATATTCCGAAAAAGTTTAATTTTGGCCTTGGTCACACCCCCTAAGTCCACCCAGGGGATCGGACCCAGAACAAAGATCCCGTCTGATACGTCTCATATCTATTGTGCCTCTGTCTGAATACAAAATTTCAAGCTGCTGGGGTAAAGTCATGATTATCTACAGGCACTCGACAATGAGACATTGTCAGATATAGTAGCTTTTAGGAAATGTGAAGTTTAATTCACTAAAAAACATACAGTTTTAGACTTATAATTGCCTAATACTAAGTCAAGGGCAATAACCAAAGTGTTAATGAGTTGATTTGACGAAACTTATAGGATGTCAACTGTCCTTTTATTTAGAATGCATCAAATCTGACCAATAGGTACTGAGATATGGTTTTGTTTGTTTGATCTGATTCTTTACGTCCCATCAACAATCTTTCAATTAAACAGGGACGGGTCTTCTTGGGTTGAACCAGTACTAAGTTAGGGTAAATGCGTCTTGCTCAAGGACCACAACGAAGTGACGCCGGTGAGGCTCGAACCCGCGGCCCCTCGGTCTCGAGTCAAGCACTCTACCACTGAGCCACTGCGCTTCTTCCTGAGATGTGGTTCCGGACGGACAGAAATGCGGACCGGCGGACAGATGGAAGTACGGACGGACTAAGCCAATAATAAGCATAGCGTCCTAGATGTGAGACATAGGCAAACAGTACAGACGTACAGAATCTTCACTGTTTGCTTACAGAATGTTTTATTAAAATTTGAATAAAAAGGGAAATGGACTCGTTCCGTTCAGTTGATAAAGAGTGGGGCATTTTATTTGGCATATTGGGTTAAAATCTTTGCTTAAGCAAGTCCACTTGTTTGAGCATTCGCCGGTCCTTTATACGATAATAAGGATCCTTTTTCATAACACTGGAACTCGACGCGAGCTAACCGACTTTGTTGTAGCAAAAAACAAAAGCACATACGGACCAGCCTGCTCACCCGTGCAGTCTGGTCAGCGCCTTCGTTATTCGCTTTGTTGGAAAGCATCATATCTAAACTTGCTACAACACACTGGTAAATGTATACGTCAATTTGGTGGTATTTACGCGTATTGCCGGTACTTCATAGACCGGAAGTGGTAGATATTGGTGTTGATACAATAAAGAAAAAAATGCCATATGCCAAAGGGACTATAGACTTCAATCATTTTTATGTATTCAGTATGTGCATGGAGATTTATGTAAGCATTTAGGAATAGATTCGAGTACCGATCATTCAGATCGGTACTCGAATCTATTCCTAAATGGTTACATAAATCGCCATGTGCGTGCCGAATACTTGAAAATGATCCAATTCTATAGTCCTTTAGGCATATGGCATGTTTTTTCTATATAGTATTAACACCAATATCTACCACTTCCGGTCTACGAAGTACCGGCAATACGCGTAAATACCACCAAATCGACGTATACATTTACCAGTGTGTACAAGCGGGATTTTAATTTTATATGTAGTCTCTGTAGCTGTTCAGGCTGATTTGGACATGACCTAGTCGGAACCCCCGAAGAAATGGGGTTTTTCGCGGAGTTTATAAAACCTTTTTCATGCGCGACTCAACTGAGCACGAAATTTATCACACGATCCCGGCCCGATCCAATACTTTCAAATACTTTCAGATACTTTGGAATATTTTCTACGGTCATTACCCTCTTTCCGTTGATTCAAGAAGGGTTGGTGTCAGTTACAAGCGAACATATGTTCACGAAGTACTACTGGTTGACCGTGTAGTTAAGCATGCCCAGGAAAATGTTTAGTTATATGGTTAACTGACCGTCTCGAAATGACAATAGCTGTTGACTGGGATGTAAAACCACAAATTAAACAAGCAAACAAACAAAGTATACTCAATGGTCCTATTTAAGTCTTTTGATCTGATATCAGCACCAAACGGCCGGCTAGATTCAATGTCATCATCTTAACCCAGGTGTATAAATTGGTTCACCGATAGGGCGGTGCTTGGTCGATGTACGCTGCTTGAAAACGGGAGAGAAATAGTTTCCCTGGGGAGACTGGACTGTAGGTTTCACAAGGTAGCCCAATGATCAGGGGGAGTTTTGTCAAAGGGTGGCTGAACGGCAGTAGTGCTGAAAGTAGCCCTGGAAGATATGCATTTAACTTTAACATCTGCTCCTCATAACTATAAATGCTAGCTCATACGACTTCTTTTTATACGGAGAATTAGTATAACTCTACCTACTGAGTGTCGGCTGCTGATAACCTTTGCAAACAGTTTGTATCCATATCAGGCCCGAAAAAACGTCGGGTCGATCTCGATCCAAACTGTTGGGCACTATGATGGTATACCTGAAATAATTTTTCGAAAAGAGTTGGTTTTAAAAAAAGTCAGCAGACGACAAAAATGCATGAAAAATTCCCCAGGTGGCACAGAGTTAATGATGTCAGACAAATGCGTCACGTTTTTGTACTGCTGAGCAGTAATGGTAGATATGCATCACTCTTTAGAGTCAGTTATGGCGTTAAAATAACTTTGCCATTTTAGAGTATTCTATATATTTGTATGTGTCTTATAGACTCATTAGAAAAAAAACATCTGAAAAAAGATGAAATTGACAAGCATACTAAGAGTTCTACAACAAGTATTACATTTCGAAAAAAAAGTTAAAAATTGTGGCTGAAAGCCTATCTATCGTTACTTCTGTTTGTGCTGGCATAATAATTGGGCCTCGTCGCGAGAAAACCTGTCTTCAGGGTTTTCCGAAAAAAACGAGACTCTAACCAGTCTCCTCAGCTACAGATACCAGCTAGAATATTGAAATTTCGCTTGAAGTAAATTTAGAAATGATACTTTCCATTAAGCGAATAACAAAGGCGCTGATCAGTCAGCGCGCATGCGCAGGCTGGTCTGCGTCTTTGTTGTTCGCAAACCTCCGAAGGTAGGGTTTCTCACGACGAGGCCCAATAATGGAAGATGAAATTTGCACTGATATATTTGGGTAATATGGTTCAAAAGTTACTGTGTCTTTGCTTTGCCATATACGGATTAGTTCAGCCACAAATAACGTCATAAACGGACAGATTAGGCAGATATAATTGAGCCAGTTCATGTTTTTGTGCTTATCACAAAGGCGAACAGCGAAGACTCAGATGAGCCTGCGCATAGGCGCAGACTCGTCATAGCCTTCACTGCTCGAATAAACAAAGAATGGACTGACTTGAAGGCCCAGAAAGCTTAGGCCTCTAGCTCCACTAGATAGCTGTGCGCGTACCCGTATATCTCCAGGATTGGTTTGTTTCTTGTGATAATCAGAGTAGATGCTCTGAGGGAGAATGTAATGGTTTTGGATTCTGCAGTTTGGGTAGACTTTCTCAGTTTTATGTAGCTATATCAATTTACAGACGTAGTCAGGAGCGCGGTGCTCAATGGTAGGTGATAGAACTGAGATCGAGGGGTTGCGGGTTCGAGCCACACTGGAAGCACTGTGGTGTGTCCTTGTGCAAGACCGTTTATCCTCTACTTAGTGCTGGTTCAACCCAGGAAAACCGGTCCCGACATGACTGAAAAAATGTTGACTGGCCATAACGAATCAAATCAAACAAACAGACGTAGTCAGTGCAATTCATGAAACAAGGTCACACCGGACAGACGGCACAGACGGCGATTGCAAACACACCATTTTATATATTATGTAGCAAAAAAAATCGATCACAAAAAGGATGCTCGTAGTAAAATGCTGTTTTATAAAGACGGGTATAATACTGCGCTGACTAGTGGCACGCGACACGCTCTCAAGCCTGCTGTTATCAGCTAATCAATGGGGCGTCACGTTGTCAAAAGCTACAGCACCCTGCTGAGTTTATATAGTCTGTTATCAGTGGAATATCCCACTTACAAATAATGGACACCAACATTTGCAAACTTTAATCGAAATTGAACAGGGTAGGCACAGTTAAGCAAGCCAATTCACACCTTCTGTGCACAGACATATTATCATCGCGTACACATACTTATTATCATTCTGATGACCGGTACTTTGGCAAACAGTGCCGACCCAGATGAAATGTTGTATAAGGTTGCATTTGATCAGGGTCCGCAAGGTTGCTAAGATAAAAACAATCTTCATGTATAAAAGAAATACATTTAATATGAAACTCGGATCCCTTTAAATACAAAATGGAAAACTCCATATTTATTGTAATCAACATTTGCTATCCACCAGCATGGTTCTATGCAAATCAATGTTGCGTTGTATGAACGTTATAGCAACGAATGTAGGACATTTCGGCCTAGGACTTTTCGTCCCGGACATTTCGGCCACGGACGTTTCGGCCACGGAAAACGCCAAAGGCGGACGTTTCGGCCATAACCATAAATTGTGGGTCATGTGTGTGCCTGCATAAATATGTGATCCATTTCTTAGGAAATGATTGACCAAATAATCTTATATAGTATGCATGTATAATTTCTCCCAATTTTTTATCAGTTTTTAAACTGCATGTATTTACAAGCAGTGATGAAAACAGTGTGGGTCCAGATCAGCTAGGGAGCTGGCTGATCTGGATCTACAGTGTTTTGAAGAAAAAAGATAAATCCAAGCACAGCATGAAAGAAGTAAACATTCATCAATTGTTATGTACAGTAGATTCAAAGATACACAAGAATTGTTGTAAACAAAAAATATAAACTAATCCAGGTGATGGGTACTTTATACAGGTATATAACATTTACTGCTGTATAATATACACCATGATTTACTTGTTTCTATGAAAAATAGCGTACTCCTATTATCATCCATCTTTGAATCTACTTTAAGTGTTCACATGCATATTTGATTTCAAAAGATTAAGAAATGCATCACACATTTATGCATGCACACATCCCAAACCCCAAATATATGGCTATGGCCAAAACGTCCTCCTTCGGCATTTTCCCTGGCCGAAATGTCCGGGCCGAAACGTCCTAGGCCAAAATGTCCGTGACCAAAATGTTCGGGCACCATAGCAACATAACTGGGTTTCATTCTGCCTGAAAAGAATCTTTGAGCGCATTAGTTTAATCTTCTATTGTGTTAAAATAAAGTCCAAAATCCCGAACAGCCTGTGTCAGGGTTAATATCAAGATTGAGTACCAGCAATCAGCGAATCTTATTATCCGAATATCAAATGCAATTAAATTAAACACACGCAAAAAAGTGAGAACTTTTACTTTTCTTTCTAATCTTAGACCTTAATCAATATGTGTGACAGCACTCAATTCATTTTGGTGATGACGATGATGATGAAAGTTCATTATTTCCCGCAAAGTTTTTATTAGAGAGACGCCATAGTCCGACCACGCCGTAGGAAACAACAACTGCTCCCGGTCTACCTTTACAACAAGGTCGACACACAGTTAATCTGGATCGTAGACACGGGCAATTATAAAATAACCACTGGTTTCGTCTGTGAGGGTTCATAATAATTGTGAATTGCCTGTGGGTATTTACAATATTTGTGAATGCTTGGTTTGGGTAGGACGCAGGTGTTCAGCCAGGTGCGGTGTTGACATCTGTGATTGACATGTTTATGTTTTTATAGGGAATTCTGACACTAGTTTGTTATTGTTTTTCAAATGTCATATTTATTAGCCTGCCAATTTTGATGGGATGTTTTAACACTTTCAAAAGGTCATGATGACAGATGTTACTTAGTTTAGTAAAATTACATAAGCCCAATAAATAGATTGTGTCAATTCTGACATTGATTGGCAGGATTGCGCAATACATTAAATCATATGACCTTTGGGGGAATTGCGCAACTGGTGTGACTATGAGTCACTTTTGAATCTTCTGATTGGTTGATATAAATGGAAGCTTACCTTTGTAGAGGGCGCTATATAGTAAACTTGAAATATGATTGGTTATTAATGTTGTCATTAGGTGGCGCTGTGGTCAGCTTCTATCACGTGACTTCATGGTATATAAGATGAAACCCAGTGGCAGAGCTTCAGATTTCGGAACTTTGGGTTATAGATAGTTTCTTGAAGTATTTAGTTGGACTTAAGAAGAATTAATAAAATTATAAAATGGTGAAAGTTGTTACTGAAATTTTACAAGACTTAGAACTTTTAAAGAGACTTTTAAAACACAACGCGAACTTGAAGATTAGAATCAACTACTACCTTACATCTGGGACGTTTTTGGTGCCTACTAGACCAGGATTTCGAATTTTGTTTTCGTGGACACATTGTGAAGAATAGAGAAGAACAGGAACAGTTTGTGAACAGATTGTGATTGAAGATATAGTTAACTAGTGATTGGTGGATTTTTCTTGACACGGTAAGACTTGTCATTTTATTCTTATTTAAGTAACAGTCAGCTAACCACATTTGAAATTATTTTATCATGGAACCTGAGAATGACACAGGTGTTGAAGGTGTGTTTCAATATTTGGCCAGGGAAATGGTCAATGTCTCATCTGCATTAAACGCACAGGGCGTCTCTCAAATTGTGCAATGTTTTGATGGCAATCCTAAAAATTTTCGTGATTGGGTTAAACAGATTGAAAAGTATTGTAAATTAACTGGTTTGCCTGAAGATAGGAAGAGATGGATAGCATATCAATCTAGTAAGGGGGCTGTTAGCGGATTTATCAATAGGTACATGGAAGCTTTCCCACAGAGTACATGGGCTGACTTAAAAACAGAATTAGCAAATAAATTTTCTGATGTTACTGATAGCAAATAGGCACTTAGTCTGCTTAGAGCCATTAGGCAAAAACCTTGGGAAAACATTCAATTATATGCTGAACATATATTGAGTTTGGCTGAAGAAGCATTCGTAGGTCAAGGTGGGGATGTTGTTGAGTGGCAACTGATCGATATGTTTGTGGACGGCTTGGTTGGCAATGATGCATTTTTGTGCAAAAGACTTTTGATTGTATTAGGCAGAAGTATTTTTGGCCAAATTTGTTTAAAGAGTTGTATCAGTATGTTTCTAGCTGTACAGTTTGTCAGACTAGATCTTTGCAGAAGATAAGACAGCCTTTGCAGGAAACAGACATACCGCCTTATCCAATGGCAAAACTTTCACTTGATTTGTCAGGACCCTATCCTAAAACAATGTCTGGCAATAAGTACATCATTGCTTTTGTGAATTGGTTAAGTGGCTGGCCTGAGGCCTTTGCAGTTCCTGATAAGACTGCTGATACCGTTGCACATCTGTTGATCAAGGAAATATTTCCAAGATTTGGATGTCCCTTGCAAATTGTAACTGATAATGGGTCGGAAAATGTAAATAAGGTTGTACAAGAAACAATGAGTCACTTAATATACACCATGTTCAAAGTAGTGTGTATCATCCTCAGAGCAATGCAAAGGTGGAAAGGTTTCATAGAACACTTCATGATGTTCTTTCAAAGAAACTGTTTGAGAATCAGCAGACATGGGATTTATTTTTGAATCAGGCTTTGGCTGCTATTTGGTTCAAAATCAGTGTTTCTTCCAAGTTTTCACCTTTCTTCTTGCTGTACAACAGAGATGTTGTTTTGCCGGTTGATAATCTAATGAAACCTCTCCGGAAATATCAAGGGGAAGAACTCCATCAGATAGCCCTTCAAGAACAACATAAATCATTTACATTAGTCAGAAAACATTTGAAGAAAGCTAAGAAAACACAGGCCAAATACGCTGATAGAGGAACAAAGAAGATAGATTTCCAAGTTAATGATACTGTCTACTAACAAAGAAGATAGATTTCCAAGTTAATGATACTGTCTACTATAGGAATAATCAGAGAAAAGGCAAGCTTGATTGTAAATGGAAACCCTATTATCGCATAATTGAAAAGACTGGACAAGCATCCTATGTCATTAAGAACCAGCTTGATGGATCTACCAGTAGAGTCCATGCAGAAATGATAAGAGCTGCCAATATTGATGAATGGGTTATTCCAACGTCCACTGATGGAAAGCCATTACGCAAAACAGCGTATGTCATTCCACCTGAAGATTCTTCAAATGAAGAATCCAGTGATACAGAACAAGAGGGTCCATATGAAAAGCTCGCCAAGAAATATCAGAAGGAAAGAGATGATTCAGACGAAGAAGACAACATTCCATTGATGGAATTAGCAAAGCGTCTGAAAGCTAGGGATGCTATGAAACAGGAAGAAAATGAGGAATCAAATAGGGATTCCAGTGTAGATGAATCTAGGGGTAGCGTAGAACAATCAATTGATTTTGACCCTGAGGTAGATTCTGGTTCTGAGACTGAGTCCTATTTTGATGCTGACGATGCAATGTCCGTAGATGGGGTTGATATATGTACATTAAGTAATCTTGAACTTGGGGACAAAGCATCACCAGAAAATGATGGCAAAAAAATAAGTTAACAGTGATAAGTAAACAAGAACACCACGCAATTGTTTACAGGGATATTTGACATTCTATAAATGTTAAGGCTTCAAGGATAATAAGCAATTTGTATATGTTGCTTTAATTTTAAAGTTGTCAAGTTAATTTACTTGCAAATTGTTTAAGTAGGTGGTATTTCCTACCAATTTATGGGTTTTATTTTTGTGCGTATTTTCAGGTTGTAACCGCAGTTGCAACATGGGTCACACATTCTTAACCATCTTTGCATTAATTGGCTGCACCTCATGTTTAGTGGTACATGAAAATGTAGTTTTTCATAAAACTAATGAAGTATCTTTAAACCATGCGCGTTGGTTTGTGACATTCATTCATGATTTAAGACCTTTTGAAGTACTTATAAATAAAATAAGCAAAGACTTAGAATCTTCAAATGAAATAATGCTGACTTTGACAGAGTGGTATAGACAGCATAACTTTACGACATATCATTCTACTTTTAAAAGCTTGAATGATGCAATAGGTTTATTGAACGATGCATATAAGACAGTAAAAGATAATTTTGTAGACTATCAAACATTACAATCAGATCATGAGAGATCTAAGCATTCTTTACTGCCAATTGTAGGTCAGGCAATGAGTCTGTTATTTTGAACAGTCTCTGACTTAGATTTAGAGATGATTCAAAGGTCAGTACATGACCTTGCCACGAATCAGGAAAGTATTATTCATAATCTAGAACAAAGTATGCCACTATTGAACCTGTCTAGGATTCAGATAGCTGAAAATCGTTGAGCTATTATGGATTTAGTTGAGTGTGTTATGAACCTTGATGATAAGATTAAAGAATTGGCAACTTATACAACTACACACTTTGTAAGACTAGAACAATTCGTGAACACATATTTTCAATTCAAACTAATACTTGAAGAAATAAGACAGTCAACACAAAATGCATTCATTTATATAGAGAATCTTCGAACTGAGTTGAATATGCTATCTTTGAGTCATTTATCACCTAGTACAATTTCGCCTAAGAATTTAAGAGCATTACTTTTGGATGTTAAAGACAAATTACCTGTATCTATGCAGCTTCCAGCAGATCCTGAAAGCAATATTTGGTATTTTTATAACACTTTGACATATACAGCATATTTAGATGGACATAAAATATTAATTGTTCTTACAATACCTTTGTTGGATCGCAAGGAAATTTACGAAATTTATAAAATTCATAATTTACCCTTACCTAAAAATCAAAAGTTGACTTCAGAGGCTAAAGCTTTAAATGCAGTTGCTAAATATGATATTTCTGCTGAAGCATTGATGATTAATGAAGACAGGACGAAATATACTTTGTTGTCTGGAAAAGATTATTATGCATGGAACAACAGGTACATGCCATTTTGTAATCCAAAAAGTCCAATTTATCAAATTAATTTGAGTAAGTCTTGTGTTATTGCTTTGTTTTTTAAAGAATAAGGAGAATGTCCAACGCGATTGTAAAAGTATGGTTTATTTGAACTCTAGATTGCCCATTGCGGAGTATGTACACTCAGGTGTGTGGATTGTTGCGACTTCAGATGTTATGAAATTTACCATTGTTTGCCAAGATCGGTCCGGCATGCAGGGTGAAGTTGTTGTGCATCCACCCCTTGGTGTGATAAGATTAAATATGACTTGTGGGGCTGCAAATGATTATTTGAGTTTACCCCCCTATTATAAAAAAAAAGGTTAGAGGTCATATTTGGGATGCTTCGGGTTCATTGCTTTTGAGAAATATAACACACTTTTCTCTTTGGGAAAATTTTACATCTGATTTCCCTATTTTAACTACAATTGAGATTTCAAATGACTTAATTAATTTAAGAGAGATTGCCATGCCTGCTTTGATTGGTTATGTGCACAATTATAGGAAGGTAGATGAGCATGGTGGGTCAATTTCTAATTGGTCATTTGTTGTGATGATTTTTGGCACATGTGTCTTCATTTTGATACTGATTTTCATGTATAAGAAATGCTTTCATGAGAAAGTGAAAGTCTATTTTGGTGAGAGGTTAGCTGATTGTTGTGGTAATAAGAATGTTGTGACAAGTTCCTTGTCAGTTGTTGAGAATGGGTTGGTGTCGTCAGAGCATGATGAGATTGTTAGGCGCAAATCGGGAAGGCAACCTACTTCCGCACCAGACCAGAAGGAAGCGAAGGTGTTATTGGCTTCGCTGGAAAATATGAAGAAATAAGTTGTGTTTGAAAGAGAGAGATGGCTATGAATAACATAGAGAAACTTTGACTTAAAGTGTACACAAAACTTTACTATGAGTCCATGGTAGTGCCATGGTGAAGATATGATGACATGAAGATATGTAAATAGTTATTGATACTGTGTGTAAGTCCAGTCATTTAATATGAAGTTTGGTGGCTGGTGAAGATATAAATATGCATACTATGATGTGTACAAAAATATGCACTGTAAAGACTGATAAGAAGGATGTATATGACTTGGAGATGTATAAGAAGAATACAGTAAGGGACCTTTTCACCTCAAGTATCATTGAGTTTACATGAAATATATTGACCTTTAAGATCCAACCAGTTTCCAAAGTGATAACAGATAAAAGGTCAAATCAAGATTTTGTTGACAGCTCTGAAAAGGTGACCTTTAAATGTCAAACAATTGATGACATTTACACATAGACAACTTTTGAAAACAACAGCTAATAAATTTTGGATTTTATACATTACTTACCAGTCAGTTATTCCAAACAAGAAAATTAACATTATACAGTTATGGATAAGCTATACAACATTCAGCAACTAACAGAGTGTTTTGGACAGCAGACAAAATTCTATATACTGGATATCAGCAAAGCAATTAAACTTTGGACGAAATTGAACAGAGTTTAGACGACACCATAATTTGGAAATTGCAAGCGGAAAACAATATTCATTTGAAATATACTCCTATGGAGGAACACACTGAATGTAACGGACAGGAGGATAATAACTTTGTATTTTACCATGGAACTGGGGAGCAGGATGATCCAATACAGATAGACTAGCCGCGGAGGAGTGAAGATGAACCTTATTGTATATTGACTGTATTACTTGATGGACGGAGAATAGGATTATTATATGTTTGGTGCATGTTTTTGGTTTTGTATATGAGATTTTATGCATAGTGGGGTCTTCAAAGCAATTGTCTGCTTTGTGGTCTGATCAACCATTTTGTAGACATTGGGCTGTTTCATGATGTGCTCCATTGTTAAAGCTTGTCATGCATATGTCTGTCTCTGTAATCTGTAGGGAGGCATGTATATGTTAACTTGAGGGGAAGGTGCAGTGGAGTGACAGTTGACCCTATTGTGCATGAGATTCATAATGTGTATATATAATTAGTTAAGATTTGACATTGTGTTGTGAATTCACTTGGGATTAATTGGATTGTAAATGTGCTTGTCACGTCTGTGTGCTCTTGAGAGATTGGGACAACTGCACACTCGATGGGGTGGCCAACCATTGAGTGGACACAAGGTTCTCTGGAGTGCGCTGTCACATGCAGATGTTTGCTGTAAATAGTTCTATAAATGTTTTGGAAGTTGTACTTTGATGATGCATGTGTATTCATTATGTTTAGTAGTTTTAGGGTGATTTGTGCATGCTAGTGTTTTATTTATATGTTTAGTATAGTGGTATGTATGTGAGTGAGTGTGAGAGTGTGTGTGGATGTATTTGTATATATGGTGTATGAGACATGAGCTTGGAGAATTTCACTTAATTGACAAATTAAGTCAAATTCTTAAGGTTTGGGCGTGTATAAAATAACCACTGGTTTCATCTGTGAGGGTTCATAATAATTGTGAATTGCCTGTGGGTATTTACAATATTTGTGAATGCTTGGTTTGGGTAGGACGCAGGTGTTCAGCCAGGTGCAGTGTTGACATCTGTGATTGACATGTTTATGTTTTTATAGGGAATTCTGACACCAGTTTGTTATTGTTTTTCAAATGTCATATTTATTAGCCTGTCAATTTTGATGAGATGTTTTAACACTTTCAAAAGGTTATGATGACAGATGTTTCTCAGTTTAGTAAAATTACATAAGCCCAATAAATAGATTGTGTCAATTCTGACATTGATTGGCAGGATTGCGCAATACATTTTATCATATGACCTTTGGGGAATTGTGCAACTGGTGTGACTATGAGTCACTTTTGTATCTTATGATTGGTTGATATAAATGGAAGCTTACCTATGTAGAGGGCGCTATATAGTAAACTTGAAATATAATTGGTTAGTGATGATGTCATTAGGTGGCGCTGTGGTCAGCTTCTATCACGTGACTTCATGGTATATAAGATGAAACCCAGTGGCAGAGCTTCAGATTTCGGAACTTTGGGTTATAGATAGTTTCTTGAAGTATTTAGTTGGACTTAAGAAGATTTAATAAAATAATAAAATGGTGAAAGTTGTTACTGAAATTTTACAAGACTTAGAAATTCTAAAGAGACTTTTAAAACACAACGCGAACTTGAAGATTAGAATCAACTACTACCTTACACAGTCCAGAACAATTAACTGGCAGCCCAGAACAATCAACGCATCCATACTTTAATCAATACTTACTCGTGCTGATTAGGTTCTACACTGAATAAGCATTGTTGGTTGAGATTACGAGGCCGTTGTCGCCAGTCCGGTTCACTTTTTTTGACGAGTATGCTTTCCGCCGTGTCCCTTTTTTCTCGTTTTGGCTCATTTATCTTTGTGCTTACATGTGTAACTATTAAAGGCGCTGATCAGACTACGCGTTAGTCCGTGCATTTGTTGTTCAAATGCAAACAAATAAGGGTTTATTTCACGATGAGGCCCATATGAAAATATGTTTATTTTTCTTAAAACTTCAGCATGGCAAGGGTCCATTGTTGCTGTATTGCTCAGTCACGGGCTACTATGGTGAGTAAAATTTTCAATTGTTCTCTTATAGGATAGCGCATGCGCTGTCAAAAGGTGGGAAATATTTGAAGATATCTGCTTGAAGATATGGAAGAAGGTAATATTTTTGCAACTTGTGTATTTTTCGCTTTTTCTCCAAGTCGTCAGATTATTAAGTATTTGTGCTGCGTTGCAAGGTGTTCGCTTGTGGAAGAAATGGTATCAGAAAGTTTTGTTTGTGATGTGTTGGCGAAATTGAACCAAGGCATGAGGTATCTATCTATCTATCTATCTGTCTATCTGTCTATCTGTCTGTCTGTCCGTCCGTCCGTCTGTCCGTCTGTCCGTCCGCCCGCCCGCCCGCCCGTCCGTCTGTCTGTCAGTCAGATGTCCCAGCCAGCACCAAATTGGTCAACTATCGGCCCGCCAGCGAAACGCCATTCGGATGGCGTTAGTGGCCCGATTTTACGTGCTTACTGGAGTCCTGCTTACAAGGTATGCGTGAAAGACGGACGAATGGACAAACCACCCTGAGCCGGTATCCAGCATTAGGTACAAGTTAACTTGTGCATACGTCGAAGATTTAAATCAGTCTGCGCATCCAAGCAGTCTGGTCAGAGTCTTAGTTTTCCTCCTCAAAACGTTGGACCATTGTTACCCAAAGAGTGACATTCGAAGACTCTGATCAGACTGCTCGGATACATGCCAGCGTGTAACTTTTTCTAAACACCGGCCTCAATCTAAATTTGGGGAAATAAATAGTATGCACCACTTACTCACTCCAACTCCGACCCACTGCAGGCCTTTAGTTAATAGTGCGTAACAGAAAAATAATTATCTTATTACTCAACCAAAACATATGTTGTGGGTACTCAAAAGAACCGTCTCAATGAGACGCTTATTGACTTTTTTCATTTAAATCAAATCAAATCAAATTGCAATAGTTATCAACTGCATTATAATCCTGACTTTATCTCTAGATTTGTGTTTTTCTTCTGCTTAATTTTTCTCTGCTCATCCAGCGAGGATTATATGCGTTAATTCTCTTTGCCACACGTGGCGCCGAAACCCGGGACTAAAACATGATGGGACCTACAACAGAGCATTGTTAGTTCAGTCTAATTGGATATGAAATTTAAATTTAGGATAACATTCGAATCTTTAGAAGCAGAAAGGCTAAAATGCAAAACTTTACTAGAACAAACCATTCTGCAGGCGAAAAGGCTGCTGTTGGAAAATCTTCAAAATGTGAACCTTTCTGAATTTATTATCAAACTAAATAAATGTATACAGAACTTAAATATAAATAGTCATGATTTGGAAGAAATACACGAAAAACTGTCTCTGATAGCAACAAAGGAAAATGAAGAAGAGATTCTGGAGCAAATAGAAATTGACTTTGATTGTATTATTTCTGCAATAGACATCAGAATAGAACTTGAGGTAATCGAGAAGGAAACAAAATTTAAGATTAAGGATTTAGAAACTTCAGCAAAATTACCTTTAACCAACAAACCTGACACACTTATTTCAAAAGCTGAATCACAGGTGACTTTATTAAGAAGAAATCCAATTAAAATAATGGAATATTTTGATATAGATTCACAACAGAACGATGAATTAATAGATGTAGTACAAATAGCTTCAAACAAAGAATGCATTGTTGGTGGTGAGGATGCTGATGTCAGCATTATGAGAACTAATGAGATAGCAAAGGGAACTACATTAGAGGCGAGCCACAGTTGTCATCCAAATGGATATATGTCTAGCTGTAAGAGACCAATGGGTCACCAGGAACAGACAGTTCTTCAGGGGCAGGTTGCACTTAAAGAAACCTTGGTGTCAGTTACAGTGGCTTCAAAGGGAGCACTGAATATTCAAAAACCAAATGGGCAGAAACAAAAGAAAAGAAAGAAAAATAAGGTGAAAATTTCAGCTTGTTCGAAGAGAACGCTGAACAATAGAAACTGGAGAAAGTCTCAATTTCATAGAAAACTCTTTCACAAGAAACGAAAGCCAGGTTTTCAAAAGGGCAAGGTTCTGCAAAAAAGGCAGCTAAAAGGAGGCATACATGTTATACGCGTAAAGGGCAAAAAGCTTATGGTGTAAGAAATTCAGTTCCAATTTGCTACAGGCTATGGTGGAAAGAAAGGCGCAAGAAGCTTTTCAATAAAGTTGCACGAGCATGTCACAGGAGAAAAGCGATATGCTGCACCAAGAAAATGGGATATAACAAGGCAAAAAATGCCAAAGAAATATGTTGCAGAGAATAGAAGACGTAAATGCTGGTGATGAAAAATAAAAGATTGCAAAATATAATCCCCGCTGGATGAGCAGAGAAAAATTAAGCAGAAGAAAAACACAAATCTAGAGATAAAGTCAGGATTATAATGCAGTTGATAACTATTGCATTTGATTTGATTTGATTTAAATGAAAAAAGTCAATAAGCAATGCTTATTAGATACCCCCCGCACAGTAAGAGTCAGTGAAAAAACTTGGCAAGTTATAGTTCGAACAAGAAGACCTTAGTTTTGATAAGAAGATTTCAGTAGAATCTTTGCAAACAAAAATTATAAACTTCTTCATGCATATGTTCAATGTGTCTACATTGTATCTGCAAAGTATCAAATTGCTCCATCAAAAGCTGTAGTAGGAGTTGATAGGCCCATAAAGGCACTATCCATGCATATACAAAAGCCATATAAGGGAATGATTGTCAATAAAACTTATAAACTCCTTCATGCATATGTTCAATGTGTCTACATTGTATTGACAAAGTATCAAATTGTTCCATCAAGAGCTGTGGTAGGAGTTGATCGGCCCATGAAGGCACTATCAATGCATATACAAAAGCCTAATATGGGAAAAATTATCTAAGTTTTCACAGCTGTCATTTCGTCAAAAATTATTTTTTGTGAACCAAACTCCTCCATGCATATGTTCAATGTGTTTAAATTGTATAGGCAAAGTCTCAAATTGTTCCATCAAAAGCTGTGGTAGGAGTTGATCGGCCCATGAAGGCACCATCTATGCATATACAAAAGCCTTATTAGGGAAAAATTTTCTAAGTTCTCACAGCTCTCATTTTGTCAAAAAATACTTTTTCTAAACCAAACTCCTTCGTGCATATGTTAAATGTGTCAACATTGTATAGGCAAAGTATCAAATTGCTCCATAAAAAGCTGTGGTAGGAGTTGATCGGCCCATAAAGGCACCGTCTATGCATATACAAACTCCTTATAAAAATTGTCTAAGTTCTCACAGCTGTCATTTTGTCAAAAATTATTTTTTCCGAACTAAATTCCTTCATGCATATGTTCAATGTGTCTACATTGTTCAGGAAAAGTATCAAATTGTTCCATCAAAAGCTGTGGTAGGAGTTGATTGGCCCGTGTCTGGCCTATAATAGCATAAGCATAAAGCACTATATTAAAAGCCATTTAGAACTACAAAGGGAAATAACTCTAATAGAATTGGCCCCTAGCCCTTACTTGTTTGTCTAAAGTATTTGTCTTGCATATATGATCATGTTTGCAAGGTTTGATGAAAATCCAGCAATGACTCTTCGAGTTATTAAGGAAACAAAGCGTTACAGACGGACGGACGCACGCACGCACGCACGGTCGCACGCACGCAGGGACAACGTGAAAACAGTATACCCCCTACAAACAAAGTTTGCGGGGGGTATAATGATAACATTTAAGATCATTTAAGGAACATTTTGCTTGTTGTGAGTGTCGCGAATCTCGCGATATTTATTGTAATCTCATCACACTAATGACGTTGCGTCGATTACTTAACGTCGCGACGTTAATTACATCAGTACCTATGCAAGGACAGAACGGACATGACTGTCATTAGAACAGATAAAATAGAAAGTCCATAATAACAGAGGATAAACAGGGAACAGCCAGATGCCGGAAGTAATCAGGGAAGACTTTTATTATAATTTGTTACTGTGATATATTTAAAACCTTTCTGTGGCGAAGAACACAATTAACGAATGTTTATCAGATGTGCGTAATTTCTCTTTGCCACAACAAGATAGATTTGATAGGCTGCTTGATCAGACTCAAGCGCAGTTGCAGATTTTGAAACAAAATCAACAGCTTCTGATGGGATTA
Source organism: Loripinus fragilis (assembly GCA_964019695.1). NCBI lineage: Eukaryota > Metazoa > Mollusca > Bivalvia > Lucinida > Lucinidae > Loripinus > Loripinus fragilis. The sequence continues at coordinate 50,289,111 of OZ026515.1, forward strand.
GACAATAATTGCACAGGAGAATACAATTTATCAAACGCTACTAATTCAGATAAACTCAGCAATGAATGTCAGGGAGAGGAGCATATCGACAATACACCGTCAGTGCTTTCAAACAGTGTGCGTGGTGAGCGTGATGATGTGGGTATCATCATGGCTAATGTTTCAAACATGGAATGCATACAGGATTGTCAGGCAAAATGTCAGAGAATAAATGCGGTAAGCAGTTTGGATAGGGTTCTGAATACAGGGAAGAAATATCAGGAACAAACGAAGAGAAAATGGAACATGGTAGGGGGTTCACAGAGATTGGTGCGAACACTGGTGTATCAGAAATCAAAGAAACAGAGAACTAAAAGGAAACCAATGGGACAAAAACGGAGATCTCCAGCTTGTTTGATGAAAGCTCTGAAACCTATGAAATGGAGAAAGTCTCCATTTCTCAGACACCTAAGAAGGCGGAAACAATAATTTGGCGAGGGAAAAGATTCCTTCGAAGGCAAAGGCAACGGACTGTAGGAAAGAGAAAGGGTAATTATAAAAGCAGATATGGTTATACAAGATGGAATAATTCTCCATCTAGTTCAAAGCGTCACATGACGGTAAAACAGCAAAGGCTATTGATGCATATAAGGTGGTGTTCCCACATCTCTAATGAGACATCTGGACAACATAAAGGCGTTAGGCAGAAACAGAAAGTAACAAAACGGGTGAAAATGACCAAATAGATATTCCTGAATAAAGGCGGGAAGAACACACAAAAATCTGAAAATGATAGAAATTTGATAAATGCTGTGAACTGTAAAGAGTGAAAGATGGATGATGATGATGATGATGATGATGATGATGATGATGATGATGATAAACTATCAATTTTGTGTGTGGCCAGCGTCGCGAATTCTCGCGATTATAAACTTTATTTAAAATTCTTTAAACAGTATTTTTCCTATACATTGTATTAGGCAAGACGCTCTTTACTGTAATATCATTTGACGTCAAAGTGTATTACGTATTTAACGTCAGTAGCTAACGTTAGGAAGAACGTCGGTTACTAGGACAGAAATAACATGAACGATGAGGAACACAGTGTCAACGTAGTATTAATAGATGTAGAACAAATAGCTTCAAACAAAGAATGCATTGTTGGTGGTGCTGATGTCAGCATTTTGAGAACTAATGAGATAGCAAAGGGAACTACACTAGAGGCGAGGTGATGTAAAACTGGAAACATCAGCATGCAGTGTGTTGGCGGTATTAATTCGGGAAGCATGGAATGTGCAGACACGGATAACTGGATTAAAGGGAAGAATTAAATATATACGATTAAATGTATGCTTTAACTTCTCTGTGGCAAAAAAGCTGTAAATTAAAATGATTCAGTTAACAAATTTCGCTTGTGTTTTCGCCACATAGGTGTTGCCACTAATTAATAATTGTATTCATTATATCGAAGTAAGGAAATACAGAAAAATGTTGATTGAATATAATGTATATTTGAAAAAGTTTACAGCACATGTGAAAATGTAGGAAGTTATATTGGAAATACGAAATTGGATTTCCTCTGTCTTCTCCATTGACTTCATTGAGCCAACTTGAGATTTTTAAACGCCTTTAACTGTCTTATATGGGTATTTGTTTTCTTAATTGGATTGTAAGGAATATTTTGGTAGCCAAATTGTCAGAATTTGTGAGTTTCATTTTCTATACTCCATCTCATATGGTTTCAGTTTTGGAAGACAGACACATTATGCAGCTTCCTGGGCAGGCTTGAACAAGCGGTTAACCAGTAATTTGTGCACATACTTTCGCTTGTGTTGTCAGTTACAAGCGAAAGTATGTGCACGAATTACTGGTTAACCGCTTGTTCAAGCCTGCCCAGTAAAAAGTGTGGTTACGTGAACTGACCGTCCCGCCATGACCATAGCTGTTGACTTGGGACGTAAAGCAACAAAACTAACTAAACTAACAAATCATAAATATAACATTATTTGCAATCATTTATGACGTCATAATTTGCAACCATGTATGACGACATAGTGTAAAACATCTTTTACCTTCAAAAGTGTTTATTAAAAAAATCAGATAATTGTCATGAATATGACGTTTATTTCATCTCGAAAACAATTGTATTTCATTCATATATTTTTTTCACTTTACTCGATGGAATGAATGTCATATTCATTCCTAATACTTGAATATCCTCTATATACTAGTTGTTTAGATTACTTGGTTCTGACAGATAGCAAAACATTGCATAAGTGAGTGTTTGGTTTAGAAACATACACAGACAGATTCATTAACATGGTCTCTACTGTTTTACAATTATGTAGATTCTCTTGACTTCCAAAGGGTCTATTGTAATTGTTATTGCTTTTTTTCTTAGTTTATTTGTTATTTGTTTGTTTGTTGTTGTATGGATATTTTTGTTGTTGCTGTGAAGGGTTGTATATGTATTTTATCTTTTTTCCTCACAGAACATCTTTAAACTTTACCCGTTATTCAAGGCTGGTGTTTAGATCAACACATTTGGCTCACAATAATACAAACTCAAAAGAGTTTGCAATTATTCCTCAATTTATTTCCAGATTGTCTTTACACGTTGTGGATGGCTTTGTTGAGATACACATATGCGTTTTACTTTCAGCTAAGACAAGATAATTGCCCAAATAATTACCCACAATTATTCCTATTTATCATATGGGCCGCACCGCAAGAAAACCTGTCTTCTGAGGTTTGCTAACAACACAGGCACAGACCAGATTGCGCATCCGCGCAGTCTGATTAGCGCTTTTGTTATTCGCTTTTTGGAAAATATCATGTCTAGACTTGCTATGAGCGAAATTTCAATTTTCTAGCAAGCCTCTGTAGCTGTTGAGACTGGTTTGAATATCACATTGTCCGAAACCCTGAAGACAGGTTTTCTCACGGCAAGGCCCAATTATGACGTCGCGCGTCTAGGAGTGATATAATATCATGTATTAAAATCGATAAACCAATAGTGGTTTTACATATTTTGTAACGTTATGAAATGATGTCCACAATAACGATGCATACACAATGACAAAATCTTAACTTTTTTCACGCCGAAAATGCAATTTCAAAGCTATCTTGATGTCAAATGATAAAAATTCTTCTTGCATTATTAAATTTATAAAACTCGTTGCGAAAAAGACATTAAATGCTCGGCAAGCCGCGCATTTTATCTCTTTTTGTCAACACGTTAAATAAATTTAATAAAAATGAACACTCATATAAGATCCTCTCTGTTTTGTTTTCAGAACGCCTCTACAATTTATGGACATCTGGTTTGTTAGATCTAAGTACGCTGAAAGCACGTCCAGTCATGACCACTCCAATTGGAGGATAAGTTGTTCCTTTGGCATGGGTTGAAAACTACACAGAGCCATTACATTGGCTTTGATACAGAAATCTTTTGTGGGTTTTTTTCTGTAAGGCTTCCACTTTTATCTTTTGAAAGCATCACCTGAACAACGAAAGCTTGCCAATTATAGTTTTTTGCTTAGAATAGCGAAAAACAGAGCAGTTGTTAATCTAGCATCAATATTCGTTATTTTTCAATTACTTTTTGAAAACAATCCACACGTTTCAACATTTAAAAAAATATGATTATATGATATAACATACCTAACAATAAAGTGCTTGCTTGACCTCTGTTCACCCAAAGACACAAAATGTTATGAATGAACCGTACTCAGTTTGCACCTCGCACCAGACTTAAAATGAGTTAAAAAAACCTGAGTAGTGCATGAAGTTCTCATTGTTTAGCTGTTCCATACTATAAAAACAAACGTATACAATACATTGAAAACTCACTTTTTTCAGATGATATTATCGACCAATTTAGTTAGAACCACAAAAGTCAATGTCACCAACTATGTAGTTTCAAATTGTACTTGTAATTTGAAAAATATGTTTTAATGTTTTACTGTATATGTGTTTATTTTCTTGTCGCTCTTATTGTTGATGTTCTTGTTGTTTCCAAATGCGTGTTTGTAAAGAACACATGGAATAGTACATGATAGTTTGGTGCATATTGTATATAAGTAAATACACTCTTTAAAATTCCATACAAAGTAAGAAAGATGGCAAAGATCAGGAATCAATACAATCAAGTACCACACCTGACCCAAGATACCACATGGGAAAGTGACAAAATCACAATTAGGCATTACAAACAAGAGCCAAGAGGGCAATTATTCCAAATGTGGTTATAGATGAAGTCTCAGGCAAAAATAAAGGCTTCTAGCCCCCACTAGAGAGAGAGATGCTTATGTGATAAATACCAATTCTCGCACACCAGATTGGGATTTCCATTGTTTTTACACATGTGAGATCACATACCTCACATACCCTTACCAGCCAGTGGGAAAAAACATCAGCCCCACGTCGGCAACACGCTGGCGATTCGAATATTTATGACGGCATTAAATTGTAAAAATGGCATCACTATGTCGCATCTTAGCGACTTTAAGATTCTATTTAATTTTTTTTCATGTTTTCCAATATAAAATGAAGTATTTTGTGGTGAGAAAAATAAAATACATTATTCATGTGAGGATGGGATAGAAAAATCCATCCCTTTTAGTCATTGTTTGTCATCACTGGACAAACCTTGTGATGCCAATCAGTGGTCTCAGGTCAGATTTTTCTATCCCACCCTTAAACTCGTGATAGTTTCTTATAGTCATAAGAACTGCTGCAGGCAAGCAGGATAAAAATGAGGGGGGGAGTGTAGTTCATTAAAATATTTAGCAAGTGCTATCGTCCTGCCAAAAGCATTAACTGGCATCCCATTAGTTGATTGTAGTAGAGATATCTAGATAATCAGCCTGATGAAGTACGCCTTCAACTGAAAATGAAGAAAAAAACAAACAAGAAAATTAGTTTTAAGCGTTTTAGTACCTTCATGAAAAGTTTGGTATAGATCAGAAATTAATAAATCTTTAACTAACCATGTCTTGCATGCGTGAGTCCAGAGAGTTTCGTCAATGGGATCCAGCTCTGTCATTTTTTTAATTTATAGTCATCAACTTATTTTACAAATTTATTTTCTACAGGGTTCTATACCACTATTCTAAATAAAACGTAGTATACAACTAAGTGCAGGCCATCATCGGCCCACCAGCTATACAGCGTTTTGATGGCACATCATTGAATGCTGGCCATGATCCTGACCACGTCATATATATGTCTTGATACACATCTGAACTAAGGGTGAGTTTGGTGCACCGTTAAACTGGTTAAAGCCCTCCAGTAAAATATTTTACTGACCGTTCCAAGGCAGTGTTTATTTTGTGGATCATTTATGTTATTTCTGTCTTGTTTTGTTAACTTTCATGCACGTCTGTTGGTTCATGTCTTGTGGTCACCTGCTTGGAATGGGCTGACCTTTTGGCTCTCGTGTGTGATGTCTAATTGTGACGTTGTCACTTTCCCATTTGTATCCTAGGTCAGGCGTGTGCTTGATTGTATTAATACCTGATCATTGCCCTCTCTCCTACTTTGGTCTTATCAAAGCATCTGCTAAGTTTGAAGTTACTACGTCCAACGGTTAAGGGGGAGACGCATTTACAGGAAAGTACATTATTTCACTTGTGACTTTGATCTTAGGTCAATGACAAACGCAACACGTCTCCCAGTATCCTCTACATCATATGTCCTATGCACATGCAATGTTTGAAGCTTCTATGTCTAACGGTTTAGAATGTTATGCATTTACAAGAAATATTTGATTTGACTTTGACCCAAGGCCATGGTCACATAAAACATTGCCCTCTACATCATGTGACCTATGTACCTGCGAAATTTGAATTGCTACGGTCAATGGTTAAGTAGATTCATTACCATGAAAAGACATTATTTGACCTTTACCACAAAGTCAAGGGGTCAGGGTCACACAAAATGTTGCCAATACCTTTGGTATCATTTGACCTATGCACCAGCGAAGTTTGATGTTGCTACATCCCATGGTTAAAGAGAAGATGTATTTACAAGAAAATACATTATTTTACCTTGATCTTGGGGTCAATGTCACTCGAAATGTTGCCCAGTGCCCTCTACATTATGTGACCTATGCACCTACAGAGTTTGAAGTTACTACGTCAAAAGGTTTAGGAAGAGATACAGTTACAAAAAAACAATATTTGACCTTGATCTTAGGATTAAGGTCACACGAAATGTTGCCCAGTACTCTTTGCATTATGTAACCTATTTAACTACAAAGTTTGAAGTTGCTACCTCTAATGGTTTAGGAGTAGATACATTTACAAGAATCGTGACAGACGGTAGGACAGACAAAAGGATGGACCGACTTGGTACGAAATTAATATACACTTTTTCTAAAGAAAAAAGCGGGTATTAAAATAGTAGTGTATCTTTTGCCATTGAGAAATTGCTCCCAGAAGGTCGCATATTTTATCGTTGAAGATTAGACTCTACAAGAATATAATTTTTACATGTGTAAGGTCTAACCTAGATGAGGAAATCTCCAAAACCTAACTAAGCTATTACATCAGTATTTTAAAGTCACAAATACTGTAAATTCCGGAAAAGTTAGCGAGAGTTTTATTTTCGCGAATAGCGTTCAAATACGTATTTGCGGTGGTAAAAATTCACGACAAGGGCATGATTTACCTATATCAGTAAACAACAGAGTGATTTCGGCATTTCGAGAGGATTTATTTTCAAAATTATTATGAACAAAACCCTCGCGAAAATTTTCGAATTTACAGTAGTTGTTGTACCTTCATCAATATTCCAGAATGCAGGCTGGTCAATACTGTCTGAGTACAGGATCTTTGGGTATTTGATAGAACGATTGAATGCGCATGTGTCATTTATAAGAATGGTGAGGAACCCTTTCCAATTATCACAGCTGGTCTCATCTATGTTTATAACAAATCTATTTCTGTATCCGTCCCTGTGAATCAAATTAATGAGCCGCCGCATGAGATTTCCAACAATTTGACATTTTGACAAGTGTAGACTCTGACGAGCCTCTGCAGCCTCCATTAAGCTTAAAAACTCCAAAAGGTGTTCAGTAAGTAGCTTAATAATCATAGAAAACTAAAGCTACAAGCAAATGCTCTGATCAGACTGCGCGTATGCGCAGGCTGATCTGAGGCTTTGTTGGTCGCACATACCACATTATTGGAAATCTCATGCACTGGCTCTTAATCTCTTTCTGTATCCATCCCTGTGAACAAAGTATAACCTATTTAAGGACATATGCTACTTTATACTTCCCACATTGAGATATTTCCAATACTTTGCATACAGTTTGTTTCATTCATGGACTGTCACATCCTTGGTAACCCAGGCGTGACCCATTCCATACCCACTGCATTCATCATTCTGAAAACAACCTAATTATTTAATGTTAAGCTAAAATAAGTGTAATCGTCATTCAGCTTCTATATTTTAATTTTAACCATTGCTTATGACCTCATGCTTTATAGAAAACGTGAAAAATTATTTGTTTTCCCAAGCCGTAACAAGATACTGCTTGATATATTTTGGTTTTTCCCCAAAAGGGATTTCGATATTTAGAGTAAATTATATAATTATAAAAAAATCTGACATTGAAAGTCTCAAATTTTTGGTTTTATTTCATGGACTATCAATTTATCACTTAGAAAAAAGAAAATAATCGGGGGTCACCATGCTAATTAGCTTTAGGGAGGGTCAAATTTAACCCCATCCCTACATATTTCGAGGATAATTCAAAATAAAACGTTAAGGGGTGTTTTTTGTCTTTTATATATCACATATTACTTGTATGAAGTAAATAACATTATAACGCTAAAAAAGAAGAAAACAAAAACAATGTATAGTAGGTGCCCACTCGTTTTTGTTGGTATTTTTCATTTTTAATTTCTAAATTTAATACACTATTCTGTAGACAAATATTGGAGACCCTGATCAGACGCCGTGTTCTGTGGCGTCTAGGTCAGTACTGATTGTCTTTGCCCCACTTTAATGTTTCTTCCTGAGTGGAGATCTGTAAAAGGTTTCAGAGGCAAATTGCACAGGTTGCATATGTCGTCAATTTCCAGTGGATAATGAGTGGTACGAGTACAGGTTTAATGAGTCAAATGTCAGATACCAGTTCAGCAGTTCCATGTGGTCAGCGTCAATACATGTTCCTCTTTATTTATATTCTAATGTTTAACTATCTCACACTGTACAAAGTGCACATTTACGCTGATACAAAAGGCAAGTTATTGTATGATTTTGCATCCGTACGGGAAATAATCCACTCACTACTGTCATGCCAACCAAGAGTGACAGTGACGTAATACTTTGTTTACAATTGCTAAGTAAAACACTAACGTGTACACTTTATTTGAGCTAGCGCGGATCGATAGGTCACTTGTGTATTAATCCTTTCCTGAGGATAGGATTAATACACAAGTGATCTATCGATTTCAAGTCCCTGATAACTTTGTAAGCAAAACAAGACGTCACTGTCACTCTTGGCTGGCAGGACAGTAAAGCTCGTGGACTATCTTGCCATATAGAACCACAATCCATACACTAACGTCTGCTTATTTCTCGTTCACAAACATAGTTAAAATGTCCTTGTTGTATTCTAATTTTAATGGTGCTCTCTATTTATTCAATATGACCCAGGACATTCCCAGACTCTTATCATCAGTTACACAAATAGCTGCAACAAACAAGAGGTACACGACTGCAGCAGACGACAAATTTTACGACATCTTTCCTAGTTTTCGACAAAAATAAGGTGTGATATTTTATGAGAATCGTCTGCTGGCAGACGATTCTCATGTAATATCATGCCTTATTTGTTATTCTTGAAAAAAAAACAGCAAAATTTAAAATTGTCGTCCGCTGCAAATTATAGGTGGCGCTTTAAGGGTTAATGAAATATAATAGCAATTCTTACCCCTTCAATGAGAAATCTTGATACGTTTGGCTAGCCAGATTCTTCCATGATGAATTGAGCAATCTGCCAGATGAAAACCAGTTTGTCAATGTGCATTCCGTGCCGTTAAAAATCAGAAACTGCTTTTCTACTCCTTTTGCATGAAGTGAGACCTTGACCTGAAATGTTAATGCACATAAACGCTTTGGAGATCATCATCAGGGCCCGGTATTACAATGCCTCCTTAAAGTTAAGGAAGACTTAAGTTAAGTATCGATTTTTCAGGATGCAAAAATACCATTTCAAACTGATTAAAATCAAAATAGTTTCATTTTTTCTATAGATCACAATCATATCTTTGACCACAAATACTGCACCGATCCAGGCAATTTGTTTAGCATCTGATATAGCCTGTTAAAATATCAATACTTTACATAAGTCTTCCTTAACTCTAAGGAGGCATTGTAATTCCGGGCCAAGATTATACGTTTGTGCAGGTGCATAAGACCTTATTTATCGCATGTACGCACATCCTCCTTTAAACGTCCATGCTAAAGTATTTAGCTGGGTAAGAGATTGAAGTTTTGGTTAATAACTCCTGTCCTCATCTATTCTCAAACGTTGTGAATTCAAGCAGTTCTGGCGACTATGTCGATTTGAACAGGTACATGTATATCTAAGGCATCATCGAATGATATTGTGAAACACTGTAAGTACCAAAATCAAATATCATGGCTCATCTGCATGCAGACATTACACAATGGCCACGAAGCATCTTTGTCAATGCCTTCTGGTTAGAAAGTTATCATAGAGATGCCTTTTAGCACTTTTGCAAACAGAGTAGACCCAGATCAGACAGCTCTTAAAAGAGCCACCTGCTGTTTGCTTATGGAAATATGATTAGCCCTTAAAGTGCCAATCACAACTGCAGCAGACGACAAATTTTGTGACATCTTTCCTAATTTTGGAAAAATAAGGTATAATATTTCATGAGAATCCCATATGATTCTCATGAAATATCATACCTTATATGTTATTTTTGAAAAAGCAGCAACATTTGAAAATTTTGTCTGCTGCAAATTATAGGTGGCGCTTTATGGGTTAAAAACCTTGACTTGAATGCCTGACAAGTAAATTCTTTGTTATGTGTACAAATGTTAAAGTGTATTTTTAATTTATACAATTATTCATAGTGGGTGGGGCTTAGCATAAATATTTATGAATGAAATGGTTAAAGATGTGTTCACTTGAACATGCCTGTTAAAAAAATGGGACAATTGTCAATTTAACATACATGACGAAAATCATTGAAGAAACCATTAAAGTTATAACATTTTAAGGTTTGGGCTGTGGTTTATTAGATACAATTTATATAAAACGTTTGCCCACAAACCAGGATCGCAAAAGCTTTCCTTTTAATATTTCTTATCTAGGTGATTAAAGCAGTTATATGTATCTTGCTGATCTTAAGAAGATCAAGTGCAATCCACGTTAAGATGACCTACTATCTGAAACCAGATACTTCAGTTTGAATCAATTTACAACATTGCAATAAACAAAATGAATATTTCTTAATTTTAAGGGCAGTCCTCATGAACAGCTATGTACACATAGGCACTAAAAGCATAGTAAAAGTTTCGTAAATGTAACCTAAACGTACCAAAAATGGAGAAAAGTTACTCAGATAAATCCGTAGGAGGACATTAAATTGACAATCTAGACTAAATGCTTAGGGTTTCAATGATGCCATAAACTCTTACTATTGGAACCCACTTCCCAAATTATAACACATTTTACTCGGAATATCTTAAAACGTCCCTCATGATGTTTAAAGTAGAAAAGCAAGATATATGGTAAAATTGCGTAAATTCGGACATATGGTAAATTCGGACACACATTTGCAAACAGTGTAAATCCAGATGAGACGGCTCCTTATGAGCCGTCTCATCAGGATTTTCACTGTTTGCTTAGTTAATTTATTCCAATATTTGAAATATGAAACAAATAAGGTCGCTTTCCGAATCTAGCTGTCTGTCCGAGTATACTCGACTTTAGCCTAGTGAGACCAGTTAGTGCTAATATTGTTATCAGATGTTGGACTGGCGTTAAAATATCGTTTTAAAGCTTAATCAAGACATCTACAGACGTTAGTTTCATTATGCAAACATGGGAGAGTATTAATAACTGTCAATCATATGAATTTGCTTGCAAAACAAATAAATGGTATCAAGATATCATTGTAAAACTTGCAATTTTTACAAACATAGAATCGCAATTTTCCGTGTCACTACTCTTTAATCGTAGAATGTCATTAATTTGAAAGAACACAACTTTTCAATCCATAACTTACTTCAGACATAAATTGTTGAATTCTAGAGCTAAACGGTGCAAAAATTGCTATTAATATAAATAGCGCCAAAAATGGCTGACCGATATATCCCATCAAGGCCCTCATGTGTTCTTACGATATGCTGGATTTTGTGGTTTCTGCTGTGCTCAGAGTTTGTAGGGTTCTCTCTATTTCTGACAGATTTGTTTTCCAGATTTTCGACAGACATTCTGCAGATGAGCAAACAAAAAGATTCGAAAATTCAAACTTTGATTCTTATTGATCATCCTATCTTTAATATAGAGAATCTTTCTTGGGTAGTCATGTTTATTTAAACTTAATGTAAACATTTGATTTGGATTTTGATTCACCTTAGAGATCACTGCTACTATTGCAAATATACGTACAATCAAAATGACACCATCTGCTTAAGTAAACAAAGAAGAATTATAGAAAATTGTTGGATTAAGCTTTAAGTTTTGAATTATACATGTAGTTGAATGCAAAATTAATATCAGCTCTCATAGCAACTTTACCCATAAAGCGCCACCTAAAATTTGCAGCAGACGACAATTTAAAATTGTGCCGCTTTTTCAAAAATAACAAATAAGGTATGGTATTTCATGAGAATCGTCTGCTGGCAGACGATTCTCATGAAATATCAGACCTTATCTTTTTCGAAAATTAGAAAAGATGTAGCAAAATGTGTCGTCTGCTGCAGTGGTGGTTGGCGCTTTAAGGGTTACAGCAGAGAAATCGGAGACCAGTATAGAATAATAATTAGATATAACTGAAAGTTGGTGCGTGCGTGCGTGCGCGCACGTGTGTGTAAATGCCACCAACATTTAAGATCATTCGTAGACGGGGCCTTATAGCTGCATAGTCTGTAACTTTTGATATTCTAATTGTGGAAATAAAGTTTCTATTTATCAAGAATACAGTAAAAATACTCAAATTAAGGTAAACATTTTACCATTTTCATAAATTTTATCAAATTATATCTATCAAAACAACAGTATTTATGTTAAAAATAAACTGTCTAGAATTATAGGAGGGATGTAAATAATTACTAACAAGACAAAAATCACAGGTTTTTATTAGATAATTCAATGTTCCATGCAGCTTTCTGCTGTACTGAACATATTTATTGTAAATGCATAACTTAATCCACTTTTTACAAATGATTTTAAAAGAGTTGTTGTTTTTTTTCGAAAAATGTTCATAGTTACAGATGTAGTCTCTTTATGTTGTAGTCCCATTCAACAGATCGTAGAAGCCTTCATGCCAACACTACGATGGGGCTCCTACATAATTGTGTTAATGGATATGAACTTTACTATGGGAAAATGTGTAAATTAGAATTACCTTACTATGACCAAAATCGGCCCAGTATTCAAGATCGAAAAGTCTGTAATGTGCGCTGCAATTAGTTGAGCAGATCAAATCACTAGTATCGACGCCACTCTCCCATGCATTATATATGTCTACCATGTTACCAAAAGGTCCATTGGATATTCCTGAAAACCCTCTAAAGACGAGTAGATATTCTTCATCTGAAACGAAACTTGAGCAATCACATGCAGCTTAGGTACTTATCGCAAATTGCAAACACGCACTTTCAGAATATATCGCGAATTCAAACAGTCTCACCAGAGCCTCCACGAATCTTGCACTTAAACAGGCGTCGGTTAAGGAAGAAAGCGAGACACTGAGCCATGAAATAAGATACTCAACATTGTGACTGTGTGTCATGAGATTAGCCAGAACAGCACAGGCATCAAATCAGTCTGGTCCTCAGTCCTCAGTTATCCACTGAGCGCACAACTAAATACTGTGATCAGACTGGGTTGGTATCCAGGCTTATCTCAGCCTTCGCTTGGACAACACTTGGTGTGCTGGTTTTGGCATGTCATGACTCATTCTAAATCAAGCATAGTCGTCAAATTCCACCTTTGCAATTACTTGGCATTAATTAAACGTAAGCAAAACCAAACTACCACAAAAGAGTATGGTAGATAATCGATTATTGTGGATGTATTTCTGATTTGTGAAATTCAAAATGCTTTGTAATATAGTTTCATGAAGTTGGAAATATGAAACTAGTTTTAGCCCTCCAGTAATTTTCTTACTGACCGTTCAAAGGTGATGCTTCTTTTGTGGATCTTTTTTTGTTATTTGAGCCGCAATATGAGATTTCCAACAATGTGGTATGTGCAACCAGCAAAGCCTCAGATCAGCCTGTGCATACGCGCTGTCTCATCAGAGCCTTTGCTAGTCGCTTGCATATTCTATGAGTGTCAAGCTACTGTTTGAACGTCATTTGGAGTTTCTAAACTTAAAAAGAGGCTACAAAGGCTCGTCTGAGTCTACAAATGTCAAAATACCACATTGTTGGAAATCACATGTCACGGCTCATTTGTGGTTGTCTTAGCCTTCTGTGATGTCTGTTTCTACCAGCTGTATGGTCAGCTGTTGTGAAATTGCTGATCTCTTTGCTCTCCTTTATTTGATGTTTTCTTGGGCTTTTGTCACTTTCCCATGCGGTGTCCTGGGTCAGGTGTGGTACTTGATTGTATTGATTCCTAGCCTCGAGGTTTTTAAAACTGGAGTACAGTCTCAGACTCAAAATGAAGCGCAATGATTGGCTGCTTACGGACAGGTGTCTGAGAATGAACTCAAGTTTTATAACCTCGAGGCCTGATCTTTTCCTTCTCTTTTAGTTTCATAGGTGGCGTTCTGATCCATATCGTACCACATATCAAATAATTTCAGAAGAAGACATTTTCATATTTTCCCTGTCCTAAGAAACCATCTTAAAAAAGGGAAGATGTCTGCTGCAGTTAAGTGGCAAGTTAGAAAGCAATGTCTGCTAACGGAAGATTCACATGTAAAATAATATCAAGCCTTGTTTTTGCCAAATGTCTTAAATATATAATGAAACAAGAAATGCTCTCTATGAAACACTGTTTCTTGCACACCAGATCGGGATTTCCATTACATGTACCCATGTGAAATAATTCATTATTCTGTCTCATATACCTGTACCAGCCCGTGGAAAAAGATAAAAAGAACAGCTGCACGTCGGCCGCATGCTAGCCCCACTTCCTTCTGTGACGTCATTGTTATGTTTAAATAATGTCATCAACTCGCATCTCAGCGTCATCAGGATTTTAAGGAATTATGTTCACGTTTTCGAGAAAATGAGAAAAGTGATGAGCAAGAAAAAGAATCCATTGGGATAAAAAAAATCTGTCCCTCGTGATCATCATTTGCATCATTTGTCGTCACTCGTCAAGCCTTGTGATCAGTGATCCTCAGGACGGATTTTTCTATCTCATCCTTACACCCTTGGTTGAGTCTTAAAGTCTCAAACCCTTTGCTTTTCAATACGAATTGTAGTATTTTAAAGGGCAATGGTCCCCTTACCGGTGAGTTCGATGCTACTAGCTGTACAGTAATGGACCTCGTCGCGAGAAAATCTGTCTTCGGGGTTTCCGACGAAGCGGGACTCAAACCAGTCTCCTCAGCTACAGAGACTAGCTAGAATATTGAAATTTCACTTGAAGCAAGTTTAGATATAATACTTTCCACTAAGCGAATAACAGACTGATCAGACTGCGCGGATGCGCAGGCTGGTCTGCGCCTGTGTTGTTAGCAAACCCCCGAAGGCAGGTTTTCTTGCGTCGAGGCTCTAATCATTATCCTCATTTGAAACTACCAGTTATAATAATATGAGCCGTGACATGTGATTTCCAACAATGTGGCATATTGACATGTGTAGACTCGGACAAGCATCTGCAGCCTCCTTTTAAGCTTAGAAACGCCAAATGATGTTCAGTCAGTAGATGTCATTCATAGAATGCTCAAGCGACTAGCAAAGGCTTTGATCTGACTGCGCGTATGCGCAGGCTGATCTGAGGCTTTGCTGGTCGCACATACGACATTGTTGGGAATCTCATGCCACAGCTCAATTATTTGAGACATCCTGATTACAAGATTTAGATTGCCAAATATGCAAATGGCAAAAACTCAACAAAAATACATTTTTTGATTAAGATTTTACTCAGAATATAATCAACATCCTCTATCAGCTGCTGCTAGCTACAAAATGTTTGGAGATATCTGTATTACAAGTTTTCAATACCACCATTTGCAAAATGCAATAACTAAAAACACCAAGTAACTTACTTATCTGCTATCAACTGACCACGTTTTAAGCTGCTAGCTATAATAATTTATGAGATATTTTTATTAAAAGTTTTCAATGTCCAAATTCGTAGATTGCAATAACTCAAATAATAAGACTTTTTATAATTTTTTGACCAGGTAATCTACTTATTATCCCCTATCCGCTGACCAAGTTTTAAGCTCCTAGCTGCAGTATATTTTTAGATATCTTGATTACTAGAAAAAATCATTATGACCCTTTAAAAGGGGCATTACTTCACAGAGGGAGATAAATCAGAGTAAAAAAAATACAAGTCAATTATTTTTGATGAGGAATCCATCTTTGAAATTTAAAAACCCTAAATTTATTCTAACACAGACAGAGGCAGAGACAAATAAGCACAAAGCAATCTGCCCCTTCAACTATTGTTAAGTAGGGGGCGTAAAAATGTGTCTTCTGCTGCAATCATGATTGGAGTTTAAAATGCAAAATATGCAACCACGTCTTTTGATGGACGATTCACATGACATGTCAAGCTGTAGTCTCAAATAAAAATAAATAAATCTAAATATCATATGACGTCACGTCTTGGAGTGAAATAACGCCATGATAAACTGATAAAATTGATAAACCACTAGTGGCTCACATATTCTTGGGAAACGTAATGACGTCCATTATAACGCTGCGTAAAATAAGGGAAACTCTTGACGTTTCACACCAAAAATGCAATTTTTAAGTATTTTTAATGTCATGTGATAAATAGAGGATCTTACATGAGTGCTCATGCTTTGCTGAATTTATTAAACCATTTGGGGAAGAGAGATAAAATGCGTGGCTTGCCGAGAATTTTTCCTCTTTTTCGCAACGAGTGTAATAAATTCAATAATACAAGAGTACGAATGTTAGATTCTATCTATCATATGACAAATACTTTGAAATCTCATTTCTGGCGTAAAAACGTTATTATTTTGTCATTATGTACGCAACGTAGTTATTGACGTCATAACGTGTCCCGCAAATCTATAAACCACTAGTGGTTTATTGATTTTATTGCATGGTGTTATTTCACTCCCAGACGCGACGTTATAATTTTTTATGATAAATAGAATCTTACATTCGTGCTCATGTATAATTGAATGTATCAAACTCATTGCGGAAAAGAGATAAAATGCTCTTCATCTCTTTTCCCCAACTCGCTTAATAAATTCAATAAAATATGAGCACTCATGGAAGATCCTCTACTAATATAAAACTAATTGTGAGTTTGGCCATATTGCATACCGTCACAGAGAGGAATGTCACAGTTTTCCCATCGTTTGCCTATGTCCACAGTAAAACACCAGGGAATAGAAGAATCATCTGGATCTCTGCAGTAGTTTTCAGCGGCTGTCGTTGTGCCATCAAATGGATACATTTCGTCTTCGTCAAATTCGTGGCTATGAGGATACTGTGAGTCCCAGCGTTGACACTGAATTCCTCCTTTTGTGACGCTCATGCTTCCCGTATAAGAATAGTCAGTTGACCAACATTGGCTAGTACCTTTTGAATAAAAAAAGAAACCTTGAACATATGATGCGACTTTATGAGGGAAAGCAATGAGATAGAGCATGGCATCTTTGCAATAATCCATGACAATTATATAATAATTATTAGTATGTTTTTAGTTTGATTCAAGGTAAAATGCTAAGTGTTTTGATCTGAAACAGCCACCGGATTTTTTTGCCAAACCAGTTTTTGGCAAAATCACCTAGTACTTTTAGCAAACATTGACACCTAAAGTGACTATTTCTGTACAAATAGACCATACTTTGGAAATTCTATAAACTTTTTGGCTTAACAGGTAAACTTCCGGGTTTACCTGTTGGATTTCTTTTGCTCCGGTATTCAGTTGTCCTTATATTTGCTTTATCTCCTTTTTATATCTTGATTTTTATGTTCTAGGAGATGATGCATTGATAAGTTAGGGGTCTTTCATGCATACCAAGCATCTATGTGTTTTGATTCACATCTGAACTAAGGGTAAGGTTGGCACCGTGAAACCAGTTTAATCCCTCCGGTAAAATATTTTTAATGACAGCTCCAAGGCGGTACTTCTTTTGTGGATCATTCATGTTATTTCTGTCTTGTGTTTGTTATGATTTCGTGCGTGTCTGTTTATTGATGCCTTGTGGTCACCTGCTGGGAAAGGGCTGACATCTTGGCTCTCGTTTGTGATTTCTAATCGGGGTATAAAACACAGATTTAGTGAACCTTTGATGCCCGACATCAGCCATAGTTTTTTGTTTTTCTCTATTGTGTTATTGTTGTCATAAACAAACAGAACAAATTAAAACAAAAACGGTCTCAAAATAATGTTAGGTTAAGGAGATTTGAAAGTTCTTTTGTTATTTGTTTAATTCAAAGGGAGGTAATTTTAGATAATTTTGTAAATGAAACATTTGGAACTGCAATTTTGTTCGCTCAATAGGCAGAATTGGGATTTTTAGATGTTTTTCATTGTTGGACGCTTCTGGTTGCCATTTAACGTAAAATGTGTCACGTTTTGATGATTAACTTTCTGATGATAATGAAAAAAGCTGTGTACACATTAGGTTTAATAACCCTTCAAGATCAGATGATAAAATCAAATAATTACCATTTATTGTGTGTCGGACGTTTGATTAACATTTTGGTTTTATTTTTGTTGCAACATCTTAGCTGGAACGAAAGATACAGTACCATGAAAATCGGACGTTTCTTTTTTGTTTGAGTATATCTTAGCAATGTTACTAGCCGATAATTACTTGGCTGTGAAGGGTCAACTTTCTTTAATATAGATCAAACGTTGCCTTCTGTGTAGGAATCAGGTACAATGGCTCCCTTTGAGAGATAAGTTAAAGAGGTTGCAAAGAGGTACAGAGATTTCATTTGCTAGTTCTTTGAGTATGCGATTGTTGAGTCCGTTTGGTCCTGATGCTTTACCAGTGATGTTCGTTTCAAATAGTTTGATCTTGGAAGAAAGTATTTAATGGATTAGCTGTGTCTGACATCAGTGAATATATGGCCACTGCTTTCCAGCAGTGGTATTTGAGATCTTGAGTTCTGATTAATGATATGCTTGAGTTATCCCACCAATCTCGAGAGTAAAGTGTTTCAGATTTAAGTTTTTCAGAGAGTTTGTCAAAGAATGCCTTTATAGAGTTTTGAATAACAGCTATTGTCTTATTTCTAAGTTTTTCAGTTTAGACAAATGTGCAGGTAAGTTGGTTCGTTTGGTTCTTTGTAAGCTCATTCACGTTTCCTGGTGCATTGTTTCAGAATTGTAGTTATCCAAGGCAAGTCAGATGGCCAAATTCGCATTGTTTTGTTGGGGTTACATTCTTTAGCAAGAGAAATAATATGGTTTGTTTTGTTTGTAAATGAAGATATATGTCAGTGTCGTGTAAAGAGTTCCATTTGGTGTTAGATGCCTTTTGTCTTAAAAGTTCATAGTTGCTCCAATCATCGCTCCAATATGCCTTGTATAAGTATTATGTTTGGGTTTAGAAACTTTAAATACACAGTAAATGGGACAATGATATCGAACCTCTTGATGAAGAAATGGACCCCCTTCTACACAAAGAACTAGATGATCTTTGTAACTAACCAGTATTAAATCGATGCTAGGGGAAGAGTGTTCAGTAAAGTGAGTGGGCTCGTTTATAGACTGGTGAAGAGCAAACTGATTACAAATAGATTGAACCTTTTGGAAGTATGGATTGTTTTACACATTCATATTAAAGTTCCACGTTATGATTATATCATTTATTCTCCTGTCGACAGCTAAGTGAATGGAATCTTTGATAGTTCCATAAAAGATACTATTTGAATTTGGTGGTCTATAAAAAAACATAAAAGATAAGTTTTGATTGATATGTTTCTTTGATATAAACTTGAATACCACGATGGACGTCTGTGGGTCGATCTTTCTTCGGCCTACAGTAAGTGTATAAATGAAGATCTTCTGTGGATGTTGACTGACTTAGCCAAGTCTCTGCAAATGCTAGTATATCGAATTTAAGCTCTGCGTGAAGGATGTCAAGTTTGGATAGTATACTCTGGACATTATATGTACATATGAGAGATGGTGAGAAAGACTTAAAGAACCAAAGACCGAGGCCGATAGGCCCCTACACGAAAAAGATGATATAATGGATGAAACAGAGGACATTGGTCCTGGGTCAGTGTGAATATCTCCAGATGACATCAATAATACGAGCAACCATGTTCTCAGAACAAGGAGAGAAAGACAAAATGTGAATTTTAAGTAAAAGAGATATTATCTTGAAAGGCTTTGGCCCTTGGGGTACGTTTGCAAAAGTTAATTAGGCTGACCTGCGTTGCTCGCTGTGAGACAGAGAGCTGTAGGTAATACCTGTGTGTAGGGCCAACACGACGATTATATGTAGCAGTCATGAAAACATAAATGTTAGGTGATAAGTTGGTACTACAGCACTACATAATCACCTTGGTCCTATTGCCATGTTATTGTTGAGAGAAACATAAAGAACAGAGTAAGTGTTGTCATACAAAATAAAAGACAGTTAACTTTGTCCACATAATGACGCCTCAATAGATGTAAGTTGTCCCTCTCCAAAGGGTACGAAGAAAGTAAAAAAGGAAAGAAGATACAAGGGTCATTTTTATGTTGTAGAGCTGTATCTCTAGAAAAACAGAATTTACGGTGCCATAGTATTATTTTTGAAAGGTCTAGCTTCTGTCTATCAGCTGATATAAATTGTACATCATTAGCATTTAGTTCGGTCAAATTATATAGCTTTGAATAGGGTATAGTAAAGGACACTGGTCGAAATACATGTCCTTTTAACGATGCAGCAAACAGGAAATTAAACACTGTTAAGTTCCATTCGCCTTGGTGATATAAGAATTTGTCAAGCCGATTTTTCTTTTGCACCATCAAAACAAATTATTCAAACGCTATACATAGACAAGCAAAACCATAAGCAGGTTGTTTGGTCTTCTATAACAATTTTAAAACACCCATCAATATACCAAAATAATCACAGCCATGTGCTAATTGTTATATCTGTTAAAATTACAATTATGAACAAATTTTAAATTTTCTTCTAGTTTTGCATAGCACATGATATACTCAATCATTAGTCAGCAGTTATATTGATATATCGATTTAAGCGTGTTACTGGCAACATCCTGTACTGTCATAACCTCATGTTATAAAAAGTGGTTGGGGTAAATCAACCTCGCGTAGAAAAAACAATAACAATCGGATCTGCATAATTTTCTTATTGCAGTAATTTCAGCACCTGTTAAGAGGCACAAAAGCAGTTTAAATGTAATTTCTAAATATAGTAACGCTCCATGACGTCATTTATGCACAAAATAAGGGATTTTAGCACCCCCTAGGCTATTTATTTTGCAGTTCATTTCTAATAAAACTATAGTATTAACTCTGTTTTGGGATGAAAGTTACCATAACACTTCCATCTACCATATAGACAAGAAAGAATATAATACTACTTCCCAGCTAACATATTAAGCCACATTCAAAAGCCCGTATTCAACTTCCACCTGAGTCAATTTTTAACAATAAAAGTTTATATGATCTTATATGCCTACTATACAATTTGCTGAAGTTCCAAACAAACCTTCCATATCCAATAATTGTTGCATATATGCTATAATGGTCATATTATATTGTAGCACTGAGTGTCCTTTATCTGCAGCATTTTTTTTATGAAGCTGTGTTTGGCTATGAACCCATTTTCGTTCAATTGTAACTGACCTTTTTTCAGAGACTAAGTCCATAAATGTCATATTTCTACCATATTTCCAGTGTCCGATATATAGATATGTCTTTGCCTCTAAGAGGTCATTTAAGTAATGCATTTTTAAATAATTTTAGGTTGCATGTATAGATAAAAGCTCAGTCTATCCAAATATATGCATGATGTATGCATTTACTTTCGCTGTTTTCATTAAATCTATCTCTCTGCGAACATAAAAAACGCCCCTCGTAAGCAATATGAACATAGTAAAATACAAATATGATAATTTTACTATTAATTCAATATTTCGGCCAGAGGCTTTTATCAAGAAAAAACATGCACTTCAATATCAACTACATAGTCACTGTTTCACCATTTTATACTTGTTTATATTATTGATTAGGGTAAATCAGGTACAACGTAGCTTCGGACATCAGGTAAATTCGGACAGCGACCTTGTTTGATAAATCAACCAAGCAAATGGAGAAGATCCTGATTAGACAGCTCATAAGAAGCCGTCTCATCTGGTATTCCACCATTTGCAGATGTATGCCCGAATTTACCTGACGTCCGAAGTTACCTGACTTTACCCTAGTGACATAGCATCGCCATGAGCGTAACACCTTGACGTCGCACCGTTTTCCCGCAACAGTTACAATATGCCACTACATTCCTACCTAAATCACAACTGCAAATTGAATGAGACCAGTCTGCATACTCAACAACCCGATCAAGGCATAAACCAAAAGCAACAAAGACGAAGCTTCCCACAACCCAGGTTCTGAGGCGAAAAAAAGCCTAATTCATGCTCAACCTGACCAAGCATGAAACTTATCATGCTCACAAATACCCAAATACCAACAATTATTGAATTCTATTTGCATGAAAAGCACAACACTCGGAGCCCATAGCGAAAAACACATTATTTTTAAAGCATTATAATTTTCATGTGCAGTGGAACAAAGGTAAAAAAGCCTCAAAACCCCAAGGTAAGGTCAGACCTTACACTCAGTGGCCATAAGTGAGTTCCCAAAATGGTAAACGTCGTTTCATTTGCAAAAATTTAAGTACATTTAAAATTGGTATAATTTGAAAACAAGAAATGCAACTTATCTGAAATTTTGAACATATCATTATTTGCTATTTTTCAACTGAAGAATGCTAAATTATTATAAAAATAATATCACCTAGAGTTCGTGGGTGTTATTCTTTTTGACCACCCCTGATTTCTGAAACAGTTTGAAAATTTGGTTTGGGCTCTAAACTTCTTCCGTTTTTACATGACTATAGATATTTCTTATTTTCTATATATTTTGGTGATAATGGTGCAAATATGTTATAATCGTGAGCTGTGAACAAGATGTGTTTATATCTTCCTAACTTATTTACCGTCATATTATGGGTGGGTGGGGTATTTGTACCCCTTTACCATCATATTATGGGTGGGTGGGGTATTTGTACCCCTGACCCAAAAATCTAAATTATTGAATGAATCCACTTGGTAACTTCGCAACAAGTATCAGTCTTTCTAAGGTCTATATATGAGTGTTTGAAGCAATTAGTCTTTAAATGTTTCAGTCTTTCAAATGGAAAAGACAGCACCCAGCGATACCTAGCCCACTGGCCAAATTTTGCTTTACGAGGGGGTACCCAAACTTTTATACGAAATCATAGGATATTTCTTCTAAAAAAATAAATGTTCTGTAAAAATGTTACCCCAAATGGTACTTTCAACTGACAATAATTATTACACAAATATTATATCACTGGTTATGCTGCTTGTGGCTCCAATATCAGGACTGACAGTGAAAATTAGCAGAATTTCTTAGGATCCAACCATTGCTTATATCAATAAACATTCATTCAAAAATTATTATTTTTAAATAGAACACTGTTATGATACCTCACAAAACATACATACCCCATACTCCTGCATTTGTTTATTTAGTTTGTTTTACAGCCAAAGTATATTGCCGTCGGATCATTTTCATGGCATTATTTTCGGGCCAGTTCTCTGCTCTGCATTTTTTTATTTTCAGTGTCTATACTAATCTGAACTTTAACAGAATGTTTTCCATTACATTTCAAATATTTCTGCAAATTTTCAATAAAAAATATTAAAATCTGACATTTTTACAGCAATTTTTCAACACCTGCTATCTTTTTTGAAGAAATAGAGCCAATGTTTGTGATGCACAATACCTCCATAGCAACAGATAATGACGTCATATAATTCGGCGATGATGTAAACATATACCCTGTATATTCATCCAGGGCAATTATCATTTGTGGAACTTTTCTTAATTGGCTAGGCTAAGAAAAGACCATTGTTTCAGATCATATTTTTGTCAATTTCTTGCAAGCTGATTTGGGAACTCACTTATGGCCACTGAGTGTACCTGGGAGTTGTGACGTTTTTCAGGACCTTTCCTTGGCGTTTTGAGGCTTTTTCCCTTGGTGCACACGAGGGCCGATATGGGTTCACATGAGGGCCGATATGGGTTCAGGAGAGCAGGCTGTTATAGGATTGGCATCACGAGCAGTATCAGCACGGGTAACTAAGCATTTTGTTACTATTTTTAGTAAAACATGCAATACGTTATAAATAGTAACAAGAAATATCTTTAAAAAAAGATATGCGACGTAGTGAAAGAAAACATGTTTGATATGAGTAGCATGAGAAATAAAAATTGACTTTTTTTCTTACATAAAACAATACGACAATAATCTTCAGTAAGAAAGTCCATCCGTCTGTCCGTGGTCAGAAAGTGAAAATGCTCATAGCTCTTAAACCACTTGGTATATTATAATCAAAGTGTGCATAAATATGCATGTCACCATTCCCGAGAATCTGATGTGTCGCCTGCCTAAACAGAAGTCAAAAAAGGCAAATCCATTGACTTTATATCCCCTGACAAAGGGTTAGTGCTCTAAGCTCCATTACCTTTAGTTTAATATGCAATATGACTACTTTCAGAAAAAAAATGTTTTGACCTTTTAACCCCACCTGGCCATGTTCTGAAAAAGTGGAAATATGACCCCACCCCAGGGTCGGGGGCGGCGGTGGGGGGGTGGTCGGGGTAAAATATGTGCTACTATGATACTGCATACGCCATCCTCTTTAATTTTATATGCAGCGTGACCATATTCTGAAAAAGTTGATTTTTTGCTTCTGCCCCTACCCCTAAGTCCACCCAGAGGGGCCAGACCCAGGCT
Organism: Loripinus fragilis; assembly: GCA_964019695.1. Lineage (NCBI taxonomy): Eukaryota > Metazoa > Mollusca > Bivalvia > Lucinida > Lucinidae > Loripinus > Loripinus fragilis. Next base: position 50,313,494 of record OZ026515.1, read on the forward strand.
TTCAAACTTAAATCCCGTTTGATATGTTTCATATTTATTTATCTCTGTTTGCATGCGAAACTTCAGTAAACAAGACCAAATTCTGCTCTGGACCTGCGTCGTCGATGCACATCTTCAATGTGTGAACAATCATTATGCAAAGTTTGAATATAAAAGAATTATTGTTTGTTTGATTTGATTCTTTACGTACCATCAACAATCTTTCAGTTAAACAGGAACGGGTCTTCCTGGGTTGAACCAGTACTAAGCTAGGATAAATGTGTCTTGCTCAAGGACAACAACTCAGTGACGCTGGTGAGGCTCGAACCCACGGCCCCTCGGTCTTGAGTCAAGCACTCTTCAACTTAGCCACTGTGCTCCCATAAAGGAATGAAATCTGTTTGAATTACAAATTATACACAAATAAACAATGTTAGCAATCCAAAGGTGGTGTAGACGTGATAATGTTTAAGTTCAACACTCCCAAAAATATTATCAAATGTGCAGAAAATATAGGGTGCACATGTTTAGTGTATGGGCAATTATAACGTATAAAATTTGAATATGAAGGAGTGAAAACTGCTGAAGTCGCAGATAACACAAACCAGACACCCCTAAGCATTTCAGATGGATAAAATATCTTAGTCCAGCAGACCTAAAATAATAAAATGTTTATCAAATTTGCACAAAATAGGAGATACATATGTCCAATGTATGAAGAATCATTATCCAAAGTTTGAATATTTAGGAATGAAAACTGTCGGTGTTGTAAGAAAAAAGGTCTAAGTTCAAGACCCCACAAATGAAAACAAAAATCATGAAATGTGTACAAAATGGGAGGTGCACATCTTCAATGTATAAACAATCATTATGCAAAGTTTGAATATAAAGGACTGAAAAGACACCCCTACGCATTTGTGATGGAAAAATGTCTAAGTTCAACACCCGTAAAAATGAGAAATTATTTGTAAAATGTGCACAAAACAGTAGGTGCACATCTTCAATATGTGAGCAATTTCAGAAATTCAAAGTATCCAACAAGGGTCCATTCGTGAGTACCGACAGACGGACGGACGGAGTGGACCCACCACTAGGCTAAAGCGACGCAGGTAAAATATTGAGAACTAACTGAGTTATTGTGAAATTTAAAGGAAACGCATATCAAACTGAAAATACAGGCATTTGCACACAAACAATTCTAGTGCAAACTTAATCAAAATCGGTTGAGAATTTAGACTTTTATCAATAAATGAAGTTTTCATAACATCCTGTCACAGCCTTTTTTTAAATATATAATGTGATGCTGATGAAATGCATGAAAATTTATTAATATGCATAAATCTTTATTTTAGCATATAATCACTCACTTTCCTGTGTAAATGATCCTTTATTGTTACAACAGTGAAAAATATTTTTCAAATCTTATTTGTTTCATTTTGCGAATATTATTAGGAGGCTATGACGTCATAAACACACAAATATGGCGGCTTCCATAAAAGAAATAATAAAAACTTCAAATGCATATAACTTCTTTATTTCTTGATAGATTTTGATAAAATTTGCAGCAAACTGATTTGATAGACAAAGCCCTTCTTTCAAAGCTCATTAATTATATGGTGAGCGTTTCCTTTTAAATATTTGATCTTTGACCCCGGCAATATTCGTCTAATTAGTCATGGCAGTCCAGCCGGTCGTGGTCAGTGTAAATGATACTAACTCCTCAACCACATGGTATATTTGGATAAAATTGCATACTTGTTTATTTAAGCATTGTCCAGCTACTAGTATGCAAAACCGTAACGAGGCTGCTGGGAGAATTTAAAATGTAGAAATCTGCCGAAAATCACAATATCTATTTTTATTTGAAAAATATGCAAATCTAAATCATTAATAACAACAATATTCTTAAGACTTGGTATCGAAGTTTTTGACGACCTACAGGTGTACTCTATAATTATACTCAAACAAAAAAAAAAGAAACGTCCGTTTTTTATGGTACTGCATCTTTCGATCCAGTTAAGATGTTGCAACAAAAATAACACCAAAATGTTTATCAAACGTAAAACATACAAAAATTGGCAATTATTTGATTTTATCTTTTTATCTTGAAGGGCTATTGAACCTAATATGCACACAGCTTTTTTCATTATCACCAGGAAATTATGACACATTTTACTTTAAATAGAAACCAGAAACAAATAGAAACCAGAAACGTCTCTGTGTGAGTCTGTCTGTCCGTTTACTTTGCTTTGCGCACATTCCTTCTGGTAAATGTACGTTCACCACGGGTCGTGTACATTACAGTCAGTTGATTGTTTGCTTTTTCGCCAACAATGAAGAGATTACGTCTGATAAACCCTAAATATTGATGCAGACGAATGAGCATGATTGAGCCGTGACATGTGATTTCCAACAACGTGGCATTTTGACAAGTGTATACTTAGACGAGCCAGTGCAGCCTCCTATCAAGCTTAGAAACTTCAAATGCTGTTTGGTCAGTACCTTAATATTTATAGAATTTTCAAGCGACTAGCAAAGACTCTGAGGCTTTGCTGGTCGCACATACCCCTTTGTTGGAAATCTCATGTCGCGGCCCGATTATAATGGTAGTTGTAAGCCAATAACATATTAAACATTAATATTGCTGCAGATAAAATTTCATTGAGGGATGATAGCAAACCAAGATTTTAATATTTTAACAAGGGAATGAAAGTAATTAAGTTTAAATTTTGGAGTAGACAAAACTGTTGGGATTGGCGTTTACAAAACAAAACTAATGGTAAAATTAATTGCCAATCAATAGACGACATTTTCAATATGTACATCGCATAGATCAACATGTCAAGAAGGGCTGATTTCAATATGAAACCAATGGCGTATCCAGAACGCTGAAAAAAACTTACGCACATCAAAAAAGACAACTGGATCAAGCAGTGATTCAATTCAATTGCGGCCCTTTTCATAATGGAAACTTCTCTTAAAGGAAAGAACTTACTCCCAGCTGGAGCGTATTCTTTCCTTTAAGAGCAGTTCCTTATTGCATGGAAATCATTTTACCACATAAGGTGACCTACATTGAATGTAACAATATTTTATCGAGCTATGTCAAGATCAGAAAGTATCAGATGTTGGAGTCCTGACTGATGATTTATGTTTTTTTTTTTTTCATTTAATGTTTTATTCTGTTTATATTGTAATGTATGATACTCTCTTGGCCAATCAAGAATTAGGTCTCGAATGTTTGAACACTAGTACTTTAGGTCCCAGACAAAAATATTTCAGCTATTTCAGCACTTATTTATGCTTAACCAGTACTAAACAATGAGGATAGTGGCTTGTCTGTTCCTTGCAACTTTGTGTTCATCTGCTGGGAAAGGGCTGACCTCTTGGATCTCTAATATGTGATGTTTCCTCGTGTTTGGTCACTTTCCCATATGGTGTCCTGGGTTAGGTATGGTACTTGATTGTATCGATTCCTGAACTTGTTCTTCTATCTTACTTTCTAAAGGACACAACACCCCGTCACTAGTGGAATTTGAACCCACGGCCTCCTGGCCACGGATCTGGCACTCTACCATTTGTTTGATTTGATTCTTTACGTCCCATCAACAATCTTTCAGTTAAACAGGGACGGTCTTCCTGGGTTGAACCAGTACTAAGCTAGGATAAATGTGTCTTGTTCAAGGACCACAACGCAGTGACGCCGAGCCCGCGGCTCCTCACTCTCGAGTCAAGCACTCTACCACTGAGCTCTACCATTTGAACAACATGGCTCCCGGCATCACTTACAATGGAGGTTTGATTCATGAATTAACTGATAAAGCGCCACCTACAATATGCAGCAGATTTTGCCACTTTTTCAAAAATAACAAATAAAGCATGATACTTCACGAGAATCGTCTGCTGGCAGACGATTCTCATGAAATGTCATACCTTTTTTTATTCGAAAATTAGGAAATATGTCAGAAAAGTTGTCGTCTGCTGCAGTCCTTTACTGTCACAGCTATTTTGCACGATTCCGCAAATTACAGATCTCTGTTACATGTACCCCAGCTGTTGTCAGGAAAATGTCATATTCGGGCTGTGATCTGAAGCTATGTGATTTTATAGCCAAGCTGTGGTCATCTATACATGTACCAGTTCAACTGCCTTGCGGTGGAAGCCGGCTTTTACAGCGACGTGGTACAGTGTTTGCCTTTAGACTCTGCGGTCCAGGTTCGATTCCCACCTTGAGCGGTTGGGATTTTTCTGCACCCTGTAACACCAGAACCGGGTAATTATTCATGCTCACGTTGTAAGTCTTATTATAGAGATTCTCTTTTCCACCTAGTCGCAAAGTGTATGTGTTCTCAACCACTTAAGTAAAGATCCCTTCATGATTGTACAGGCATTTTACCACCAGAGCTAGTAGACGCTCTAATTTCAGCTGACGCAGACACGTTTTAACGATAATTCTGGGTGCCTCTTGCTGGTCTAACCTAGACAGAGCCATGATAGACAGTTTCTTGTTAACGTAGCACTTCAGACTTTTTCAAATAAAAAATCTACTGTTAGCAAAACTCCGTTACGAGAGGGCCTCCCATTCCCAAGCTATGCATCAATCTACAGAAAGCTACTCCAAACCATCGCAATGATTAAAAACAGCTTCAACTTTTTATCTTGTTTTATTTTGTAAATTTGTCAGAAAAAGTACATGATTATACAATACTTTGAACTTCAAAATGTTTTGAAATAAAAATGATTTTCAGAGTTACTAAACGATGCTATCCGGAATACCACCACCTGGACTGGTTCATGTGCAAATCTGCTATATTTCATATCCTTCCCTATAACGATAATGTCATGACATTCGAAGTTGAATTTGCGATTCGGTGGTATTTGTTTTTCGTACAGTGCCGGATAAAATTCACGAGCAGTGACGTCCCGCCATCCGCTTTTCTTAACGGTTTTATGGACTGTTTTCGTCAAAATGATTTATTTTACTAATTTCAAAACAATACATCAGTATATGTCCATTCTACTTCACTCAGAACTGTCAAAATTACCGTCAACTTCATTTTTCCAACATGGGGGCGCAATTATATTGACACACACCGGCATGTCCAATTTCGATGGAATGTTTTTATGCGATCATAGCGTATTTATACACGAAACTGTACTTTAATGTTGAGCGAATTTCCAGGTATTTGAAATTATATCTAATCATAACAACACTCAATTTGGCTAAATAATTATGTATGTTTAATTAATTGCGGTTATTTTCATACTTTTTAAATCCGTTTCAAGAACTATTTTACTTTATATATGGGCGTGTCTGTCAATTAGCGAGGTCATGCACGATATTATATATAGCACATAGCGGTACTTTTCTCCACGCAAAAACTAACGGATTTGCAGCGATCTTTTTATTCCGATGGACAGGAGAGGAATGTCAAGGTGTGCATAACTATTTTATAAACCAGCTTACTTTAATGTCTGGACTGATTTATTTTTTGATTCCGAGAATAAAGGCAGCAAAAGTTTAGTTTGATAAGCGGTGCCATGAACACAATATAGGAAAAATGTACGGAGGATATTTTTGGCTTTGCCTTATTTCATTTAACTATTTAATAACCTGTGATTGTATTTATCAATTAAGTAGCATTTGTACAATGTCAAAACTTGATCGGCCAGATTTTGATCCTCTGGTTGAAAAATCCTAACACGGATTTTTAGCCTGATGAGCTGTATTTTATAAATGTTGTATCTTAAATCTTGTATAGAAATGGGTACATGTCTTGGTGACGTATCATTAACTGTCTCCCTTTCCAAGGCCCTCAGGCCTCCCCCTTGAAAATGTTTATTTTAACTTTCGCAAACAGTTTGGACCTAGATCAGGCCTGACATAAAAAGGGCGGTGTAGCACCCGTTAGTGTAAACGCTCCCGTTAGTGTTAATGTTGACACAAAAGGGAGATGTCGCTCTCGTTACTGTAAACGCGTTTATAGTAACGGTACCGTTAGTGTAATCGTTGACAATAACGGCACCGTTAGTGTAAACGTTGACACTAACGGGAGCCCGTGACGGCAATATCAACGCTTTTTGTTAACAATGTCGGATTTTATTTCCTTACGTTTGATGATAGAATTTTGGGTCCGTTTATAGAAATCTAGCACAATTGTAAATAACTTTTACCTGCTATTCCTTGTCACTGATACATGTACCCATAGCCCCCCTTGATAACCCAATACCTATTCAAGCTTATTAAGTTAAAAGGTGCCAAATGGATGTGGTAGAGCCAAACACTGGCAAAAAGTCGCTTAGTTAAGGCGGAACCCATCCTCATCAGTAAAATGGAAAACGATTGCATAAATGATTTGGCAAGATGTTGAAGTTTCTTGGATCGCCGAACTACTTTTTCAAAGATGGGCAGTGGTGTTGAAATTTTGCAAAAACTTCACATTTAGAAGTGAAATTGCGAATTTCTTAAATCCATTTACAGCATCAGATACAAGAAACCAGCCAGACAGGCTAAAAAATGTTAATTGAATCTTAAATAAACCTACCCTGACTATATTATGAAGTAAAAGTCAGAAATGAAATGCCTTTATTTTGAGTCAAAATTAGTGTTTTATTAACACTGAAACCGATTTTTTTTGTAATCTGTCAGGTAAAGTTTTTAAAATATATAGTTTTTGTTTATCTTGATTTAAAGAGGCTGTATTTTAACTTACATACATCTTGTCGTGTATACTCATAAAAACCGCCAAAATAATTCGTTGTTTGCCTCAAAATCTTACATTTTGATATCCTGGTATATTTTGGGAACTGCATGCATTGCAATAATTTGTTTATCTGGGTATTGCCATATTAAGAATATGACGTACATATAGTAAACATTTCAAATGGAAATAGCATTTGGTCATCTCTTGTAACTTCTTTTTTTTTCATAACACTAACGGTTGATACCGTTTTTTGGGTCTACGTTGTCGCCGCTTAGTGTAAACATATCTCCCGTTAGTGTTAACGTTTATACTAACGGGGGCGTTTACAATAACGGGTGCTACAAGGCGGGCCTGATCTGCATCCGAACAGCGTCAGGTTTGATGTTGATCCAAACTCTTTGACATTGATGATGTTCTTGGGAGAATTTTTCCTTTTTTTTTTTTTTTTTGCTAACAGTTTTGACCTTTGACTACCTCTGACACAATTTTCTGGATCCGCGCATTCAAACAGTATCATGTTTGGTCTAGATCCAAACTCTATTACACTGATGGTACGATCAGATGTTTTTCTGTATATCTCAATAAGCGTATACATTGGGAAGCAGTTGTACATGTATAAAGATCAATAGACTGACCAAAAATTGTGTTTCGAGATTCTTAGAAATCAAACAAAAGATTCGTGTTCTCTCTCTCTCTCTCTCTCTCTCTCTCTCTCTCTCTCTCTTTGCGACCTGCTATCAAGTTAGCAAACAGTTTGGATCCAGAGGATTGTCCGACGTTTCGCAGGTCCTTGTAACGCCTAATAGCGTTTACATGCCCGTTAGTGTCTACGTTGACATGTTTACACTAAGCGTCTATAATGAACAGTATCAACCGTTTATGTCTACATTTAATGAAAAAATGAAAATTAAGAAATATGACCATAATACTGTTTCTCAGACATGACAAAACAAACCATTTTGAGTTCTCATCGAGCGAAGACTCTGGACATTATGGACATCTGCCTAGTCTGATCAGCTACTTGGGTGGCCGCGTAAAGAAAGCTGGATTGATGCGCAGAGAGCCGATATCGTTGGTTTTGTCACTCAACGTTTCAAATTAATCGGCGTTTAATTGTCGTTAAGATTTTAATTATATATTTCCCATTAAGGGTTGGGAGACTTATTGTTTTCCCGGGGTGCCTGTCTGTCTGTCTGTCTGTCACAAGTAGCCATGGTCGCTCTATAACTTGAAACCCGCTTAATAAGCTATGACGATTTACAATCTAAACTTAGATCTTGTTTATATTAATGTGTATACAAAAATTGGTCACAATAAGTCTTTTCCTTCTCAAGGTATTAAAAAAACTGATTTCTGATGTTCATCAAGGCCTGTTACTCTGTCGCAAATTTGCGCAAAAATGACAATTTACTATCCCAAACGTAGATCCTGTCAATAATAATGTGTATACAAAAATTTGGTTAATTTCTGTCCGTTCATGTTAACAATTTGTTTCTGAACAAGTTAAGATAATAAAGACAATGAATCGTGAAGATGACATATACTAAGAATGCTAACTGTTGAGTATTAATTGCTGAGAAATTATCACGTAAAACCCTGACGCATTATGATTTTTCCACTTACGACTGATCGAAAGACAGTGGGTACGTTTTTTTTGCAACGCTGGGCAAGCCAATACTACAGTAACCGGCGGGGCACTCGATTGATTTGGATCACGTGGCGGTGAAACGGCGAGTACGTTTTATTGGAACTTCTCGCGTGACCGGCTCACCCAATATGTGTACTATCGGTGTACGCCGAGCTTGTCGAATTTCGACCAAGGCTGGAAGTGGCGAGGTCTGTTTTGCCTCTCAATGGTTCGTACCACAAAGTAAGTACTATTGCACTGTCTTTGCTCAATTGTAGCAGCTACCTACCCATTCCCATTCATGTAATCAGTGTAATCCAGCACAGAAATTGCCGGCACAAAGGAGGCGCAGACGAGTCAGTGACATATGCCATTTTGGTGCCAAAGAAACAGCCTGTGATATAATAAGCAACAAATCACTGTCAGTGCGAAATTATTTCGATTCTAATACAAAAAAAAGATAAAGAAATATGAATTAATCCTTCAGAGTCATGAGCTGAAACACTTTTGAACGTACAATAGTTGTAAAAACGACGTTACAGAGTGTAGTGTCAACGTTACAATGCCCTATGTGATAGGTGACGTCATCAAAATCAAATTGGCTACCAAATGACGTCGCGCCAGTCCTAGCCCAGTCCGTGCAGTGATTTATCAACCAATAAACTGGATTTAACCATTTGCCATATGGGCGAGGTGTGTCAGAATTTTAATTAGCAGTAACTTTTAAGTTTACATACAAAATTGGCTGTTGTTAAGTTCCATTTATGCCATTTATGATTCACCATACATGTTGAACATACAAGTATTTTCATCTATTTGAATTAAGCTAACGTAATTCTTTAGTTTTAAATTGCATGTTATTTTTAAAAATGATACATGTATGTCATGCATTGTCCACCATACACATAAAATTGTAAAGCGGGACTACTTTTTTGATAAACCTTTCCTCCTTTTTTCAAACAATATTTGAAAATTGGCTTTTGTTTATATGCTTTAACAATGCATTGGAATCGATTAAAATGAGCAGATGTACTCAGCATGCTCATAAACAAGCTTTTGCAAGTATTATTACATGTATATCTGTTTCCCTTTTTTGAAAACAATTTTATTTCCCAGCATAGCAATACCATCTTTTTCGAGTGGAAAATTGTAAAATGGAAATGATTTTTCTGCTAAATAATAGCTTGGGTGTATTACAAAACAAACACTCTTCATATTTATCTATAGCTTTGGTTGGTATTTCTTTGAAAATGGTCTTTTTGTACAAATTTGAATTGACCAAAATGGCACCAAATAGTGTGAACACCCACCTTAAAGTCGTTCGCGTCCGTCAGGAGCTGCTGTCGCAACCCCTACAAAACTCTATTACATATAACCATTTAGATTCCGGATACTGATTGGCAGTTTATTCGGCAAACAGTGAAATTACCGACGAAATGCCACATTAAGTGAGTTTCGCCAGGGTCTGCACTGGTTGCTATCATCAAAACGATTTTCAGGAAAGAGGTGCACGAACTATTACATACTAATTGCGTCAATGTGCATGTAAGAAGGGTTGATATCGAATTGCTGCTGAATACATACACATGTACATGCAAGATACAACTTCATCACAGAAATCATGCAATAAAGCTATAACTGGCTATGTATTATAAAATAAGTCACATTATCACATAGGCTGTCCCATATAATACATGCGTGGATCCAGAAAGATTTGTAAGAGGGGGTCCAACTTTGACAACGTTTTTTTTTTTATTTTTTTCAGTTTGATGAAGGGAGGAAGCATCCAAATACCACTATAAGCGGGCCATCAACATATGAGACAATATCACCTGTTATCGGTTTTAGCTGCCCGATTATCTCCCTTGAATATTGACCACTCCGGCAACTTACCTGTCGAAGTCTGTGGCATTAATTACACAGAAAAGTATACAAACCTTTAAATAAATTACTAATAACTAACTTATTATTAAGTTGCCATTGTTTTATAAGTTATTACAAGAAAATTTAATGTTCTATCTTTACAATGATATAAACAAATATGAAATAACATAATATTTAGTTTTGTCAAATTGTTCATATTTTTAGCTGGTAAAACTCCATTCATTTCTATGTAATTTGAATGAAAATGCTTAAGGTGAGCATTTTATGACCACAAAATAATCAAAATAATCATATTTTGACATTTTCTCGATGTTTTATAAGTTATAAATGATATCTCTATCATCCAGCAATTTCAACCATATAAGTTTCACAAAAATAAAATAAATTTTAGTTCTGTCATTTTTATGTTGAAAATGGAGTTTAGCGCCTTCTTGCCTAAGCGTTTAAAAGGGCGGAGAAAATGCCTAAGTCCTAATTGGATTGCGGGTCTATAATGCTCTCGCACTATTCGATATGCTTAGAGAATATCGAGAAATCTAACATCATTTTTAAAAGAAAGGGAAAGCACAGCTGCTTGGGAGACATGATTATGAAAAAAACAAAAACATAATTTTTGTAATACGTTAGAAGTAAAATACCACTGACCATGACAAATCGCCGAAATAAAAAACATTTTATTACAAGTTGCTTCAATTTATTTTTATTTTTTATTTTAAATATAACAATTATTATTATTATTATTATTATTATTATTATTATTATTAACACCTATCGTTTGCAAAAGAAATTATTTTGAAGACTTCATCTGGCAGAATATTCGTACTTCATTCTCACACCGGATAGGCGGCATTCGAAAACGTTAATACTATCGGCGAGCATAGATCAGAATAGTTAGAAACAGAGTTTTCGATTGCTATTTGTCACCAGACTGGTTACAAATAGCAATCAAAAACACTGTTTCTATTGATTTTTGATCCGCGTTCGTCGATTGGTAAGGACGTTTTCGATTGTCACCTATCCAGTGTGATTCTGGTGACAAAGGATTTTGAGACAATCATAACGGGATATGCGATAATCCTATGTGTCAGATACTCTCTGGGGCTAAAGGTCTTATCTTGATCGTAATGAAACACTGATTTTTACGGTTTTAACTGAATACACGACTTTGTATAAACAGTTACTGTGTTGTGTTGAAGACTTGCCCTTCTACTAAGAACTTATGCATAAATAAATGCGACATAGGTGTGCATCAGTCACCCAGGCTGATCTCAGTCTTCGCGCACTGTACACCTATCATCGGACCCAATAAACTGGGTCCGAGACCTATCTTACTAGCTTTGTCATGCGGCTTCTCATCTGGGTCTTTACTGTTCAGTATAATAACCTTTTTCAGTCATACTACCAAAACTGCCACTTCATGGGCAGATGCTCAGACTGCGCAAATAGTTTTGTTTGAAATTCTAGTATTGTTAATGGCTTTGCAAGTATTGTAAAAGACATGCATATATTATGCCGAATAGTCCTATAAATAAAGCATAAGCAACAACGTAGATCCAGATACTTCATAACAAGACATCTCTCTCCGGGCCTGTATTGTTTGCAATATTTAACATTTAAATAAATTGTAAACTTATGTTATAATTTTTTTGTGAGATCATTAAATTCTTCGGGCAAATTTTTAACTTGAGCAAACGGCAAAGGTCCTGGCGAGACTGCACATCGCAGATCTGACCTGAACCATTGCTGTTTGCGTTCCATATATTTCGGTTAAATATTCCCAGAATGCAGAGATACACACCGGCCTGAGAACCAGAACTGGCAAAACAATTTATAAAAGGTAAAGGTATTTCAGCAGCAAACAGCAATGGGGCTGATCAGACTGCGCAGATAAAGTATTATGCGCATTTGTTGTTCGCATATGGTTAACTGAAAATCCATGCATATAGTAGCATCTAGGCAGTGAAGACAAGAAACTGCTATGAGCATCAATATCTGCTTAGTCTGACCTAGCCTGCGTTCCAGTCTGGTCATTTTTTCTTCTTTTTTATTTTTCCGTTTCTTGGTCAAATATGACAATATCAATCAAAATCAATAACGGACAACCTATACCTTTGATGGTGTATCTTTTTATTCTCTTATATTTTTTTTTGAATATTAGCAATATTAGCGTTAGAAAATATTGCCAAAATATTGACGACTGGACCCAGGCTCAAAACTCTTCTGGCACACGTTTTATGATGTGGTCATCTTCACGTTGACACAGTGGGAACTCAGTGGGAATTCGCTCATCTGTGTTTAAAGCTGATAAGGATCTGGCCTAAAGCACTGTTCTCATGAATTTTGGTGCATTTTTCTGTCTGCATTAAATTTCTGTATTATATTTTTTAACTTGAAGCGAAAACGCTGATCAGACCTTTTTGTCAAATTCAATGTTCTTTACCTCGGACCAGTGACGTATTCTTATATAGGTAACTGGTCGACCCAGTCGGAGTAGCTGATTTTATTTTCAAAAAATGTACCGTTTGGATCCAGATAAGAACCGAGCATGCACTCGAAGACCTGTCTCACTGAGACGGTTCTTTTGAGCGCCCAAAGCGAATGTTAAAATGATGGATAAAATATTCACAATATTATGCTGGATTTTTCCTTATTATTTAGACCTCGAAATAGAATAGAGATATTAGGTATATTGGCTCGAGTCAAGACCTATGATTCTATACCGAGAGAAGACTCAGATCAGGTTTTGCCTCAACATAACTGATACGGGAAAACGTGAAAAATGTTACATTTTGAAATACGTTATCTAGATATGCCTTTTTGTTCTGTTTTTTTCTGATATAAAAAGAACATTCAGATTAAAGAACGTTCTGCTGCATGATCACTCGAAACGATAGTTCTTTCATTATAATTGCTGTCGTTAACACAGGTGTCATTTTCTTAATCTTGATTTATAACGACCCCTTTTGACACACTGGGATAAATAAATACGCTTCAGTTATTAATTAACAAAGAAGAAACTGAAAAAAATGACCAGACCAAATAAGCATATTCGGCCAAAAAAATGTGTTCCTGCTAAAACCTCTTTCGGACTAAAAATTGGTCATGGCCAACCGACCGTACCGCCGCCGACTGCCTTGTTTGGTGACGCTGTGTTATTTCTAAATCAGTGCGGATGCGCAGGCTGGTCTGCGCCTTTGTCGTTTGCAAACCCCCTAGACAGTTTTTCTCACGTCGTATGAACGTACTAACGGCCGGTTTAAAGACTCAATTCAGAACATACGAATAGTGGACATACATGATGTATACATTTTAAGATGAAAAACCTATTAGTTGAGCATGCATACCCCAATTTGAAACAAATTTTATGAGCACATTTTATGTTACATAAATGAAAATCCATCCAACAATTTTGGTAAAATATTCAGATGGTATAATTGGGTACCCTCTCGGTACCAATACTGAACAGCAATATCATCAATGCGAGACGAATACCATCGATACCTGGACTCAGATACAATCGATTTCGCGATATAGTGACCACGGCGTAAGGGGGACAATTGACTTATCGATTATTTAGGTGATCAAGAACCACAACTCACCTGTTAAGTCGGGCCATAGTTCTATTTGCGGCCCACCAGCGAAACGCCATTTAAATGTCCGATGATGGTCCAACATTGAATGCTGGATTGGTAGCTTTGTGATTTTAAGGGGATCCGGACCAGTATTGCTAAGGAACCCTATATTTTTGTAATTTTCCAGGGGAGTCCGGACCCCCTGTCCCCCCTCTGGATCCGCACATGTTACAAACCTGGTTTTATACACACTCCGGTATCACCGTCACATCGTTCACCAGCCAAACACTGTATACCTTTACACTGCGTGTTAATTGCCTGAAATACACAGACATAACTACATTTTTGGGCCCAGAATTACGTACATTGCTTCCTTAAAGTTAAGATCGACTTAAATGAACTAACTTACTTAAATATCGCAAATAGTGTGGTACTATATAAATATAACATTCTTGAGAGGGTGCTAGTCGAAAATATCATCCCGAGGAATGTGATTATAAACCGACGCGCAGCCGAGGTTGATAATCATATTTCGAGGGTTGATTTTTTCGACTAGCACCCTCTCAAGAATGTTATATTTATTTTACTATACCGAACATAATTCCTTTATTTTCTAACCATAGTGAGAGAAGTTTCAAAGACAACGCAATGTGTAAAAAAGAACAAATGATTGAAATAATATCTTTCACAAAAGGATTGTGTTTGTAAACAGTTTGAGTCCTCAAGCTGGTCGTGGTCGTAAACAAATCGTGCCTAATAATCACTGATGACTTCAAACACTTAAGTCTACTTAGCTTGCAGCGTCGCAGAAATCAACATTGTAGGCTAAATGGAGTTAATGTAGATGATGCGGTTTTGTTGCAAAACAGAAAATTTCGCCTGATCTGCTCAATTTTGGTTTCAAATGTTTCGCTCGTTCTAACTAAGAAAACGAGTACCCACACTTTATGTTTCTGTCCACAAATAACGAAGTTATTGGGAGTTCAAAGTGATCACGCCATGGCTCTCACACTTGTACTATCCGCCATTGTAAGTTAGCGTCTCCTCGAGCAAACGAACCGTACGCGCATCTGGGGCGCGCATGTGATAGTCGAAATTATCGCAGGGTGATAGTCGAAATTAGCACCTGCCGGCCTATGGAGGTTTTACATAGGAATTCTATGTGAGGTATAATAAAATATTTTGCCATACCAAAGGAGTCTCCTTATTAAAAGTATTTAGATATTTAAGGTCTTTGACTATAAGTATCGGTCTTTGATCCATCATAGGTGAATAGAATGTTCACAATGGCAGATGATGCGCTTCGAAAGTTCGTTTGCAATGTATAAGACGTATGAATCCCAAGCAGAAACTTTTCAGGCTTCAGAATGACCAGCAGCCACATGAAACCCTGTACTATGTGGCATAAAATTGCATATGACAATGTTTTCACATATACCAGTTTAACGATTTTAAAAGGTATGTACGTATTAGTGAAGTGAGTCGCTTTGTTCGTGGTTTGTCTTGAAAAGTTTAGCCTGTGAAGGGCTCGAGACTCGTTCCGTTCAATATTTCAACTGTATTTTTTCGACTTTAGACACTAAATAAAAACGGAACAGTTAAATACTTAACTGATTTTACCGGTCTATTGCAGCAGGCTTGTCGTAGCCATCAGGACTGGAGATACACTACCGCCTGCCTATTTGTCCTTTTCAAATTCGCGTTGAAAACGCAGGTTATACGCACTGTATTTTCAACGCGAATTCCAAATAGCCAATCGCCACTCGTTACCGATAATGTGTTGAACTGCAGTGAAACGCATTTACCTGTCTACCAATCGATACAGCTGATTTATCAACGCGATACAACGTTAATCACTGCGTAGCAACGCAGTTCTGCATTGTATTGCATTGCTGCTTAGCCATTCATTACAGGAAGGATAAAAGACGTTTAAAAGGATTTAATAGCAAATAAATCATTGAGGTAACAAATTATATAATGTTACGCACAGTAATATAGCAAATTTCAACGTTTAGATTAGATTTACCTATAAGAAAGTCAACACACTTCAATATCGATTTTTCTGAATAGGCAATGTTGATTGGTTAACGCACTAATGCTTTCCAGCACACATTAATCTTGCCTTGCGTTGGTACGAGTTGATTCGCGTTTTCAACGCACTTTAAATTGTACGTGCGTACAACGCATTGAAAATGTGCACGGAACGCGAACTCGCAAGACAAATACGCGAGCGTCAGTGTAGCAGAGAAAAACTTAGACTAAACAACAGTTTTGACATCAAGCCCCTCTTGATACGCTTTTGAGAATTTAGATAGATTCTTTATTTCCTTCTTTAAGGAGAGTACAGAACAATGAACAACTATACTGAGGGACTTTAGAAACGCACCATTATACATTCACTATTTTTCCACAATTATGATTCAAAGATGTTTTCTTTATCATTTTCTATCACCTTACAAAATGAACCATTATTTGCTATAATTTTGATTTGTTCATGATGTTCATTCTGATGTAACACCGACGTTAAAGTACTGTCGCATTAATACGAAACGCGAAAAATCGACTTTAAGTGCATATTTTCACGTTATTTTCTCTTGAAATTTTCGATATGCGGGTAGAAAAAGCTGCAGTATATTTTGACAAAATTTTCAATCTGTTATGTTTGCTCTGCTTTTCTGTAATTAGATGGAATTTTGGCATATTTTTGGTTCTTTTCAACGGGGGAGTATTACTGATGGTAGAATGGACATAAACTGACCCAATTTATTAATATTTTATGCAACGGTTGACTCGTTTCAGGCTAGTGATCGCCGTGAAGGTTATATACTGAACAAAAGTGAAAACGCTACACCCAAATTGTTTGCCATTTATATGTAAAATGATTCAAACCAGTAAAGCAAATGAAAGTGTATCTGGATGTTCAAAGAATGGGTTATGCGTGGATGTTGTCACGAGGAATGCTTTTAAATGTGTCAAGGGTCCAATTTTTCAGGTTACAAATTTCATCTTGCTCACAGTTTAGGCCTTCAGAAATCCACTGCCAACCAGATCCGACTGAACGAAATGGTAGTCTTAGACATATGACAACCAGAAATGTGTTTTGATCGTTTAGAAAAGCAACCTTAGAAAGCGGGTTGGATCATTTATGTTATTTCTATCTTGTTTTGTTATGCTTTCGTGCGTCCGTTTATTAATGCCTTGTGGTCACCTGCTGGGAAAGGGCTGATCCATTAGCTCTCGTTTGTGATGTCTTATTGTGAAGTTGTCACTTTTCCATTGGTATCCTGGGTCAGGTGTGGTGCTTGATTGTATCGACTCCTGATCTTTGTCCTCTTTCTTTCCTGTTTCATCAAATTGCCAAGCTTGAAATTTTATCACTAAAATCTCCAGAGGAAAATCAATGTGTTGTTTCATCTTAGTCAGAGCACATAACTGGTCGAGAAATGGTAGGAACAATTTGCTGATAGGTCAACCTAATTTGGCAAAAGAAGAAAGTTATCAAAAATTGTGATAAATCGAAGATTACCAAATATTTAATATTCCCTAATTGTTTTTGTCTAAGGGAGACATTTTACATTTTTTTTTTAAATTTGATAAATCCGAAATTGATTTCTGAGCTTGTTTCAAGTGATAAGACAGTTTTCTTGTGTATTAATGCAACACAATTAAGACGAATTCTGATAAGCATAACAATTTTTTTGCGCATGCGCAATTGCAAAATTCAGTGACTAAAGTTTTAAACACAAAAAGGAACATAACTCAGGCATCAAAAGAGACATATTGGTGGAGTTTCGACGAATCGCTTGCTGGATGTCTTAAAAACGTTAAGCTTTAGTAAAAACTTTTCGTCCAATACTTTCTCAGAAAATATAAAATATTGCAGTGTAGCGTTTTCACTTTTGTTCAGTATAGGATAAGTGTATCGTACATATAAAGTACTGCTGCATAAATTAGAATCACTAATAAATGTACGTTTCATTGAGCATTCAATAATGGTGAGGAAGTACAGTGGCTCAGTGGTAGAGTGCTTGACTTGAGACCGAGAGGCCGCGGGTTCGAGCCTCACCGGCGTCACTGCATTGTATCCTTGAGCAAGACACATTAATCCTAGCTTAGTACTGGTTCAACCCAGGAAGACCCGTCCTTCTATAAGTGAAAGATTGTTGATGGGACGTGAAGAATCAAATCAAACAAAACAAACAATAATCGTGAATCATTTCAGGCAGTATTTTGACGAAAGATATTGCCTGGTATTACCGCTAATTTTGCTCTAATAATTCTGATGGTAGAATTGTCTGGAGTGTTAGTATTGGAAGAATGTATGTAAACAGCTCCAATTAATTAATTACAGAAAATGAATGGTATGTAGTTTATAATGTTAAGGCCGTTTACCACTGTAAAAGTTGTTTTATAAAACTGTACAGAATAGCCACATCGCGCTGTTTTAGTAGGAAATGTCCTTGCAAACATAGCAAACAGTATTTACCCGTATCAAACTGATCGTATTCGATCAGTTGGATCTGTGTCTACACTGATTGAATCGATACTATCAACTGAATGGCAGTGCTTAAAAATAAAACTGGCATGTTCAAAGCAATCACGATTTTGAAATGTGTGAGGCTTTTGACACTTACCTGTAGAAAAATTAAGTACAGATATATAGGCTGTCACATGGCTGTAACATCGTTTAAAATCCCCCCGCTTTTCAGAAAGCCTAAAAATGTCAAAATTCCCAAGAGATCAGGGGCCAGGGCAGTGGTAGTAGATTCTTCAAACAATTTTCTTCTGACACTGCAGGATATTCTTAATCCAGATTTGAGCTTAACGTTCGGAAAAATGCAAGTAATAAAATAATATTCCAGATTTTCGCGTTTCTTATTATTGCGGCAGGACTATAGTGTTTTCCAATAACTGTCGTCAGACAAATGTGAGTTTAATTCAATTCAAAATTAAACACTTTGAGCAAGTAGCCAGATGTCTTAACCAATGGAAAAACACGAACTGACACGGAAATAATCGTTTAATTACACTCCCAGGCGCAGCGTTTCTTTGCTTACGTCAGCATATGGTCAGTCTTATTTTTCAAACTGAAATAACAGGCAGATGACGTTCGCGTATGCCGGCATACTTTTGTCTTTTATGCAATGGGTTAATGAGTATCTAGTGGCACTTAAAGATTCTGATTATGCCTGTTCCTTAGGATACATAAACGGCCAATTACGTCAAAAGGTAAATGACGTCATGTGGACGAAATGAACGTTGCCAAAAGCCTTTAACTTCATGATTTGATTGTTTTTCCTTTTGCTTTCGAGAACAAACACCAGTTTAAAAACTTTTTGCGCTCATTATGGAATGTATTTGTACACTGTGACTTTTGAATTAGGGTTGCATCAGAATTATTGCGACGTCACAGCAACCATAAACCACAGCGTTTTGATTTTCTTAATGAATGCAAGCTAAATGACGGGACTTGTCAATTTTATTTTTCATATAACCAAAATATAATTGTTTGACAATAAATTAACATTTTAGCAGGTGGTGCGTTTCTTAATTCATTCAGTATATATACAGAGTAATACAAGCGATATGAAAATAAGCTAATCAATATTTGGCTTGGGTGTGGTATGGACCCGAATTAAGCAGTTCTATATAGAGCAGTCTGATTCTGGTCTACACTGATTCCGACTGGCTACAACGTTAAAGGCAAACATCAGGCGACATGGGCAGCCTTCCTGTCAGTAACGGTGTCAATTTGAAGCGAGATTGCCAACAATTATACACAATTTTTTTTATAATGGCGCTACTCTGCTCAGTGTGCGCAGAAATCATGCAAGAAGTCCGCAATCATTCTATAAAGCTGTCCATATTTTCTCTTGCTAAGACATCAGTTATAATTTCCAAGGAGGATATCAAGTAAAAGTTCTTCACCTATATTAGCCATTTTGACGTATATATCGGCACCAAAGTTGTTCCAAATGTTTAACCACATCTTTTGCCAAACACCAGCATATCGTGACCATCTCAAAACAACATGTTCAAAAAGATTATCAATTTCATCGCCACATGCAAGACAGACTGACCTTGGAAACAGTTAAAAAGCAACTCAATAAGTTGAATAACGGATCTACAACACGGTAGCAAATTTAACTTTCTTTTGGAGAGCTCCCCAAATTAATTAGGTTTAATTTCAGGGTGGAGTCTGATAAAGTGGTCAAACGGTTTTTCTGCCACATCAGATTCAAATTCTTAGTCTCTTTGCACACATAGTTTGGACCTAATTATTGCCTTCCATGAGTACTTGCTTGGAAAAAAAACAATATTTATAAATTCAGTCATGACGTGACTAAGATCTAAACCTGCTATAATATTTAAAACATCTAAACACATACACATGTTATGTCATTAAAATAATGCATGGAAGCTAATCAATACATGATTAGCTTTAAACCGTGTAATAGGGGTCCAGTCTGCTAAGCTGACCACACAAAATCATTTTTTTCTTTCGGATTTCTTGTTCTAACGGACATGAACTGATTAGGCTTAAAGCCACACACGACCCTGTGTAACGGTCTAAACCTTGCATTGATTTTACACACAGACTGTGGGAGCATTCAGGCATAAGGACCTCATTATGGATCATATTGTACCAAAATTCACAGCCATATAGAGCCCTAGGTAATACTATAATTTCATAAAGTTTTTTAGTATCATAGGGATCAATCCCAGAATTTAGCAGCCAAAAGTAACTTTGCCTAATTTCTGACGAAGCCAGTATAATGCTGTTTTACATTCATCTCTTAATTACATTCAATGCCTAAGTGAACGTATGAGGTCCTTTCAAGCACCTCATCACCCCCAGATACCACTGTCGACGGATGCGTGAGAAGGCAGAGCTTGATTCATCGAATACCAAAATCGCACATTTAAGAGCATAATATATTCCGTCATAATAGCGAATATCTGTAGCATATGTTGGCCATACTTAGTTAATGAAATCAATGCCATGTCATCAGCCACAGTAGGACAGCAAACGCTTAATCTGTTAATACGGAAACCGTAAAGACAAGCACAAAACAAATTCGTTAAATCATTTTCAAAACATAAAAATAGAAAAAAGGGAAGTGTGTTTCCACCTTGTCTTGTACCCTTAAATACCCGAAAAAAGCGAGATTTGAAACCTCTAAAATCAACATAGCTTGTGATGTTATCATAAAGACATACTATAGCCTTCCAGATATATCGATCAATACCAAGTGCATCTAGTTTTAAAAACACACCATTACATGTATGCCATACAAAGCAGACATAACCCCCCCCCCCTTGAAGTGGGTTGAATACTTGTGGAATCGCAGGCGTTAACTATTATGTAGCTTAACCCTTAAACAGAGTTATTATGACACCAACCTGCATTTTTGTTCAGGGACATATGAATCTTTAGCATAGCGTTAACGAGAATAAGTAATCTCCCTAGCTGTGTGCCCCCATGCTTAAAATGTTCATTGTAAATACAGCCCTCCCCGGGTGCTTTTCCGTTCTGCAAATTCGAGATAATACAAAAAGTTCTCCATCCGTTACAGGAGGAATCAAGAATATCCCATTAAAAGGACGCTGCTAGGCTTATATGGGTTAAACATACCAGTAATTTGACGTTTATTAACTTCTTAGTCCAACTTATTCTTAGAACGACAGTATTCCTAGAATACAGCCATCTGACCCCAGAAGATTTAAAGGCGCAATATTTGTTTGAAAATAATAATATCGATTTTAGCTTGTTGCCGTGATGACTCGCATAACGTTTCAGCTTAATACGACTTGTAGTTCTTCTTCAGGAAGAGGTGTAGAAAATGAGAAAAACTAATGGCGTACGGACGACGGGCAACTGGTCATACCATACGCAATAAAACATCATAATAATAATGGGCATTGCCGCGAGAAAACCTGTCTTCCGGGTTTCCGACAAAGCTAGACTCAAACCAGTCTCCTCAGCTACAGACACTAGCTAGTAAATTGAAATTTCGCTTGAAGCAAGGTTACATATGGTACTTTCCAAAAAACGAATGACAAAGGCGCTGATCAGACTGCGCGGATGCGCAGGCTGGTCTGTGCCTGTGTTATTCGCAAAACCCCAAAGACAGGTTTCTTCGCGTCGATGCCCATATAAACAAACTTACCCCTAGCCAATCCTTGATGTCTGAGAAAATGACGTTTCGTGAGGTTGCAACGAGATCACCAGTAGCTATCAAACTGTCTTTTGAGTTAATTTCACACTCCTTGGTATCACTGTCAAAGTTAAATGACAAACAATTCATGTTCTTTTCACATCTGTTGACGCATCTAGATATGCTTGCCACCTTCAACTTTTCAAGAACATGCCCTTTTAATGTCTTACCGGTGTGTGCAGGATTAAGTGGGATTTGAGCACATGACGCAGAGCACGTCCCAATTGATGTACAAAGCACAAATAAGAAAATGGCGATCGCACTCATAATGTAAATTCTTTTGTTATGTGACTGTCGCTATTTCTTTGGTGTAAACAATGTTTTTTCATTATATTCATACATGTACTAACGTCAACAAAAACGCCTCGTCCATAACCAGCTTTCTAAGCAATGGCAATGTCCTGCCAGCCAAAAGTGACAGTATCAGGGACTTATAATCGAAATATCAATGCACAAGTGATTTATCGATTCGTATTACTGTTCATTCACGATATCTTAGGTGGATTTGACCATTACATCAAATAAGGGAATATGGGGTTTGATTTATATTAATGGTATTATGATATCAAAACAGTTTATATCACAATGAAATTTTAAACGGCTTCGTGGCTCAGTCGGTAGGGCGCACGTACACGTTGGTTAGATTTTTTTGAATAGTAATGGAGAGATAGTGGTTCGAAACCCAAAATCAAAGATTTTTTTATTGTATATAGTTTGTTGTCTTGTTTGTTGTGTATGATTTTACAATTCATACATATTTCATACTTGTCAAAGTCGCTAAGCTCCATCATGTCTCTTCATGGCTTCCGAGGCGCGAGGACTGCATTCTCCGAGTCAGCTTTGATGTCCGATATTGTTTTGTTTGATATGCCGGTCGGCTTGCTGGCTCCCTCTCTATAATTTGATAATGGTGTAAATAGTCATCATTCACGGCATCTTCTTCGCGTACTTTTAAAATAACATGTGCAGTAACACGGATCCTATATAGGGTCCGTGACAGCATTTGACACGCTTGCGATCAAAAAGCCTGCCTATCAGACATTTCTACAGCCAGGAGATGTATGCGCAGTGAAAATAAAATGCGAGTGAAAGCATAATTGAGCATGAAAATCATGAGAGAGATCGAGATATGAGTGACAAAACAAAAAAATAGGATTCCTTAGGACTCGATCACCATAACCGCAGAATATGATTTCAAATATGTTTGATAGTTCTCCATGCTATCCTCTACACCACACAGATTGATAGAAAAATACATCACGTATATATAGCTTAATACCGTATTTATTTAAGAGCATTAAGAAGAAGCTACCTATATTGATGTAATGGTAAAATCCACCTAACGGTTTCTTTGAGCCAAGATATCGTGAATGAACAGTAGCTCAAGTAAAGTGTACACGTTAGTGTTTTACTTAGCAATTGTAAACAAAGTATTTCATCACTGTCACTTTTGGTTGGCACGACAGTATAAAAGATTTGTCAACCACATACTGTTTATCAATGTAGAGATTGGGCGATGTCGGAAAATGATTATAACTTTATATCAAAGTGTCGTGTTATTCTGATGACGTCATACTGGTCCAACGTACCTATAACGGCATTCATCAATCACTGCTGATGTCAGTTTTAATTTGCACTAAGTTTGTGTCTCTGGAATTTGGCTAACTATGTTCAAACTTTGAATCATTTATTTTTCTAAAAACCATACTTACGACCAACAACTTTTTACAATTATGACTTCATATTTAAGACAAAATGCAAGGTCATTTCCGGGAACATGCCACCTTTCTCGTTTCAGCTGAATAAAGGCAGAAATGATAATGCAGTAAGCTCATGCCTACCTAAAACTTACGCCATTGGAGATTATATATACTGTAAATATATCATGCTGAATGACCAGGTTATGGTAAACGTTTCAAAACGACCATCTGCTACAAGAGTCAGATTGCGTTTCCACAACAATCATTGCTGATTAAATAATTTATAGACTTTCAAATGATCCTTAACTATAGCGTAAACCCCTATGCTACGACACAAAATTTAATTTTTACTCAAATGCCCTGCAGAGAAAAGGGTTGGAAAGTCCTCTCGTCCAGCAGAAGCATAACGCATTTTCTGAACATTATAAATGCCTTTTCTGTAGTAAAGATACGTTTTAACAAAGGTAAAACTAGTCGCTCTTGACATATTCATGACTCCTATCCCATACGTAGGCTGTTGTCTCAGCCTGGAATAGTCTTAAAGCAATAATTTTCAGGAGATACGACTGATTGATAAGATGTTTTAATGCACTGAAACTCACACCTTTAATCTGTTTATTTATTTTTGTTTTGTTGCTTTACGTCCCAAGTCAACAGCTATGGTCATGGCGGGACGGTTAGTTCGTTTACCTAACCACACCTTTTCCTGGGCAGGCTTGAACAAGCAGTTAACCAGTACTTTGTGCACACACTTTCGCTTGTAACTGACAAAAACCCTTTTTGAATGATTCAGCGG
This sequence comes from Loripinus fragilis, assembly GCA_964019695.1. Taxonomy (NCBI): domain Eukaryota; kingdom Metazoa; phylum Mollusca; class Bivalvia; order Lucinida; family Lucinidae; genus Loripinus; species Loripinus fragilis. The sequence goes on from OZ026515.1 coordinate 50,337,975, forward strand.
TAGGGAGGAGAATGACCGTTGGTATTATTTCATGATCAATCTCCACGAAAGTATGGGACCGGGCCGGGATCGAACTCGCGACCCCTGGATCTGCAGTCAGACTCGCATCTGTTTAGTCTAAGAAATATTCATGTTAATTTAGAACTAGATGAGGCGGGTTTTTTTATTGACATCGGTATTTTAACATTGATTTCTTAGGGAGATACTATAAACACTTTAATCCATTGATTATCGGACAGTACATAATGTCAACCCTTAATTCCATAATAACGTCTTTTGACGCCTTTGAAATACCATGTATTTGAAAGGTGGCATGTTCCCGGAAATGACCTTGCATTTTGTCTTAAATATGAAGGGCTTCACGTTATCATTTCAAGAGACCCGAAGTATTCATGACTCCATGAACATTCCAAAAATTGAGTTTATTGCTTATATTTTATTGCTTATTTTAAATATCTAAAATATAAAAAAAAAAATTTGGGAATAAAAACAGTTTTGTTTTCAAAATATAATCGTGTTATCGGTTTAGTCGGAATTTAAAATGTAAAAGCGGAACAGCCAGCTTGATCACGGACAGCCAATGGAGCAAACAAGAGGCTGCTTTTGCACGTGCGACTCAGATGTGACTCGCTGTCGAACACAACACCAGTATCACTTCTGCCGAATGAGTTTGATGTTTGAAGCGTATTGCACGGACAAGTGAGCTTGGCAGCTGTAATCAAATTTTTGTAATTCATGAGACTATAAACGGTTTCAAAAATCTAAAAATTCATTAAAGTATTGCTTTGAAAATGTAAATAAAAAATGAAATTTGAAACGATCTTTAGCAACTTTCATATAAAAACCACAAGTGTAAGATTATGTAGAATGTCTTACATGACTTCTAATGTTTTATTGAATTTATTAATAGAGTTGAGGAAAAGAGATAAAATGCGAGGTTTGTTTAGCATTTATCTCTTTTTTCACGACTTGTTTAATAAACTCAATAGTACATGCGCATGAATGTTAGATTGCGTCTGTCACATGACATTAAACGTACTTAAAATCGCATTTTTGGCGTGAAAAGGTCAACTTTTGCCACTTTTTATGCAATGTTATAATGAACGTATCAACGTAACGTTAATAAATCTGTAAATCATTGGTGGTGTTTATATTGTATTGCATGGTGTTATATCACTCACGCACACGATACCATGTGATAAAAGTTTTAACAGATCCCTTTCATTTTGTTTCCTCCGGGTAACAATGCACAGAAATAATTCTAGTAAATCGTCCAATTCTTAAAGTTTTTTTAAATTTATATTCTAACAGAGATATATTTCAGTCAACTGCCAGCTAATTCGATTTGTAGAGGAATTTTTTTATCATCTAGATAACTATTGCCTTGCCATAAAAAGATCTCCGATATAATTGCTTAATTTGTGTATGGTTTTTGTTGAGTTGATTGGTTGCATAATAATTATTTAATGCCCATAATATCAATTGGACAATTTCTCTGACAAACTTAAACATGTAAAAAATTTCGTGTTTTCCTAGCTCTGTCAATACTTAATGCTGCGTTCCCACTATCACGATCAGCTCCACGCCATGATTGGAATCGCGGTCTGTGTCGTGGACTAATCGCTGCGCTCGTATCATCAGCTCATATCAAATCTTGATGTCAGTTGTGGTACATGTAATCGTGTTGATCGTAGAACATTATTGGACAGTCCAAACTTTTTCTACGATTAGCACGATTAATTTTTAATCGTAATTTTTGCATCAGATTGTATTGCATCGTAGCAAATCGCCACACCGCGTATCTAATCGTGCTTCCAAATCGTATTATACATTTAATCGGGATCGGTCATGGACAAGGCAAATTGAGATGTGCTGCGATCTGGTACGATCTGCTCCGATCTGTGACGCTCTTTCGGGGCTCTTTGCTCAATAATGCCTGTCACGAATTACTCACGCACGAGCAGGTATGACTTGATATGAGAAAATGCGAGTCGAAACGATTATCAAACTTTTTTCACGGATGCTGGCGATCAGTTACGATTTCATGCGCCCCTTTAAATAAACCATGAAAGTTTTGATGCGATTCATATAGGGATCTAAAAGAAGGTGAGAAGGACTAGGAAGTACCACAATCACAGACTGCAGATCAACCCACAGCAACGTGAGGAAGAAAACTCGACACAGAACACAGCCAGCCACAACACAATTAAAGTAAAGCAACCAGATTGATCGTTCCCAGCTATATGATTGCTAAACTAAAAAGGGCACCAAACACACAATCTCCCCCCCCCCTTACACACACACACAGTTGGAGCAACACATTTTAAAAAGTTAACTGTTCAGGTTATTCATGAAAATAAACTATTCTCAACAGAAGAATCAATAAAAATGCAAACAAAGGTAAAATGAGGAGCACGAAACTAGATATTTTGATTATGCACATTGTTAGGACTTTGAGAATCCACTCAGCCTTAAAATGACTGCCCTCAATAGCTTTTATTTCTCTATTATACAAACATCTGTCACTTTCTTTTTTTCATTCAATTTTGATTGGGCTTTTGCATATTGCATGATTAAACAAGAGCTTACATTGTAAATTCAGATTCATTGCCTTCGATATTGCTGTCCCCTTTAAGCTCGTAATTATCGTAATTATTGAGTGACAAATACGGTGTGTATATGTCAATGGTGTCACCTACAATTGCCTGACTGTTGCTCTCCTGGCCCTTTGTGACTGGGGTTGTAGCTGGTCTGGCTTCTGCTTGACTTCTAGCGATGATATAAGCATGAGTAATACTGCATCGCCCTAAACTCCTGCCATTATCAAGGGTCATGGTTGAAATGTTAACTCTGTAGTATAGCATGAAGGACACAATGAAGTCGATAGTCGGGTCCAATCCTAGCTCAAATCGTAATTATCCTTGCTCGTGATCGTGAAAGACATCTGGACATCAATCGTGTTCTGTCACAACAGATCGCATCGGTTCGAGATGAACGCATCAGAGCGTATATCCCCATAGAAAATGTCTCTGTAATAACAGTGGTATAACAGTGTTTATCAGTGTTTTCCATTGGTATTCCAATGATTTTTGTCAAATTCACTGTTATTCCACTGAAAGTCAATGGAATTTAAAATAATACTGTCATTTCACCGTTATTCCAATGGTATTCCAATGAAAAGAACAGTGACTTACCACTGGTATTATTTCACTGTTATACCAATGAAAATGTCAATGCCTTTACCACTGGAATTTTTTCACTGTTATACCAATGAAAATACCAGTGGCCTTTCAAGTGGAATCGTTTCACTCTTATTCTACTGGCTTTATTTGTTGTTGTTTTTTGTATAAAAATACCACTGGTATTGTTTCAAATAGTGAATGATTATTTTACCATATGATCCTTGACATATGAGTGTACTTTTTGGTAACTCTAGTCGGTAGGTTGGTGTGCAGTCTTTGATAACTGCAGTGTTCAATCTAAGAAATTTTGAAGGGGGAGGGGGCATTTTCATTTGATATCAGATGAAAATAAAACACTGCCCAGTATTTCACCATGCGATCATGTTAATCATGGCCTTTTATAGACATTTTGACTGGAAACCCTTCAAAGAACAAAACGTACAATTCCATACTTATATTACATCAATAACCTGAATAGATATGGGATAATCCATCAGAATGAAAAGGGTTCAACAACAAGAAAAGAGTTACTGGTCTTCCAGGTTGAATAAACTACCTTTATTATTTTATTTCAGTGATTTACATTAATCAGAAACCCGTTCTTTTACTGATTAATTACGTTCATAAATTAACCACTATTGATCTCAATATACAATGAATCATTCCTGGATTGTTGCCCCACCCAGTAACAATGCACTGTTTAATACTTTGTTTTCTCTCAAAACCCACATAATATAATGTTACATATTTTTTTTTAGTGGATGGGGGATATAGGATCCATATACAGCTATAAATGGGCCATCATCCGCCCCCCAGCGAAACGCCATTTAAATGGTGTTTCGCTAGCGGGCCGATGATTGCCCAACATTAAATGCTGACCTGGTAGCTTTGTGATTTTCAGGGGATCTGGGCCAGTATTGCAAAGAAATCCTATATTTTTTTGTGTGTTTTTTTTTTCAGAGGGGTGGGGGGGCGTCCGGACCCCCATGGTAATTGTAATGAATTTTGTACAGCCTTATGGCAAAAACACGACATTCTGAGTGTGACATCTTCGTACCATCAAAGTTGTGAACGAAACCATGTAGTTGGAAGCTAAGTGTGGTGCATGAAATATATCCTGCGTTCTTGTGGTATTAAAGCGCAAATAAAAAAAAAACGCATCTGAAAATGTCGTCTGTTGAAGGCGTCTGCTGCAAATAATTGCCTAACATTACTGACGAATTAATTCCTATAATTCCTATAGGAGCAGTCTGATCTGGGTTCACACTGTTTGACATAGAGCCTTCTTAAACATTTCAGCAGACGAGAAAAGCAGACGACTTTTGTTGCGATTGGCGCTTTAAGAGTTAAGAAAGATAAAGTGAAATAGTCCATGGGCCCGGCGGGGTAGCCATGCACCCCCTAAGGACCCTCCAGGAGTGGTATAATATTGTACATTGGACCCCCTAATTAAGAATCAAGATGTTAACACTCGATATCTTGGGTCCTAATACAAGAGTAGCTACGAATGCCTAAGAACGCCTACGAATCGATTACGATTTAGTTACGATGACCAAGAATGCATTACGAATACGGGAATACGTGGCCAAAGTTTCGAACAGTTCAAAACTTTTGAGCCGAATTCCCGATAGACCTTCGAATTGCAAGAACTGACTAAGGACTGTGCGATTCAGTTAAGATCTTCACGAACTGAGTACGTTTCAGCCTCGAGTCCAAATATTTGTCAATTCATGACAAAATTCGTGGGATTCAGGGCCTGTGTAATAGGGGTATAAGCCAAACGCTTTAAACACTGAGCTCAGCTGACCAAAGACTTAACAAAGTATAAACGTCCCCCATTTTTTTCTCAATTTCTTTAAAAATTCTAACGTTACTCATATCAAATATGTCTTTTGTCACTTCGTCGTATATCTTTTTTTAAAGATATTTCTTGTACAACGTATTTTCTCTCAAAAATTAAACCCTGGTGAAAATTTCCGAAATTTACGGTACTTTCCAGAGGGTGAATACATGTAGCGGCGACAGATTCTGTCAAACTTATATGCCATGCAAGGGAAGTCTTCCCGGGAAGAGGGTTTTCTTCGGGGGCCTCTGTTGCAAAGAAATGGGGCTTGGAAATCTTTTGGGGCAAGTGTCTTAAAATAAGAAGACTTTCTGATTTTTTTTGCATGGAACTGTCTTCCCCGGGGAACTTAATTACGTAGCAAATGCTTATTCACATGCGTGTAAGTATCATCCCCGGGGAAGATAATTACACAGAAAATATACATCAATAAATTTCGTTATTTTAAGAGACTTGCCCCAAAAGATTTCCAAGCTCCATTTCTCTGCAATATAGGCCCCCGAAGAAAGCCCTCTTCCCGGGAAGACTTCCCTTGCATGGCACATAAGTTTGATGAAATCTGTCGCCGCTATATATATAATTCCGTTATCTTCCCCAGGAAAGATAACGGGATTATATATATATGTAGCGGCGAAAGAAGTTTTGTGGCGACCACACCATATGAAGATATTTCTAGAAAACATTGATATCATGAAAAAGAAAACTTTTAGACACACTAGTTACTGAATATTGAGTTTCAAACTTTTCCATCGCTATATATATAATCCCGTTATCTTCCCCGGGGAAGATAACGGGGTTATATATATAGCGGCGACAGAACTTATATGCCATGCAAGGGAAGTCTTCCCGGGAAGAGGGTTTTCTTCGGGGGCCTATATTGCAGAGAAATGGAACTTGGAAATCTTTTGGGGCAAGTGTCTTAAAATAAGAAGACTTTCTGATTTTTTTGCATGGAATTGTCTTCCCCGGGGAACTAAATTACATAGCAAATGCTTATTCACATGCATGAAAGTATCTTCCCCGGGGAAGTTAATTACGCATCAAATGCTTATTCATGAACGTGAAAGTATCTTCCCCAGGGAAGATAATTATATGGGATATATCTATCAGAAAATCTCATTATTAAGTATTTATTCACTGCCATGAAAGAATCTTCTCCAGCGAAGATAAGTCTACGGAAAAAATAGATTACAAAATCTTGCTATTTGAGACACTTGCCCCTAAAGATTTCCAAAATAGTAAGTGAGCATGACCAGGAAATACCACAATCACAAACTGCAGACAACCCCGTGGCACCGCGAGAGAGAGCCGCCTAACCACCACGAGACACCAGGAAGACAAACTAAGCAAAGCAACCAGCTCTCTCTTTCCCATCAATATGATTGCAATACTAGAATGGACATCAAGTAACATACAATAAAACATAGAACACTTACAGACTCCCAAGCCCCATTTCTCTGCAATAGATGCCCCAGAAATAAACCCTCTTCCCGGGAACACTTCCCTTGCATGGCACATAAGTTTGGCAAAATCTGTCGTCCCTATATATATAATCCCGTTATCTTCCCCGGGGAAGATAACAGGACTGTATATAGAGCGTTGAAAGAAGATTTATGGCGACCACACAATATGAAGATATGTTTAGAAAGCAATGAAATCAGGGGGCTTTATTGCAGAGAAATGGAGCTTGGAAATCTTGTGGGCAAGTGTCTCAAATAGCAAGATTTTGTAATCTATTTTTTCCGTAGAATTATCTTCGCTGGAGAAGATTCTTTCATGGCAGTGAATAACTACAAGCTTCGTAATTAAGGTCCCCAAGGAAGATAATGGGATAGATGAAATCAACGGAATAAATCTCCTTTGTATGTAACTGCATTCATGATATACTGACATTACTGTATGCCAATTTTCTACCTGCATTGTGGCATGCATTTTTTTCGTGTATGTCGAATCTTTGGTGATGCGTCAATATCTGGATAAATCGCTTTTGAGTAAAAGCATGTTTATGGAATAAATCTCAAAAATACAATATTTCCATTTTTTCAGCGCAAAAGTCCAATTGATAGCATTTAGGAATGAATCGCATTTCCCACTATTTAGGTAACTGTGTAAGGTAAGCTAAATATAATTTAATCAATATAGTTCGAGCCGTTTCATTGGCGGATGTTCTTAGCTAATCATATACAAGCGTCTGAGTGACGCAGATTTTAATGGTGGAAAGAATCCTCCCCGTGGGGAAGATAACGGGATATTGCCTCAATCGATTCACAAATCTTTCAAATAAAAAAAAAACACTCGGAAAACGCCGACTACATGTTGTTGTGTACCACACTGTCATCAACGTGGAGGACATGTCTTTCCTGCCAACGAAGAGATGCGACAGAAACGGATCAAAGCAATTAAACGGCTGGATGAATCGACGTTAAAAGACTGGCAACCTTCAGCCACTGCTCTCGTTTTGCAAAGCTCATTTCAGATCGGATGATTTCCCCGATAAGACCATATCAGGTGCGTTTTTAGAAATATTTTGTCAATTTGCATTGTCGTGGACCAAAATAGTCACCGGGAACACATTTTTAACATAAATAGTAACGTTCGCTGTATCTCGCAATAGCAAAGATTCGTTCCCAACTGTTTCGGCCATGTTTCTGTTTCAGCTTAAAGTTCCCCCGTTGTCTTAGCGAGGCACCACTAAACGGTGTAAGAATATAATTTAAGCTCAATACAAGTCTTTGTAGTGCTGATGAAGATTTATAAACAGTTTGTGACACTGTTATGAACTAGTCATTTGTAACCACACACCCCCCAACCCCATGGAGGGCGGGAAATAGCCGTGGAAATGAGCAGTGTTTTTTCCTTTCCCATTGCCCCTGCAGTGCGGGTTAAATACCCGGGGTTTGTGTTAAATAGGCAAAACTGCAATAAAGACAAAAAGGGCAGGGTTTTACCAAGAAGCTGTCCCTGCAGTGTGGGTTTTTCAGCAGGGATTTGCCGGATTAAAAGTCAAAGTCCCCCAGCTTTCTCCGGGGGTGGGGGCTGTGGGTTACAAATGTCTAGTGCAAAAATCAATGTGAAATTAGTATCATTATTACTTTGTGTGTGAAATTATAATTAACTGATTCTTAAAATTGACCTGCCAGTCCTTCAGGCAGTGACCATACACCATGGGGCTTTTAGCAGAGCTATGGAATAAAAAGCCATTGTCCTGGGTGGGGGTGGGAATCGGGGTTTGGAATCTTACAAAAGGCTAGTACATGTATTTACAGATCTTCATGCCAACCAATAACCAGCTCAAGATATGGACAAAAATTCAAAATTGCACATATAAAATGATATTTTAATAAAATTAGTCTGTATCAGGCTTCCTTGATTGCTCTATGGTACAGTTAAATCTTAACCCATTGTATCCTGGTGATATATGCAGGATGACTCCATTTAATTAAGTGGTGTCGGGGTAATTGTTTCACTTTTGTTCTATATTTTAATGGGAAAACCTGTTAACAAACAGTGTAGACCCTGATCAGGCGCCACATTATGCGGCATCTGATCTGGGTCTTCACTGTTTTCATATGTGTGAATATGTCCCTTTTACTGGTGTCCAGGTAAGAAAGGCTAAATGATACAGTCTGATCTGGGTCTACAGTGTTTGGTCCTGCCCGAATGTCTGAAACTCCGAATCATTGCAATATGAGAAGTTTTATGGGCTAACCTGACAAAGCATGGCAGTTTAGGCCATACAAAATATAATTCTGTTTCCGGTTTGTTTCATAGGTCAGATTTTTTTTGATTTTTTATTTTTTTTATTTATTTATTTTTTTAATATGGCTGTGGCAAATGTAATTCGTGATAAAACCTGTTGAATGTGCAGAAGCTACTGTAGAAAATTTAGAGCAGGTTACTGGAAACAAAAAGCTATTTGGGCCTTTTTGCAGCTGAACTGACTCTTCTTTTAATGTTCTTTTCAGGCTTTCAACCAAAGCAGCAAAAACTGAAGCCTACTGCAGTACCATCCATATTTCAATGGACAAAATCCCCAACAAACACACAGCGTAAAAGGGAACAGAGGATGAAAGACAGATGCGGCAAGTGAAAGAAGCTCGAGTTTGATGTCCAGCAAGTCCTTGAAAATGACATGACACAGTCTGTTGAATGTGCAGAAGTTACTATAGACACTGTAGAGCCTGGCCCCGAGGTTATAAAACTTTTTTCATGCTCAACTCAACTGAGCACGAAATTTCAACTGCTCATAAACACTAAAACACCAACAAATAAAGAAGTATCTTGCTTTAGGTCTCTCAGATGTTGTATTTATCATGCTAATAAATGTTAAAATGCCAACCCCCGTGGGGAAGATAACGGGATATTGCCTCAATCGATTAACAAATCTTTCAAATAAAAAAAAACACTCGGAAAACGCCGACTACATGTTGTTGTGTACCACACTGTCATCAACGTGGAGGACATGTCTTTCCTGCCAACGAAGAGATGCGACAGAAACGGATCAAAGCAATTAAACGGCTGGATGAATCGACGTTAAAAGACTGGCAACCTTCAGCCACTGCTCTCGTTTTGCAAAGCTCATTTCAGATCGGATGATTTCCCCGATAAGACCATATCAGGTGCGTTTTTAGAAATATTTTGTCAATTTGCATTGTCGTGGACCAAAATAGTCACCGGGAACACATTTTTAACATAAATAGTAACGTTCGCTGTATCTCGCAATAGCAAAGATTAGTTCCCAACTGTTTCGGCCATGTTTCTGTTTCAGCTTAAAGTTCCCCCGTTGTCTTAGCGAGGCACCACTAAACGGTGTAAGAATATAATTTAAGCTCAATACAAGTCTTAGTAGTGCTGATGAAGATTTATAAACAGTTTGTGACACTGTTATGAACTAGTCATTTGTAACCACACACCCCCCAACCCCATGGAGGGCGGGAAATAGCCGTGGAAATGAGCAGTGTTTTTTCCTTTCCCATTGCCCCTGCAGTGCGAGGGAAATACCCGGGGTTTGTGTTAAATAGGCAAAACTGCAATAAAGACAAAAAGGGCAGGGTTTTACCAACAAGCTGTCCCTGCAGTGTGGGTTTTTCAGCAGGGATTTGCCGGATTAAAAGTCAAAGTCCCCCAGCTTTCTCCGGGGGTGGGGGCTGTGGGTTACAAATGTCTAGTGCAAAAATCAATGTGAAATTAGTATCATTATTACTTTGTGTGTGAAATTATAATTAACTGATTCTTAAAATTGACCTGCCAGTCCTTCAGGCAGTGACCATACACCATGGGGCTTTTAGCAGAGCTATGGAATAAAAAGCCATTGTCCTGGGTGGGGGTGGGAATCGGGGTTTGGAATCTTACAAAAGGCTAGTACATGTATTTACAGATCTTCATGCCAACCAATAACTAGCTCAAGATATGGACAAAAATTCAAAATTGCACATATAAAATGATATTTTAATAAAATTAGTCTGTATCAGGCTTCCTTGATTGCTCTATGGTACAGTTAATCTTAACCCATTGTATCCTGGTGATATATGCAGGATGACTCCATTTAATTAAGTGGTGTCGGGGTAATTGTTTCACTTTTGTTCTATATTTTAATGGGAAAACCTGTTAACAAACAGTGTAGACCCTGATCAGGCGCCACATTATGCGGCATCTGATCTGGGTCTTCACTGTTTGCATATGTGTGAATATGTCCCTTTTACTGGTGTCCAGGTAAGAAAGGCTAAATGATACAGTCTGATCTGGGTCTACAGTGTTTGGTCCTGCCCGAATGTCTGAAACTCCGAATCATTGCAATATGAGAAGTTTTATGGGCTAACCTGACAAAGCATGGCAGTTTAGGCCATACAAAATATAATTCTGTTTCCGGTTTGTTTCATAGGTCAGATTTTTTTTGATTTTTTATTTTTTTTATTTATTTATTTTTTTAATATGGCTGTGGCAAATGTAATTCGTGATACAACCTGTTGAATGTGCAGAAGCTACTGTAGAAAATTTAGAGCAGGTTACTGGAAACAAAAAGCTATTTGGGCCTTTTTGCAGCTGAACTGACTCTTCTTTTAATATTCTTTTCAGGCTTTCAACCTAAGCAGCAAAAACTGAAGCCTACTGCAGTACCATCCATATTTCAATGGACAAAATCCCCAACGAACACACAGCGTAAAAGGGAACAGAGGATGAAAGACAGATGCAGCAAGTGAAAGGAGGCTGGAGCTCGAGTTTGATGTCCAGCAAGTCCTTGAAAATGACATGACATGACACAGTCTGTTGAATGTGCAGAAGTAGCTGAAGACACAGTAGAGCCTGATTTCTTTGCTGAGCCATATATTCCACCGGCCCCAGAATTTCATGACATGATGACTCAAACTGTTCCTCAGCCATTGTATTCCATTGAAAATTTTAACAATGATGACAAGGCCATTCATTTTTATACAGGGTTAGAGTCGAATTCAAAATTTATGTTTGTATTAAATACTTTAGGCCCTGCTGCCTATTGTCTGAACCACATTTATCATAGTGTAGAAATCTTTCAATACCAAATCAACTATTTATGACTTTGATTAAACTCAGAAGATATACAACCAACTTTGAGCTATCAAGAATGTTTAACATTTCTGAGAGCAGTGTTAAAAATATTGTACTTACTTGGATTTTATTCATGGCAAAGCAGTGGAAAGAAATTAACAATTGGCCATCCAGAAATCTAGTGCGATATTTCAGTCCCTCTGATTTCAATGCTAAATTTCCAACGATCAGAGTTATAATTGATAGAACTGAATGTCCTATTAAAAAGCCGAAGGCACCACGCGCTCAACAGTCAACTTTATCAACATACAAAGTAAGTAAGGTTGCAAAGATCAGGAATCGATACAAGCAAGTACCACACCTGACCCAGGATACCAATGGGAAAGTGACAAACTCACAGAAGACACCACAAACGAGAGCCAAGAGGTCAGCCCTTTCCCAGCAGGTGACCACGAAGCACATATAAACAGACACGCACAAAACATAGCAAACACAAGACCGAACAAAAACATAAAAGATCCACAAAAGAAGTACCGCCTTGGAACGGTCAGTAAAACATTTTACTGGAGGGCTTAAACCGGTTTAACGGCGCCAACCTCACCCTTAATTCAGATTTGGATCAAGACACATAGATATTAGGTTTGCATGAAAGACCCCTAACTTATCAATGCATCATCTCCTAAAACATATAAATCAAGATATAACAAGGAGATAAAGCAAGGATAAGGACTCAACAGTAAATTAAACTGAATACCGGAGCAAAAGAAATCCAACAGGTAAACCCCGGTGGGCCTGACAAACAGCCAAAGCATCAGGCCCCTACCATCTCATCAATAGATAAGTCTTTAAGTCGGAACCATCATAGAGTCTGAAGTCCGACCCACCGGCGTGCAATTAAAGAGGAAAGCAAAGATGCCAACCGTGATTGGGTTGACCACCAAGCATGCAGTCTGTTGCAATACATTAATGTTATAGCCAATCTTTTTATAATGGGAAATTATTTTAATGAACTGCGCTGAAAAATTATTAGAGCCAACAATCTTCTTCAACTTAAAAACAAGAACACTGTGAAAACTTTAATTGGTGCATCGCCAGGAGGATTAATATCATATGTTTCACCAGCCTTTGATGGCTCAACAAGCGATCGACAAATTGTTGAAAGATCAAACTTGTTTACTCTCTGTGATCCTGGTGATTCAATAATGTCTGACAAAGGATTTAATGTCCAAGATTTATTTGCCACATTTGATGTTTGTCTAAATTGTTTAATATTTTAAGATACATGTACTTCAAGTTCAGTATTTTTTTGCATGCTCTTAATTTCAGCAATTTTAGTACAGAGCTTCATCTTGGTGATAATTTGAAGATAATTTTATCATTTTTCATTTTAAACGTAAAAATTAACATATGCTGTGTGTAGTCAGTAGAAGTGGCTTGCCAAGGCGCTTCTAATGATTACCCACAACATTGTTTTTTTTTTTGAGAATAAGGAAATTTTTCCTCAGATTATCATGAATATGCTAAACTCCAGCTGTTTAGTTTTTAGACTTAATTTTTCACAATAACTTTTTTTTGTCTTCAATTTTAGCAAAATGTGTTCGCGATGAAAAGTATTCAAGAACATCTCCGCCAACTTCTCCAAATGGTTCCAACATCCTAGATGCTGCAGATTCCTCTGTGCTTAGATGCACTCTTTGAACATTTTAAGCAAAGCGCAAATAGACTAAGTCAAAGATGTCAGTCAAAAAATTGCATTGCACCGCCCTAATTCAACAACTAAAGCGACGGATGGCTTGTTCAAATATAATAGAAATCGCGCCTGATTCACTCGTGTGTTAAGCTGGTAGGGTCATCTCATAACCGTTCATTTTATAGCACGTACAAAAAGAAAAAATGCACGTCATGTGATAACCCAGCCTTTGTTCCTAAAAATGAGCCTGCTTTAAGTTGATTCTGCATATGCACGGTAAATTCTGGGTATGTTAAAGGCAGTTTTATGTTATGCACAGCACAGCCTTTGAAGAACGGGATATGCACGCTTCCGAATATTTTTGAAACTACCCCTTTCTGTCACGCCTATACGAATTACACCTGTCATTAAAAGACTTAGAAATTTTGGACGAATTCAATTTATTGCAAAATCTTCATCTATATACACAAAAATCTGTTTGCGCCACAAGCACAAGACCTTTTGGAGAAGTTGGCGGAAATTCTCCTCTACAACTTTCATCGCGAACACATTTTGCTGAAATTGAAGACGAAAAAGTTATTGTGAAAAATTTAGTCTAAAAACTTAACAGCTGGAGTTTAGTTTACTCTCTAAATTGCCCTGTCCCTTCGTATTTCAGAATTTTTCGTGAGTCTTTTATTAAGATTGTTGGTTTTGTCATCCACAGGGTTAAAAGAGTAGAATTTTAATTATTACTTCTACCTGCTTGAGAAAACAAGAAAATCAATTATATAAGCTCTTGAAACTATATTATATTAGTTGCTTATTATTTCCAAGGTCTGATCAACATCAGGCCCTAGGTTATTTAACTTATTTCATGCTCGACTCAGCTAAGCATGAAATTTAAAGACGCTCATAAATATGAAAACAGCTAGGATCAATGTAATTTTCATGGTTAAATATCAATAAAGCCGTAGAATACAAATTTAAAAACATGCTGTATTAGAACACTCTAAGTTTTGATCCCATGCAGGGCAATTCCTACAATATCACATATGTGCCCAGCGTAGACTCGATCGGCCTGCACTTGGTGCAGTCTAGGCAGAGTCTTTTCTGGGCACTCTGCCTCAGTGCAAAGTTAAAGATCGTGGGTTCCCTTGTGCGTCCAGCGAAGACTGATAAGACTGCACGCATGCGCAGGCTGATCAAAGTCTTCTTTGAGCACACATGAAATTGTAGGAAATGTTGTGTCCTGGCTCAGTTATTTTCAGTAGACTGTTAAAAGAAAGGATAGACATCGTCGACACCTTACTTCCTTTTGTGACCAAAGCAGACAATGGAGTGGAATGTCTTATTAGCTGATCTAACTTTAGGATTGCACTGTTCAGTCTAGTAATACACTCATCACGTAAGGCCTAATCAATGTATGGCTTATAAAATCTTTTTCCAAGGATTGCTTGTTTGAAGTACTCATGAAAAAAACTTCTCTAAAGTTTTGACCATGTTTACAATGAATTGATCATTTCTCTCAATTTAAAAGAATTTCATGTCAGAGATAGTGTAGACAATAAAGTCACATTTTTCAGCACCTGTACAATACATTTGACCTTGAACCTGATAGTAGTAGGCGTTTCCGCAAGGTAGTAGCCTGCTGGTGAATCTGATTTCAGGTATGGGACAGTTACATTTGAAATAGGTTTGTCTTTGGCTGAGAAGGGACATTTAACTTCCACAAGATATGAATTATTGATGATTCCATCTGGCGAACAAGCTAGGAAGGGTTTCTCTATGCTCACTACTTAGCACATTTTTTGACATCATTAGTGAACAACCACGTGACTTGTGGAGAAAGTCGTGTTTCAGATCTCGGGTGTCATTCTTCAAATATTCTTCAAATATCTATGGATTCGTTTTGTTAATAAATATAAAACTTGTATCAGGATGATGGGGTAAAAGTGCTTTTCAAAATGATGTATACTGCTCAAAGGATGCGATTGTACATTATCTGGTATTTGCAACTTTTCATCATCGGCTATCTCTTTGTGTTGGAATAGGCTAAAATGGTCTACACATTTATGGCCTCGGGCGAGGATATTATGTACTGAACTAGCCCTATCGACTGCCCATTGTGTTATTAAGAGTCGATTACTGTTAAAGCTAGTATCTCACTGGGATGCGAGCAATTCGCGACTATTTCGAGACTAATTTGAGACATGTTTTGGCGACAGAAATGCGACATTGCAACCATAATCACATTGCGGTCACACCAAAAGGGTGATTAAGACATATTTGCGACAGTCGCATGAATGTCGTACGATTGTCGCACGAATCATTGGCGAATGTTTCACGACATTCGCGCGACATTCGTGCGACATTCGCGAGACACTCGCACGATGTTCTCCCGGTTAAATTGCGAACATTAATTACCCTTGACCGCCTCACGACGTTTTTGCGAACGTTGTGCGACTGTCGCGCGAAGGTCGTGCGTCTGTCGCACGATAGTTTTGCGAGGAATGATAAACCAAGAAAAATAAACATTCTAGCAAGCACTGAAACTTCAGACTAGGAACTGGAGGGCTGGAAAGAGCTAGATTGTTGGAAGGTGTCACGCTGCTGGGTGGTGTTGGACTGTTGAATGGAAGCAAATATTGAGTTAGAAAAAAGTTAACTCGTTCAAACTGTACAGTCATGATGGCCCATCAAGCAGCTTAAGAAAGTCAGTCGAGAACGCACATGCACTTATTGCCCATACGTATGACATGATGAGCCCAATCAAATCAAAATTGCAATAAGTTCAGATGAGCCTCGTCCTGTGAAAATCTATTTTATACAGTTATGCGCTCAACAAAGTCAGATATCAGACTGCATGGATGCGCATTCTAATCAGAATCTTAGTTGTCCGCTGCAGTGATAATTCGTTTATAGGGTTCTGGATGCCAAATTCAAACCTTAGACGGCCTGCTGAGACTAAGCAGGCTGATGCAGTCTAACCAAGACACAATAATAATACCTTAATACTGTAATAGAAATAGTAAACTTTTAAGTAGGCCTTATAAAACATACTTAACAAAATTATCCTCTAAGAATGCAGAACCATTTTAATAACTGAACTTACTCCAAACAGTATACATGTAAGTAAGCCTAATCAATATACATGTACCAAACTTATATGAAACTATCCTCTCAGATAGCAAGAATACTTGGCATCTGGAATTAGTCCAAACTGCATACATTTGTACTTAAGTATGCCTAACCAAGATCTCATACTAAGAAGGAACTATCATCTCAGATAGGAGGAAATCTTTTAACGAACCTTTGGCGACATAATTGCGAGTAATTTAAGATATTCGCGCGACAGTCATGAGACGTTCATGCGACTGTCTCACGACGTTCGCCAGAACATCCCTTAGTTAAATTTACTCGCAATGTTGTCGCGAAGTGTCTCAGTTATGTCGCAATTATCTCTCAATTCAGTCTTATTTATCTCGCAAATATGTCGTGTTCCAAAATGATTGCGACTAAATGGCGAGGGGTCGGCGACAAGTTTGCGACGGGTTTGCTTCAGGTTCGGGACACCCGCGATGACTTTGCGACTATTTTGCAAGGAATTTTGTCGCATAAAATTTTTGAACATGTTCAAAATTTTCGCGACTACTTTGCGCCACTTGGTGACACATGCGAGGATATTACGAATCACTGGCGACTGTTTCGAGACTGCTTTGCGACCCACTCGCGATGTCTGTCGCCAGCTGTCGCAAAATAGTCGCAGTCCAGTGAGATAGGGGCTTAACTGAAACAATTGAGTATGGCTCATAGTACGCCAAATAGTGTCGATTCACAAATCTTAACAGAGCTAACGCCTGTGAAATTAGTCAGTGATCATGGTGAGGTTACTGAGGCAAAGGTCCCTTACTCCTTGGGGACTACTCATATAGTAAAGCAAGAGTTAGATACTTCCAGTTATACCGTGTTTGGTGAGGGGTCCTCGGACGATCTGGACATATATGACCAGCCAGAGCACAAACTGTACATGAGATTTCAGTCCATATTCAGGGGATTGCCCAAAGAAATGTTCATCAATCGGATTATACAATGTGCGTCCTCATCTGAACCTGATCTCAAAAACCATCGTTTGATGCTATTTGAGCTGGTGAAGGAATGTGACGAATTTCCGTTTGGTTTACAGGCAGAACTGAAGTGCCGCGTTCGTACACGGAATGGTGATAGTGTAGTGTCTAAACTGGCACATGATGTTTACATCTTGATGTCAGTGCTCGAAGGTGGAGAGTTCTCAGAACTCAAAGATATAATAGTTAAGGGTAAAAGTAATCGTACCCAGTCCCAAGCACAAACTCCGTTGCGCGCTACTAACATGGCGTCAACCTCGTGTGGATGTTCAACTGAAGTTGCAGCTTTGCTGAGTAACATTAACAATGTAAAGGCTGATGTTCTTAATTGAAACAAAGTTACGCTGCTGTTGAAACTACCAGATCTTCGGAAATTCAGGCCTTAAAATCAACCGTTCTGGGCTTGAAGGCAGATTTGAGCAAATTATCTACAACTGTGTCTAAAGCTGTTACAGACATTGCCCTGGCCGCACAGCGTATTGATTCAGACAAGAGTAATGGGGTCGCCAAACTAAGAACGGACATTCGCTTATTGAAGGACTCAGTTCGTGATATACAAGATTCCTTAGATAGCGTTAATAGTCTCTCTACAAGCAGTAACACTAGTGTTTTTGGTAAAAGTAAAAAGACTGCTAAGAAAAACAAAGTTTCACAAAACCCTGTCCCATCTAGTTCTGTCAATATTTCTGAACAAAGCTTGAATTCTGTGCCCGTGAATGAACTGTCAGTTGGTCTGGCCGAACATGTGCCCACTTATGTAGCACAGGAAGTTGACTCTGCTATAAATGTTAATCAGAATAATTGTGGACAGCTTAATATTAGTAGAGAGCATCTCATGGGCGAACCTGAGCTGACAAGTGCCCGGCATAATATGACATCTGGTGTTTATGCAGGGCACGTTGCTTGTGGTACCAAAAGTCCTTTTCAGTATTGTAGTGTGGGCGCTGTCAGTGAGGGTTCGTCCACATCAGTTGGTCCAAATGTTGCCCAACCCATCCCATGGGTAAACGCTCATGGGGTGGACTGGCCATCATAACTTCAAAATTCTGGTGCTCATTCTGTTGAGATTAGTCCTTCCAATGAAATACAATGTTCTCCACGCAAAACACAATCATTCTCTTATAGAGAAAGCCTTGAACATAATGGTTTATTCGGTCGAGGCAACGCAAACTTCGAACAAGCCTCAAGTATACCGGTCCTTACTGCGAGAAGGGCACCAAACGAGCCTGATACGTTTGTACATGTAAATGAACCATCAAACAAAGACGACGATGATGATACTGACTTTATTCAATATGTAAAGAGAAAACATCGTCGTTATTATCTTGGTGGGTTTTACCCTGAAGTCACAGAGGATGTTATTTGAGCATTATGTTAGCAAGTGTGGTCCTACTGTCTTGTTTTTGCGTATATGGCATAGTAAGCGCAATAAGCGTGACGTAGTTATTGGGCTAAACATTGAAGATAATGGGTCAGCTGACCTAGTAGAGACTCCTACATTTTGGCTGTGTGGTGTAAGGTGCCGTCCTTGGCTGGACAGAAACGAACGCTATCACAACCATAATAAAACCCACCGTTATCATAGGCGTACACCGTATGTGCCCCGCGTTGGGCATGCGTTTGTCAGATCCGATGTGGACGATTATAATCCGTTTTCTCCACTTTGTGACCAAGGGAACTATCACAATACTTATTAATGGAAAACCTAATGACGTGGAACGCCACTGGAATTATGTCCAGTTCAAGCTACTTAAGTGATTGTCTTTCATTCAAAAACATAGATATCTGCGGTTTGTCAGTTACAGTTTATACATATTTTATTGCCACAAATTACAGCAATGGGGTTGGGTCACAAGTTCTCGCAACATTAGTTACGACCCTCCCCCTACATATACAGATCAATCAAAGCATGTAAACATGGCTACAAAACATATTGTCAACTATACAAAAATCATAAAGAATAAATAAATAAATATATAAATAAATAAATATATAAATAAATAAATAAATAAATAAATAAATAAACATATAAATAACTGTCTATGAGTGCGTTTTGAGTGTAGGTTAGCATCATTCAGATTCTTAAAGGCAAAAAATATGTCTGCCAATCCTAGTGGATCGATATCCATACCGCTTGTCTTTAATTATCTGATATGTGTCTGATGTATTTTTTTCCACACTCGTGAAAATTTATTACAATGATCAAATACTCCATGTCAATGTTCATCCAGTTGTTGGGTCCACCAGTTCAAAGGAGCAGGCCTGCTCTACGGACATAGGGAAAATTGTGTATAGCAGAAAGTGAGATAAATATATTTAAATTTCCAAGTCAAAAAGAAAATATGTTTATGTATTGTCAAAACGTTTGGTGCTCTTTATATAATCATGTACTGCTCTAAATAATGTTGAATTAAGTGCATTATCAACTATTTCATTTCCGTATAACAATAATTGTGTGGTAAGTGGTTGAAAGTCTCTTGCAGCTTTGAAAAATAGATGATGCTCGTCTCTGTAATTGTTGCAGTGAAAGAAGTAGTGTTCGCTATCCTCTATTTCATTGCACCAATTACAGAGAGGATTGTCACGTAGATGATTGATAAATAAATCATTATTCAGATTGCTACAATTGTTTCTTATTTGAGCATGTATTACTGATAGATATCGATTTCCTGAAGTGAAGTAGTTAGGTACTTGTAATTTAGGAAAAGTAGTAATTTGCAGGTTGTTCTTAAAGGAAGATATTGTTGGCTGATTTTTGAGGCCTTCGTCAAGAGTGTTCCACATTCTGATGGCTGATGGGATGCATGATCTTAGTGATATATTAGTCCGAGTAAATGGTGTAGAGAAGTTGTTGTTGTTTCTGAGGGGATACCCCGAAATTTCACTTACTAATGGGGGAAATAAATCAGTAATATATGATGGAACCAGTCCATTTTTTACTTTATACATAAAATGCAGTTTTTGTTGGTGTCTCCTTACTGATAGATTGGTCCATCCACATTCGTTATATAATTTGACTTAAGATACCGATCTGGTTAGTCCAGTAACAATACGAGCTGCTTCATTTTGTATCTTTTGTAGAGTGTTCGAGTCTTGTTGTGTGCAGCCATCCCAAACCAATGACGCATACTCTATGATGGGTAATAAATGGTATAAATAA
Organism: Loripinus fragilis; assembly: GCA_964019695.1. Lineage (NCBI taxonomy): Eukaryota > Metazoa > Mollusca > Bivalvia > Lucinida > Lucinidae > Loripinus > Loripinus fragilis. The sequence continues at coordinate 50,358,481 of OZ026515.1, forward strand.
ATTTGGTTTAATGCATTTCTGCTCAGAGTGTATTTGAGTTTGCGCATTATGCCTAATATTTTCGACGCTGTATTTGCAATCTGTTCAATATGTGTGTGCCACTGGCCGTTTTGGCTGAAAGTTATGCCCAGATGTTTGTGATCTTCGACAAATTTTATTGGAGTGTTGTCAAATATCAATTGAGCAAAAGCTTCAAAATATTTAAGAGTAAATAGAACTGCTTCAGTTTTAAGAGGGTTAAATTTGTCTAACCGTTGTATGGCCCAATTAGAAAGCATAATGAGATCATGATTTATAATACCTGCTATGTCTGAAAGACGTGCTGCAGCATAGAATAAAGAACTGTCGTCAGCGAATAATCGTGTTAAACTTAGCAGCTGCTTTGCAATATCATTGATATATACTAGAAATAACAGGGGTCCAAGTACTGATCCCTGAGGAACTCCTGCAAGGATGGACTTTAAAGTCGAAGCACAGGACTTGAGGGTAACCTTTTGTTTTCTATTAGTTAGATAGCTATTTAACCACTGGAGCAACTTACAATCAATACCATTTTGCCTTAACTTAAATAGCAGACCTCGATGCCAGACTCTATCAAAAGCCTTAGACACAGCACAGAAAACTATACAGGAAACCAGGTTATTGTCAAAAGCTTGGCAAATATTATGGTATATATCAATCAGTTGGAAAACTGCAGAATGGTGAGGAAGAAATCCTGACTGGTATTTATATAACAAGTTGTTATCAATTAAAAAATTGTACAAATTCTTGAAACTGATTCTTTCTTGTAGTTTACCAAGACAGCTTAAGAGTGCTACAGGTCGATAATTTAAAGGAAGAGATTTATCACCTTTTTTTAAAAATCGGTATAACATTAGCTATTTTCCATGCCTCAGGAAAGATACCTTCATTAAATGATCTGTTCATAAGAATAAAAAGGGGTTTTGAGATAGATTTAGAGACTCCTTTAAGCATCCTATGACTAATTCCGTCGTCGCCACTTGCCTTGTTTATATTCAAAACATTTATTAGATTTTCAATCTCATTTTCAGTGCAGTTTACTGTTGAGAGTGAATTGTTTGTAAGTTTTTCAAAATGAGGTAGTACAGTGTTTTCATCATTAACAGTAGAAATAGAGACAAAGAAATCGTTTAGACAGTCTGCTTTTTCTTTATCAGTGAATGCCCATTGTGTTTCGCCCGAAGAAAGGGTAGAAGAGAGAGGAGGGATAACTGTTGGTTTTGACAAAATGTCTAATAACTTTCCAAAATTCCTTATGTCATTATTTTCAAAATCCGTAATAATTAATTCTAAGTTGCTATAGAAAGATTCTTTGGCATGTTTTCTTTGATTGTTTACTTTGTGACGAAGGCGTTTATATTTAATCCAGTCTATTATATTACCTGTTTTAACTGCTTTCTTTTTTTGCCTATCTCTTTTCCGTGAATTTCGTCGAATCTCAGAGTCAAACCATGGTTTGTCATCTTCTCGGACAAGGATAGTTTTGCTAGGTATGCACACTTTTACAAATTCAATAAAAATATTTTTAAAAAGAGTACTTGCGTCATTTACAGAGCCCTGATTCAAACATGTCCAGTCAAATTGGAGTATTTTGTTATTGAGCAATTCAAAGTTTGCATTTTTATATAACCAGACTTTACGAGTGAATGATCTATGCAGAGGGTATTGAAACGGAAGATAAAGATATGTAGCACTATGATCACTAATTTCAGGTGGAATTTCTAGGATGCCTTGATGTAGAAAAGACATGTCGTTGTGAATTATGATGGGATCTAGCAGAGCATGTTGTCTTGTGGGTTCAGAAATAACATTATTAAAGCTGCATAATCTGTAACTTTTGATGTTTTCATTTTAAAAATAATGTTTCTATTTTTCAAGAACACAGTAAAAATACTAAAATTCAGGTATACATTTTACCTTTTTCGTAATAATTAACAAATTATTAGTACCAAAACAACAGCATTTATGTTAAAAATTAACTGTCTAGAATTATTGGAGGGACGCAAATAATTACAAACAAGAGAAAATACACCTGTTTTTATAAGATAATTCACTTTTTCATGCAGTTTTCAACTGTAGAAATTAGATTTATTGTGACAACACCACTTTATTCTACTTTTGCAAATGATTTAAAAAGACATTTTTTTTTTCGAAAAATTTTCATAGTTACAGAGTATGCAGCTTTAAATATTCATGGAAGAAACTAATCCGCGCTAAAATAAACGAGGTATTTAGATGCGAGTTGCTCATGAGAGTCACAACCTCCGAGTCATTGTGCCGTCTAACCAGAATACACTCTGTTTTGCACGAACCCCATATATTGTGGTCTCTTAGTAAAGCTTTCCCGCGATACAAAAGACAAGTCCTGTTGGCCGTTCGATTCATAGGCATGCTATTTACCGGCAAATGGTATTCATCATGCCAAAAGTGCGGCGAAAAGTCAAATGCCATAGCAGAACACAATCTACTATTCTGTCTTAGTACAATACCTTTAGGTTTACGTTGTGGCGAAAGTTATTTACTCGTTTTGGAGTTGAATTATTTCGACAATTTAGAAGTCTGTCACCATCTGATCAAGTAGATGCCATATTCTCAGAATTCTATGGTCTAGAAGTTGATGAAAATGTTAGATTAGAGTCACTTAAAATATTGTCACAGTCACTGATATTGCTAAGTTTGCACTTGCCCTTAGACAAACTGATGCTATCTTAAAAGTAGTGAACAATTGTTCAGTCATTCAGTGATATACGCCAGTGAAGTGGCGATAATTTTTATTCAATTCAATTATGCTGTGGGTACTCAAAAGAACCGTCTCAATATAAGATGGCTCTGTTGAGTATCCAAAACATGTTTTCATTGATGATAAGAGTTCAATCATCTAGGGAAATACGTCTGAGGGTGTAAAGGGGTAATCCTGGTCTAGTTCCCTATCTTTAGACCCAAACACATGTTGTGGGCACTCAGGAGAGCCGTCTTATATGAGACGGCTCTGTTCAGTATCCAAAACATATTTTGATAGATGTTTAGGAACCCAGTCTTCCTGAGAAGCACGTCTCAGGAAATTATGGGATTATCTTTTATTTAGTTTTCTTACTGTAAACCGTAACACATGTTGTGAGTACTCAAACGAGCCGTCTCAATATGAGACGGCTCTTTTGAGTATTCACAATACGTTATGACTGTTTAATATGAATTCACTCATACAGAGAATTTCTCCTTATGATGTGAGGGGAAAATGTCGTGCTTTAGCCTAGTTTTTTTTTTTTTTTTTTTTTTTTTTTTTTAACCATATTACATGTTGTAGGGACTCAAGAATGCCGTCCCAATATATGACGGCTCTATTTAGTATCCAAAACAGGTCCTTAACTGATGAATAGGAGTGCAACCAACCATAGAAATACGTCTGATATGTGAAGGGATTATTCTGATTTAAAAATCGTACTTTAAACCAAAACACATGCTGTATGGACTCAGGGAAGCCATATCAGTATGAGACGGCTCTAATGAGTATACAAAACATACTATTGACCAATGAATAGTAATTCAGTCATCAATGGAAATATCCCTCTAGACGAAAGGGTATAATTCTGAGTTTGTCCTGTAACTTTTAACCAAACATGTTGTGAGTACTCCAAAGAGCCGTCCCGCATTGAGGCGGCTCTATGAGTATCATATTCGTGCTTTGAACTGATGGATACGCTTTCTGTCACTCTGCAAAATGCGACTCCATTTTACAAATAAGAGGGTAATCTTGATTTAAATTTGCAATTTTTAAACTAAATCACATGCTATGGCGACTCAGGAGGGCCGCTCCAGTGTGAGACGGTTCTAATGAGTATCCAAAGCATGTTTTAAATGATAGATTGATGTTATGTCATTCATTTAATTAAGCCTCAGGATAATTGGGGATACTTAAAAAAAATAATAAATAAAAAAAAATTAACTAAACACATGTTGTGAGGACCCAGTGGGACCGACTAAAGATGAGACGATCCTATTGAGTGCTCATAAAAATGTTTGGACTAATGGTATAGAAAGCGAACGCAATGTCCTGTAAAAGAAAAAAAAGAAGAGTTTATATATCTTAGTTAAAAAATCTCGTAAAGTGGGTGCTTTGTTTTCTTCTCGGTTAAAATCCTTAAATTTCGTTTTGTTAAGATTAAACTTAGAGGTATTCAAAGCGGCACAGTCAAAGTTAAGTCACATTCTGACTAGACCTATCAGAACCTCAGTGGAACGGATGGGACTAGGCAAAGCATGTGACAGTAAGCGTCTCAATGATTGCAAACGACAGAGCGCAGATCAGCCAAGCACACGTGCAGGATGGCCTGTGCCTCTGTTGTTTACTACTGTGAGTGTAGAGAACAATGGGTTATCAAACATTTTGTAGATGTACATATAACTATTTTGTCTTTGTTTTTGTACGTTTTCCTCTGTATGTTGTGTATGTGTTTGCATTGTGCTCTCCATATCTGGAGGATAATAAAGTATCTATCTATCTATCTATCTTTCATCCGACCAGAGTGGGTTTCTATCTTGTCCCAAGGTTCGTCTTTCAATTAGTTGTCTGTCTTCTTTACTTATTTTGGTCACACACAGGGTTTCTAGAAAGTTATCTTCCGGTGTAAGACGTAGGTAGTCATGATCATGGGCCGCTGCCTTTTCATTAGCAGAAATAAACAGCTGAAATATAGGCATATTTGAAACTCCAGGAAAATTCAAACACACATTTTCGAAATAATCATTGTTGCCAGCACTTTGTCTGAACTGCTGGGGCCTTGGGTCAAAGTCAACATTGGTAAATTCATCAGCTCCATGTAGATTAAGTTTGTCTGCTTTCAATGAACTCCATATGATTTTTTTGTCTGATGGAAAGTCTGTAGTTTTTCTGTGCAGGTTTCATGTAATTTCACTGTTCCTGTGTTTGCAAACTTGAAGGATGCATACAAAGTGCACCATATATGTTTACAATGACCATTGTGGCCCATACCACCCCCACACTCACACTGAGTCTGAATGATACCCCCATCTGAGGTAAATGATATGTCAACGTCATAATGGGTTTTCATGAACTCTGCTTTGATTCTGGCCTTAACATAAATTGTATCATTGTCTTTAACAGTTCTGAAAAAAGCATGAGTCTGTCTTCATACAACTTCTTTGAATCGTTATTCAAAACCTTGTCAAACTGCTCTAGATGATTTACAGCTGTGTCAAGGACTAAGGGGCAAAAGTTGCTATCAGCACTGAAACACAACATGATATATTTTTTATTATGATTATAGAATAGGGTCTGACTTTAGGATATGCGATATACCATGCTATACAGAGCTCGCTCAATCTGTTTTGAAAACAAAACTTGGGCTATTGTGTTTTCTGTACATTTACACTACTTCAAGATCATTTGAGTTATTTGAGACAGTCTGAAGGAGTAGTCAATGACTTATCTGGGTCTAAACAGTTTGCGAAGATCTGTTTGTCTGAAAACTTGGTTCTTTATGGTAAGTCCCATGAAACCAAAACAGTGCAGCCCCAGATCAGAATATGCCAAAACCGGAGGGTTAAACATCCATTTCAGCTAGTTACTAAAATTACAGAGTAAGAGATAACCTGCATATTTGGAATAATTTATGATTTTAGCTGAAGGTTCCGAGGTGAGTTATTAGTATACCAATGACTCTGGCGGCCGTCCGTCTGTCCATCAATCCGTCGTCCGTTTGTCAACATTTTCAAACATCTTCTACTAAAAAAGGAGCTTCCGAAGCGGTGCCGGACCCAGAGCCCCCCACCCCCGAACGCTCCGAGGTGAGCCAGTAGTATACCAATGACTCTGGCGTCCGTCTGTCGTCCGTTCGTCAACATTTCAAACATCTTTTGCTAATAAAGTATGTAGGCTGGTTTGGAGGTGAATGAAAAAAGTACAAAATACAGGGGAACCTATGCCCATTTTTTTCTTGTTTTTCCAGCATTTTTTTTTTCAAATTTGAAGCCCCCGCCCCCCTGACAAGAGCTCTGCTGTTTTTCTGAACATTGGGCTGTCTTTGCATGCAATTGCTGTGCCGCCCCCCCCCCCCCCCGCCCCAACATGTGAACCTTAACAAGCACCGAGAGGACAACAAGGAAATGCCCCCCCCCCCCGGCCCCCTAAACAACCCGTCTGGGTCCAGCCCTGCAAAGGATGATGAAATGAGTGTAATTGGTTGAAATAAAGACAACAACAACAGAACACTGAAAACTCTTATTACAACCGCGTTGTGTAACAACAGAATTGGAGTATTTAGAAATGCTTGACTGGCTTTGGTGTAATTACTTAGGCGTGCGAAATCTGGTTACACACGGATATACGTCACATTTTAACACGCACCATAATTATGGTCTTTCTCGGAATGCGTGTACGCAAATAGACCTGAAAGTGACAATTGTTGTATATTTTGATATTTGCTTTTTTGTTTTATACACTATTTGAGCGAGTAATACGAAATCTGATTTAATTCCCTTGGCAACCATGATAATTCTAACACAATGTCACGAATTAAATAAAAATCGAAAATTTTCCTAGCCAACAATTACAGTGACCTGACTGTGCTTCCTTTGCTAACGATTCTCACTATGTTCTGATTATCAGTATAAAGCTTGACAAAGTTTCCTAATAGAAAAGGTGAAGAAGACAATAAAGCATTGTGTAAAGCTTTCAATTCTCTGAAAGTGGAACTCTGACTTTTAACAAATTCATCGAACATCAAATAGGAGACTTGATTTTGTGAATGTATCAAAACCCCAGCACCAGCAAAATTACTTGCATCAGTAAACATTACTCGTTTGGGATATCTCTGCTGAATGTTAAAAGATCTGCAAGGAAGATGCTCTACGTGCTTTAGCCAAAATTCGAGTTCTTCACAGGCCAAATCAGAAAGCAATATGTCAGCATTTCAGCTTGTGCGACCCTCAATAAGACTATATGCATGCCTGGACATGATTTGACAGATGTTGCCAAACACAAAAGACATTGACATCAATTTCCCCGTCATCTTCGCGATAAATCTAGCTGAAATTTGTTCTTTCTTTTGTAAAGCTACTTTTCTCATATCTTTGAACCGCGATAACCTTTCTTGTGGGCATAGTTACAGTTCCAAACTGCATATTCCATGTATAACCTAACCATTCTAAAACAGAACAGGGTACCCATACACTCTTTTCTAAGATAACTACAAACCCTGGCAACTTGAGGTCATTGTGCACACTGTCTGATACAAATTTACAGTTTTCAACTGAGTCTGTACCACACCCATCGTCCAAGTAAACGACTATACAAAACCCTTTTGCTCTCCAATGTTTCACTAAAGGTCTTAATAATTTCATAAAACAGTGACATGCCGAACTTATTCCAAAAGGCAAAACTAGAAAAACAACATAGCGAACTTTGCCATCAATAATCCAGCTAAAACTCAGAAATTTTACAAAATCTCTATTTATACTTATGTGATGATACCCGGAGAGGCTAAATCAACCTTGAACATAACATTACCTTTTTTGGCGTATAAAACAGCGTGCACATGCCCTTCAAATTTTATTTTTTGCTGTTTAATAAATTTATTAACATGTCGCAAATATAGAATTAGCCTTTTCTTACCACTATTATTAACAGAAACTGTCAAAGGATTGACAAAAATGGAGGTTTATCCACTTCTTCTATACATTGTTTTTGCAATAGTGCATGTATCTCGTTACTGACAAAATCTTCGTGCTCTAAGGCAGACCTGTTATTCTTTAACAAAACTGAACTTGGCTGTTGCACAAACGGTATTTTATAACTGTCAGAAATAATGTTTAAAACGAATGAGCTAGCATTAAGTTCTGACTTCCAAAAATCTAAACACTTGATAAGTCGGCCATTTACTATGGTAATGTTAGTGTTCTGAATATGAAAACTATACTCAACTCTACTCGAGTTTGGTGACTGCTGAGGTAAACTGTGCTGCTGCTGTATTACCCTCGTTTCTGGTCGGGACTGGACTTGCTCTGTACGGACACTCCTTATCAAAGTGTCCTTGGAGGTGACAGGAGTAACATTCGACTGACTGGGCATAGCTCTGTGTATACTGTTGGTTTTTCCAAGGATATCTGCTCTCTGCTCCTTGCACAGGCGCTCCAAATCGCACTTGAGGCTAGGGAAAAGCTGAAACTTAGAGGGAAACCGTTGACCTGTTGACCCTGTGGAAACACTCGACCTTGACCCTTGAGTGGAAGATACATAAGGCTTGAACTTACTAGCATAACGAGCCCTATTAATAGCGGTACGTAGTTTATTGGCATCATCAGAATTGTCTGCCAAAGGACCTGTGTCATACTCTTTGACAGTATCCCAGCCATGAGTGTCTGCTATTTTTAGTTTCTTATTTCTGTCCTTTAACAATTTGCTTTCTTCAGAAATTATGGTTTTGACTTTTTCTAAGCTGCCGAACTCTAAAGAGCTCTCAATCTCCGACAATTTATCAATTCTGTTCTAGGTTAAATCGGAATTGCACGTTTAAACCTTCTGACTTAAATCTAAAAGTGTCTCTGACTGGTAATTTTTTGGCTGAAGGTGCAAATCTGTGAGAAAATTCATCCAAAATAATTTGTCTTTGTCTATCTAATGCTTCATTTACAAAATCTCTGTCAATGTTATTATCTTGATAATTTATGTCTCTGTTGTTTTCTGAACTGATATTTTCACTAGCCATATCAAAATTTGACGAACAAAACGAAATACCTCTCTTTCTAAAGCAATGACGTCGACTGAATACTAAAACGAGCTAACCATTTTATAGAAACAACTGCAACGAATTTACGAGAATTTAAACAATAAATAGAAACACTTTTCTCAAATTAAACCATTTAAAACAAATTCTCGTGACAATTACTTAAACTCCTACCAATATACTTTGCTTGAAAGGCCGATCAAAACGAAATGTATGTAAGGCCTGGCAGTATTTGGCCACACGCCGTGGAGTCCAGATTATCGTGGCATTGTAATAAACACGGTCTATTGGGTTCAACTTCCTGTCTGAGCCTCCCACTCTCAAGCCATCAATAACGGTCTTGCAATAATTTTGTGTCCAGCTCCAAGAATTCTTGTTGAAACCATGCCACCACCTTTTGATGTTGTTTTCATCCAACCGATGGATATAAAATGTATGGGTAGGGGGTCGCTTTTCTTCTGCAATATCTTCTTCTAAGTCTTCACTCGTGCAAGTGTGCTGTTTCTTGCCCTTCTTCTTTTTCTTTCCTGCTTTGCCCTCGCCGGGCCACAAACTTACATATGTCCTGTCCCCTAGCTCCATTGACGCATGACCTACTTGGGAACCTTCTGCTCGCCACACATATACTTTTACTGTCATTTTACCTTGCTGTTGTAATTATCCAACTCTTTTATATAAGTAGTAGTAGTAGTAGTAGTAGTAGTAGTAGTAGTAGTAGTAGTTTATCAAATGCTAACTTCCTCAAATCAAACTAATTTGAACAATGTTTGCATTTACCCGTCTTTACACGTCTGTTTATATTTTCGTGTGGGTCACGGGACTAACAATTCATTTTACGATAAGACTGTATAACTGTATACTGAACGTAAAAAAGAAATCCTAAAGTGTTTAAAGGTAAATCATTAGGTTGTACAACAGCTATGGCGAATACCGTGTTTTTGCTTTTTATCATGTGTAAACTCAGTCGAATCACTCCGGTGCAAACTGAATAAGTCTGAAGTCTTATCTATTAAGTTTGTGGGTGTTTGAACAGATTTTAAACATTGATAATCAACTGATAAAACCCGCAAAAATGAGCTTTATTCCTTTCAATTCCATGTTTTGGCTTCCCGCCAAGACGGGTGAAGCCTTTATACATTTGGAATAGTGGCTCTCTTGATGTTTTATTAAATATGCATGTATAGTTTTAAAATTATTCAAGCTATAAGTTTATGAAGCCCAAAATTGAAAATCCCCTTGACATCGTTAATTAAAATATTTATGGTGAATTTCCCCGATTTCACCCCGGGAGAATTATCTGTATTTCTTTTTTATACTCTTTTAGATCTTTATTACATGACCAAATATATAAAGATTGGGATCTAAAATGTTTGTGTTGGCAAAATTTGTATCGGACAAAAATCACCATATCACATTGTCAAACAAGTTGACTGCTTTATAAAAGCAACCAATTTGATAGTTCGTAAGAATCACTATTCCTGCACTTATTCTCTGAACATTAAGATGAAAGAAGCACAAAGACCTTTTTGCATTATATACTGAGGGACTTTAAAAACGCACCATTTTATATTTTCTGGCTCTTCCACATGATTGAGTTGATGATGTGTTCCTTATCATTTTTTATCCTCTTGCAAAATGGACCATGATTTGCCATGATTTCGATTTGCTCATGCTGTTCATTCTGACGTAATATCGACGTAAATGTTTTTCAACGATTGTCGTGTGACAAATGTAAATTTGATTCAATTTGAAAACAAACACTTTTAGGTGGTAGCCAGATGTCTTAATAAATGGAAAAACACAAAAGTTTTTAGAAATAATCGGTTTATTACACTCCCACTCGCAGCGTTTATTTGCTAACGTCAGTCTTAAATTTTCAAACATCAATAACAGGCGGGTGACGTACGCGCATGTCGCGATACTTTTGTCTTTTATGCAACTGATTGAGGAGTATCTGTTGGCAACAAAAACAATTCGATTATTCCTGATCCTTAGGATATAAACGGCCAATTATGTCAAAAATCAATGACGTCGTGTAGACGTAATGAACGTTGCCAGAGGCCTAAAACTTCATGTTTTGATTTTGTCTTTCCTTTTGCTTTCAAGAACAAACATCGGTTCGAAAACTTTTTTTTTTCGTTCATTATGGAAGGTATGGGTACTCTGTGACTTTTTAAATTTGAGTTGTCTCAGAATTGTTGCGACATCACGGCAATCATAAGCCCCAGCGTTTCGATTTTCTTATTGAATGTAAGCTAAGTGACGGAACTTGTCAATTTTATTTTTCACATAATGAAAATATCCAATTTTCGACATAAATTAGCATTTAAGCAGGTGGTGCGTTTTTAAAGTCCTTTAGTATATAAGGCTGACAAATGCACGGTTCTTCTCTGAATATGTCCTTATTCTTTCTCTTAAATATGTCATTTCCATTATGAATTAACAAGAGGGTCACCAGGCCCTGGGTCACTCACCTGAGAATAACTGTGTTTGAGGTCAGGTGAATGTATTATTCAGCTCACCTGAATCTCGGATGGATCGGCTGTTTCAATATGACTTTACATGGAAAAGTTTTATAACATTGAGGAAAATCAAAGGATGGTAGCATCTGAATGGAAATAATCATTTAAACCAAAAGAGTATCAAATAAGACTTTATAATGAGTGTGAGGGTGGGATAGAAAACTCCGTCCAGAGGATCGCCGATTGGCCTCAAGAGGTTTGCCGAGTGATGACAAACAGTGATCGTGAGGGACGGATTTTTCTATACCACCCTCACACGAATGATTGATTCTTTTCTTGCTCACCACTAAATACCTCATATTATATTGGAAAAACATGACAAAAGCTACCGAAAAATCATGAATACACTTAGATGCGATATGGTGACGTCATTTTAGCATTACAATGACGCCACGGATCGACGTGCAGCCTCCGTGCAGCCGACGTGCTGCTGTTTGTTTTTATCTTTCTAACTGGCTGGTACGGGTATGTGAGATAGAATTATGAGGTAGAATTATCTCACATGGGTAAAAACAACGGAAATCCCGATCTGTAGGGCGAGAAAAAATAGGGGGATACAGATCCCTGGGGCCATTATTTTCAACATATCAAGATTTCCTTTCTGCATTTCAGTACATATACGTAGAAAAAATGGCCCTGCCTCCTGCCTTCCATGTTTTAATGGATCAAATTAATTTGTACACTCTTGGTAGAGGGTTACCCAGGGACCATTTATACCCAATTAATTTTCGAATTGGGCCAGCAGGTTTTTTTTTTGTTTTTGTTTTGTTTTTACAAAATGATTTTAAAGTGTTTTCTTTTGGCTGCCATGGCAATCAGAATTTTACATGGAATGGGAATCGTTAAACAGCTTTGCAAAGGAGACCGCCCACTGATCATTATTGTGAAGTTTGGTGAAATTCCACATTTTTTGGTTTAGGAGGAGATGTTGTTTGAAGTAAATTGTTGGCAAACATTGGACTACGGACATTCAATAATCACTTAAGCTCACATCAACCCTATGCCTCAGGTAAGCTTAAAGACATAGACCCTATTATGTTTTAATCTGTTATGAAAATTTAACAATCTAATCCGGAGAAGCCTTCCATTTATAAGCAAATTTTAGTCTTTCACTCCACGGCACATCTAAGAGTATACAGTGAAACGACCATCCGCTGGCGCTAAAATACAAACTCCTAAGTTTTAAATTCTATAATCACAGCTGAGCATGAATATGCATTTGATCGTAAAACCAAAAAGCAGACTTTTCTTTCTTTCCCAGATGTTGTATTTATCCAGCAGTATACTGAGAAGGACAGCAGGCCTCAAGGTTATAAAACGTGAGTTCATTCTCAGACTCAAAATAAAGCATAATGATTGGCTGCTTGCGGACACGTGTCCGCAATCAGCCAATCATTGCGCTTTATTTTGAGTCTGAGAATGTACTCAAGCTTTATAACCTTGAGGCCAGGTCTCCATATTGGCATCAACTCCTCATCAGTTTACCGCGTATTTTAACAAAAACAATATATGAGCCACGACAAGTGATATCTAACAATGTGGTATTTTCACATGAATAGACTCAGACAAGCCTGTGTGGCCTCCTTTTAAGCTTAGACACACCAAATGTTGTTCGGTCGTTAGCTTAACAGTCATAGAATATTCAAACGACTAGCAAAGGCTCTGATCAGACTGCGCGTATGCGCAGGCTGATCTGAGGCTTTGCTAGTCGCACATACCACATTGTTGGAAATCTCATGCACTGGCTCATATATGAGCCACGACAAGAGATATCTAACAATGCGGTATTTTCACATGAATAGACTCAGACAAGCCTGTGTGGCCTCCTTTAAAGCTTAGACACTCCAAATGGTGTTCGGTCGTTAGCTTAACAGTCATAGAATATTCAAACGACTAGCAAAGGCTCTGATCAGACTGCGCGTATAGCATTTGGGGACAAGCAGTGTAATTTCTGACCAGGCCTCAATGTACATGTACAGCCCGCTCAGTGTTTTCTGCAGTCGCCACTTTTCCTTGAAACAGCTAAAATTTGAAATTTTCATCATTTTATGTCTATATTCTTACATTTGTCACAGTTTTCTTAATGTTTCTGTAAATAAAATTGGCGAAATTAACATTTCAGACTGCAACTTCCTCACATCAAGAATGATCTCAAAAAAGTGTGAGGTATGGAAAATATACCACACTGAATATGGTCCTTTTCTTGCAACTGATTGGCTGAAAACAAAAGGAAGTGGGCGGCTCATGGGGTAAAGACTTCTTAATGAATTTTAACAATATATTTACCTGTTCGGAGATGAATCAGCAAATCATGTCAATTTCATGCAGCCTACTCAGCATGTTATTTTTAGCTCTCTAAGGGGTGATATAAGAAAAGTGTCAAAATAGTAAATTCTAGAAACTAGTTTGTGCTGGTTTTCATCCTATATCACCCTCGTAGACATAGAGATTTATGAAGACAAACTGGACCAATCAGGAGACAGGATTCTCTCCAGTCATACATTAAAATAAATTATATTAGGCAGCCAGAGTACACTTTTAACAGAGAATGATTTTTTCGCAAGAAAAGTTTTTTTGTCTACGAATGTTCCAAATTAGACGAGCGATAAACTTGTGTCAGCCTTGTGTTGAATCACAAGGCTGTCGTTGTATCACAAGGCTGTCGCAGGAATACTACACAACTTACGACAGTTGCAGCATTTCAGACTGTTAGAGCGCTGTCCCTCGACAATGTCCCATTTATCGTAAAGCCGCCTTGCCATGTCTACGACTTGTTCCGGCCCGTCTGGATACATGTGCATTCTTTATTTGTCTGCGATCTGTCCACGGCACCTGCAAAATTGTACGACAAAACAATCGCATGGCTAATGTTAAAACAGGGCTAACAATTCAACGTGATTATTTAGATGTTTAGTATAATTAGTCTAGGTTATAGATTTCCATTTTCGATTAGTTTCTTACTACTTTATCGAGGCGTCATATTTTAAGAATTCTATTTTTAAATAATCCAGTACATATGTCATGTATGTATCCAGTGTAAATGAAAATACGTTGCGGTTTGTTCGCCTGTACGTGGGGATAATTCACGAGCTTTAGCTAGTGGGTTATCTCCCCTACAGGTGGACAGCCATGGTATCACCATATTATACCACCTACATCAGTGTAGACCTTGCACATTACGAGATATATGTGCTTAAGTTTGTAAGGGTGGTATCCCGGGGTGGTATAATATACTCAGCTGCACACCAACAGGAACTTAACCCTTGAAGCGCCACCTATAATTTACAGCAGACGACAATTTCAAAATGTTTCTGCTTTTCAAAAATAACCAATAAGGCATGATATTTCATGAGAATCGTCTGCTGGACGATTCTCATGTAATATCATTCCTTATTTTTGTCGAAAATTGGGAAATATGTCGCAAAATTTTGCCGTCTGCTGCAGTCGTAATTGGCGCTAAGGGTTAATAATATATAATTATTAACTTCAATGAGGTAGACATAAGGATTTATCTACCCGAAAAAGTGATAATTTACCGAGGCCGCCAGGCCGAGGTGAATATCACTTTTAAGGGTAGATAAATCCTTATGTCTACCGAAATTAAAATCAATAACTGTTTTGTTATATGACTTTTCATTTAAGAGTGAAAATTTTGCTACTTTCACTTTTGTTGTTAAAGACATGTTCAACCTTCTAAGACATCTATGGACTTTCTCACAAGTTTTAGTAACTTTTATTAAAATATTATAATTTAGTATTTTGCATTTTCAAATGTATATTAATTCTTTTAATGGGGAATAATTTTTTTTATCATAAAACTGTTTTTACAGTTCGTTTATTCAAACAAAGATAAATAAGCAAACAAAACAGAACAAAACTGTTGTAAAAATTCATGAAAGCCTTTAATTTACCTGTTGGGAGGTGAAACAGCAAATCATGTCAATTTCATGCAGCACATGCTAGTTTCACACTCATCATGCTATTTTAGCTCTCTAGAGGGTAATATTGCAGAAGTGTCAAAAATATTAACTTCTGGAAACTAGTTCCAGCCGGTTCTCATGCAATATTAACTTGTGGACCGGTTCAGACAAGTTTCCAGGTAGACATAGAGATTTATGAAGACAAATTGGGCCAATCAGGAGACAGGATTCTCTCCATTCATATAACAATACAAATTATTATTACAAGACCTATTCGTCGAATTAATATCTCCCGGCGAAGGTTATTTTAGAGAATCGTGTAAACCACAAAACACGAATCCCACTTCTCTATCCCCTAAATTCCCCTTGAGTATAATGTTCAGATTATAGAAAAGCTTGGCAACTATGCTTTTAACCCTTAAAACGCCAATCACAACAAAAGTCGTCTGCTTTTGTCGTCTGTTGAAATGTTTTAGAAGCCTTTCCAACAAATATTGTAGACCCAGATCAGACTGCTCCTACATGAACAGTCTGATCTGGATCCACACTGTTTGTCTCTATACTTAACTTTGTTAAATAGTGTTAGCAAAAATTTGCAGCAGGCGACAAAAACAGACGACATTTTCAAATGAATTTTTCCCTGGTGTTTTAAGGGTTAAATTAGTGCTTAGAACAAAATATTTGCTTTCATGCATATGGTGCTCTATGCTCCCTTTATTTTGATATGCAACGTGACTATTTTCAGAAAAGAAATGTTTTGACCTCAGTTTGACCCCGCCTTGGGGGTTAAGGGTGTCTGCGGGCAAAATATTAGTTTTCATGTTACAGTATGTGCCGTTCCCTTTAATTGTATCTGCAACATGACCATATTCCGAAAAAGTTTAATTTTGGCCTTGGTCACACCCCCTAAGTCCACCCAGGGGATCGGACCCAGAACAAAGATCCCGTCTGATACGTCTCATATCTATTGTTCCTCTGTCTGAATACAAAATTTCAAGCTGCTGGGGTAAAGTCATGATTATCTACAGGCACTCGACAATGAGACGTTGTCAGATATAGTAGCTTTTAGGAAATGTGAAGTTTAATTCACTAAAAAACACAGTTTTTGACTTATAATTGCCTAATACTAAGTCAAGGGCAATAACCAAAGTGTTAATGAGTTGATATGACGAAACTTATAGGATGTCAACTGTCCATGGTACTAATCATTTTTATTTAAATGCGTCTTGCTCAAGGACCACAACGAAGTGACGCCGGTGAGGCTCGAACCCGCGGCCCCTCGGTCTCGAGTCAAGCACTCTACCACTGAGCCACTGCGCTTCTTCCTGAGATGTGGTTCCGGACGGACAGAAATGCGGACCGGCGGACAGATGGAAGTACGGACGAACTAAGCCAACAATAAGCTTTGTTTGATTTGTTTGTTTGATTTGATTCTTTACGTCCCATCAACAATCTTTCAGTTATATAGGGACGGGTCTTCCTTGGTTGAACCAGTACTAAGCTAGGATTAATAATAATAAGCATAGCGTCCTAGATGTGAGACATAGGCAAACAGTACAGACGAACAGAATCTTCACTGTTTGCTTACAGAATGTTTTATTAAAATTTGAATAAAAAGGGAAATGGACTCGTTCCGTTCAGTTGATAAAGAGTGGGGCATTTTATTTGGCATATTGGGTTAAAATCTTTGCTTAAGCAAGTCCACTTGTTTGAGCATTCGCCGGTCCTTTATACGATAATAAAGATCCTTTTTCATAACACTCGAACTCGACGCGAGCTAACCGACTGTGTTGTAGCAAAAAACAAAGGCACAGACGGACCAGCCTGCTCACCTGTGCAGTCTGGTCAGCGCCTTCGTTATTCGCTTTGTTGGAAAGCATCATATCTAAACTTGCTACAAGCGGGATTTTAAATTTATATGTAGTCTCTGTAGCTGGTTAGGCTGATTTGGACATGACCTAGTCGGAACCCCCGAAGAAATGGGGGTTTTCGCGGAGTTTATAAAACTTTTTTCATGCGCGACTCAACTGAGCACGAAATTTATCACACGATCCCGGCCCGATCCAATACTTTCAAATACTTTCAGATACTTTGAAATATTTTCTACGGTCATTACCCTCTTTCCGTTGATTCAAGAAGGGTTGGTGTCAGTTACAAGCGAACATATGTTCACGAAGTACTACTGGTTGACCGTGTAGTTAAGCATGCCCAGGAAAATGTTTAGTTATATGGTCAACTGACCGTCTCGAAATGACAATAGCTGTTGACTGGGACGTAAAACCACAAATTAAACAAGCAAACAACAAAGTATACTCAATGGTCCTATTTAAGTCATTTGATCTGATATCAGCACCAAACGGCCGGCTAGATTCAATGTCAGCGTCTTAACCCAGGTGTATAAATTGGTTCACTGATAGGGCGGTGCTTGGTCAAGTCTGCTATATCTCGATGTACGCTGCTTGAAAACGGGAGAGAAATAGTTTCCCTGGGAAGACTGGACTGTAGGTTTCACAAGGTAGCCCAATGATCAGGGGGAGTTTTGTCAAAGGGTGGCTGAACGGCAGTAGTGCTGAAAGTAGCCCTGGAAGATATGCATTCAACTTTAACATCTGCTCCTCATAACGATAAATGCTAGCTCATACGACTTCTTTTTATACGGAGAATTAGTATAACTCTACCTACTGAGTGTCGGCTGCTGATAACCTTTGCAAACAGTTTGTATCCATATCAGGCACCGAAAAAACGTCGGGTCCGGATCTCGATCCAAACTGTTGGGCACTATGATGGTATACCTGAAATATTTTTTCTAAAAGAGTTGGTTTTGAAAAAAGTCAGCAGACGACAAAAATGCATGAAAAATTCCCCAGGTGGCACAGAGTTAATGATGTCAGACAAATGCGTCACGTTTTTGTACTGCTGAGCAGTAATGGTAGACATGCATCACTCTTTAGAGTCAGTTATGGCGTTAAAATAACTTTGCCATTTTAGAGTACATGTATTCTATATATTTGTATGTGTCTTATAGACTCATTAGGAAAAAAAAACATCTGAAAAAAGATGAAATTGACAAACATACTAAGAGTTCTGCAACAAGTATTACATTTCGAAAAAAAGTTAAAAAATGTGGCTGAAAGCCTATCTATCGTTACTTCTGTTTGTGCTGGCATAATAATTGGGCCTCGTCGCGAGAAAACCTGTCTTCAGGGTTTTCCGAAAAAGCGAGACTCTAACCAGTCTCCTCTGCTACAGATTCCAGCTAGAATATTGAAATTTCGCTTGTTGTAGATTTAGAAACGATACTTTCCTAAAAGCGAATAACAAAGGCGCTGATCAGTCAGCGCGCATACGCAGGCTGGTCTGCGCCTTTGTTGTTCGCAAACCTCCGAAGGTAGGGTTTCTCACGACGAGGCCCAATAATGGAAGATGAAATTTGCACTGATATATTTGGGTAATATGGTTCAAAAGTTACTGTCTTTGCTTTGCCATATACTGATTAGTTCAGCCACAAATAACGTCATAAACGGACAGATAAGGCAGATATAATTGAGCCAGTTCATGTTTTTTTGTGCTTATCACAAAGGCGAACAGCGAAGACTAAGATGAGCCTGCGCATAGGCGCAGACTCGTCATAGCCTTCACTGCTCGCATAAACAAAGAATGGACTGACTTGAAGGCCCAGAAAGCTTAGGCCTCTAGCCCCACTAGATAGCTGTGCGCGTACTCGTATATCTCCAGGATTGGTTTGTTTCTTGTTATAATCACCGTCTATCATCGAAACCGGAAATAGCGTACCACTGAATCGAAAGTAGTGAAAAACGGCATAGCTTTGTTTAAACAAAGTTATCACTGCTTGGTACTGGCTGGAAAGTGCTCCTGCCGTAAAAACAGCCTTTGAACTTACGAATACATTGTTTATCTTCGGGTAAGAAGTTAATTCCCTATTTCTATATGCAAATTGCACCATCTAAGTTTTATCTCCGGTCTTAGTTTGATTATTTTAAATTGGAATCTATTGAAACAAAATAACTGTGGTATACGGCGAATATTTGTTGATGACAAAACTCGTGTACTGCGATTAGTTAAAATCGTGTACCGCGAATAGTGGCAACGTTTTATGAGATTGACGCTTATTTCATGACTGAAACTAGAAAAATAAATGAAACATTGTTTTTTAGCATTGGAGTTCATTTCAATTAATATCAAAACCATGAGGATTAAACAAGGGGCGCAGTTGCTTAGTGGTAGAGTGCTCGACTCGAGATCAAGGGGTCGCAGGTTTGAGCCTCACCTGAGGCACTGTGTTGTTATCCTGAGCAAGACACTTATCATCTGTCTAGTGCTGGTTTAACTCAAGAAGACCCATCCCGGCATAACTGAAAATGTGTTGGCTGGGGCATAAAGAAGAAAAAAATACCCCCAGCACACAAGGCGAAATGGGTCACATGGGGGCTCTATCTGAGAGTATTGCCCACGTGGGTGCCACATGGGATTAAGCCAATGTAAAACCCACATATGGCACATATAATTGTTTACACTCACATAGCCAGAATCACTGCCGCTTGAGCCTTTGGATGATCCCATAAATAAAACCTCAACCCCTCCACCTGCCCACTACTGGTTACTGTCAGAGAGCCTGACTAGAAATGTGATATTTCACCTGTAGTCAGTTTAGCTATGATACTTTACAAAAAGCGAACAACAAAGGGGCTGATCAGACAAAGCAGAAACGCAGACTGGTCTGCACCTTTCTTGTTCACACCCCCCCCCCTCGAAGACAGGTTTTCTCGCATTGAGGACCATATAACCTATATGTGCTGCCCACAATGACCCAAAAAGGTCCCACATGCAACCCATATGGGCTTTCCTACATGAGTCGATGGACCACTGTTGCAAATACCTTATCAGTCCCATTTGGACTACTACTATGGGACACATATTATATCCCATATTATTGAAAAAATGCTATTAACAGTCATGTTAAACCAGCATATTATCTAGGCAATTCGCGTGCTATTGATTCACGGCTTTTGGACTTAACGTATACACATTTTGGGGACGTCACAAGACGTGAGGTCAGGAAAAGTGGGGCTATATTAGATTTGGGTTGTCTGTCATTCTATCATTCTGATCATCTTTCTGTCCATCTGTCAACATTTCGTTTCCACTCAATATCTTGAGTACAACTTTATAGAATTTAACCAAATTTCGTTTGTGCATTGATATTGACTTTTTTCGGCATGATCAAGACTGGGATTTTACACGTCATTTTTGGACATTTGTACCAGAGTTATCGCCCTTGATTTACGCCATAATTTCGTTTCCGCTCACTATCTTTAGAACAATTGATTTTCACTAAATATATATATGCCTTCATATTAATAAGATCTAGCTTTGGATTGTTCCACGTCATTTTTCGCACATTTATACCAGAGTTATGGCCTTTGATTTATGCAAAAAAAATCGTATCCGCTCAATATCTTGAGAACAAATTGACAGATTTTCACAAAATTTTATACATATGCATTTATATTGATAAGATCTAGGTTGGGATTGTTACACATCATTTTTAGAATATTTGTACTAGAGTTATTGCCCTTGATTTATGCCAGATTTTTGTTTCCACTTAATATCTTAAGAAAAAAATGGCAGATTTTCACTAGGTTTTATATATTCATTCATATTGACAAGATCTAGGTTTATGACTTATTTGTAACAGAGTTATGGCCCTTGATTCATGTCAGAATTTCGTTTCCGCTCAGTATCTTCAGAACAAATGGACAGAATTTGACCAAACTTTATAAACGCATTTATATTGACAAGATCCGTGTCAATGGGATTTTTACCTGTAGTCTTTCACAAATTTGTAACAAAGTTATGGCCCTTGATTGGCAACAGAATTTGTTCTCGCTCAATATCTTGAGGACAAATGGACAGAATTTCACCAAAGTTTGTAAATGTATTAAATTTATAAGATCTATGTTGGGATTGCTATCTTCCATATTTTGCTCATTCGCAACAGAGCTATAGCCTTTGATTGATGTCAGAATTTTGTTTCTGCTCAATATCTTTAGAACTTGGCCTTTTACAGCATAAAAAAGCGCTGCAGCGGGGCTATAGTCAGATTCTCTGACAATTCTTGTAACTCTGGAACTGTCTTTTTAAAACATATGCATATTTCATGAATTTGTTTGCCATTATTATACTAGAGAAATTCAATTTTTCGAATCGTTTCCCCAAAGCTTTCAATCAACAATATGAATTTATGCAATAATAGGGGTCAAGCATTTATTAACATTTGCTAGACCCTCGGGTGCTGTTAAAACACCTGTCAGGCTCGGGTTACAACACCACCCGCGGCTCATCTTGTTCATTTATTTTTATTGCTTTATATCTTTTTTATTGATAACAAACAAATCCTGAAGCTTCTCATCTTCTATCAAAAGACACAACTCAAATATCTACTCGTTAAGCAGTGTCAAATAAGTAGGTCAAATATAGCAAAAACAGAGTAAATATATGTTACCCTGCCACTATTTTTGGGCCTGAAAGTGTTATCCGCTTTTTACTTCTGTTGCTATATTCAAAAATGTACTGCAGACTATTGTTTTCATGAAAGCAAACCCTTTGAACCCTGATCAGACTGCTCCTAAGGGATCAGTCTAATCTGTGTCCATATTGGTTGCAATATAGGCTACCTAAGAAAATGAGCACATGAAAGAGCGGACAAAAATTGGCTTGTAATAATTGTCAAAAATACGAAATGAATTCAATACGAAAAATAACCACAAAAGTTTGCCTACGTTGTACCCCTCGAGACAAACGCATATCTTTTATCTAGATGATAGAAATAAGAATGTACAAACAGGCGGACAGACGACAATTACACCAGCTCATGCATCACGTTATATGATGTTATTTATTGGATATTTTACATGTTAGAAAGGAAGCCTATAACGTTTGCTTACATAATTTGGTAGTTTGCCTTCTTTTGGCAGACAGTCTGTTTTATCGTTAAACCGATCATATTTTGCACCAGTTCATTTATAAGAAAATACCCCAAAATAGCAGTTTTACTTCATAGTGGGAAACGAACTCATAGCTATTCGCAGTACACATTTTTCTTATGAATTTGCTATCTGCAGTACACATCGGCACCTATTCGCGGTACACAATGGGATTTAAATATCAGCCCATAATTGGCTTAATTTATAGATTCTAGCTTAAACGCTTACAAATACGTTTGTTTTCTATAATTTCACTTGCTTTTCATTGGAAAAATCGACAAAATCCACATACTATCCTCGAAAAAAATGAAAGTAAATGTCAAATTGAAGTGTGTTTTTGGTACCAGCTTTCGGATAGATGATCCATTCCAGCCTTCAAATTCATTAATGAACAAATACAACTACTTACGGTTCAAGCTTAATATATTCACTATTTATCTATTGCAAATGTTTTGTAAAACTTAACTGGTTTTATAATGAAATGTGCTTTTTTTGAAGAGCACGTATCCTCGTGTGTTGTTTACTTTCGATTCAGTGGTACGCTATTTCCGGTTTCGATGATAGACGGTGATAATCAGAGTAGATGCTCTGAGGGAGAATGTAATGGTTTTGGATTCTGCAGTTTGGGTAGACTTTCTCAGTTTTATGTAGCTATATCAATTTACAGACGTAGTCAGGAGCGCGGTGCTCAATGGTAGGTGATAGAACTGAGATCAAGGGGTTGCGGGTTCGAGCCTCACTGGAAGCACTGTGGTGTGTCCTTGTGCAATACCGTTTATCCTCTACTTAGTGCTGGTTCAACCCAGGAAAACCCGTCCCGACATGACTGAAAAAATGTTGACTGAGCCATAACGAATCAAATCAAACAAACAGACGTAGTCGGTGCAATTCACGAAACAAGGTCACACCGGACAGACGGCACAGACGGCGATCGCAAACACACCATTTTATATATTATGTAGCAAAAAAAAAATCGATTACAAAAAGGATGCTCGTAGTAAAATGCTGTTTTATAAAGACGGGGATAATACTGCGCTGACTAGTGGCACGCGACACGCTCTCAAGCCTGCTGTTATCAGCTAATCAATGGGGCGTCACGTTGTCAAAAGCTACAGCACCCTGCTGAGTTTATATAGTCTGTTATCAGTGGAATATCCCACTTACAAATAATGGACACCAACATTTGAAAACTTTAATCGAAATTGAACAGGGTAGGCACAGTTAAGCAAGCCCATTCACACCTTCTGTACACAGACATATTATCATCGCGTACACATACTTATTATCATTCTTTGGCAAACAGTGCAGACCCAGATGAAATGTTGTATAAGGTTGCATTTGATCAGGGTCCGCAAGGTTGCTAAGATAAAAACAATCTTCATGTATAAAAGAAATACATTTAATACGAAACTCGGATCCCTTTAAATACAAAATGGAAAACTCCATACTTATTGTAATCAACATTTGCTATCCACCAGCATGGTTCTATGCAAATCAATGTTGCGTTGTATGTTCGTTATAGGGTTCGGTGCACAATTAATCGGTCCCATTCAACTCCATGTAAAAAGGCAGAATTCGAGCATCTGCAAATTTTTCCATGACATTGCTTGGACCTTTTTCTGTCTGTGAGTGGCAAGATCTGTCATTCACCTATCAAAAAAGTGAAAAGACAACCTACTTTGATAATCTCGTTTTCTCAGCATTCTCGGTTCTTTGGGGAACAGTCAAAAAATCCGGGCTGAAATCCGACCCGCGTCAGACGTTACCTGGGGAGTGCGCCGGGGAGTCTGTGACAAAATAGTCCACACAAAGATGCATTTTTCTGCATCAGCCTGACAAATATAGACCAATGTTGAATTACATGTACATTTAAAGTCGAATAAAGCACCCATTTACGCCATAAAGGGCCCAGAAACGGCAAGTGCTAAATTTCTAAAGGTACTATTTTCGTGGGCTACCAAACCGGAAGACTGTAATTGTGTACTAATACCTTCAAGAATCTGCAAATTTTCGAATTTTTAAATTTTGTCTCTATGACATATCAAACTCATATAGTTAAGCAAATAATCGCCCAAAAAGACTAACTCAGTCACCAAATAGCGATACAAATCCAGGATTTCATATGTGACCCCCCTCACAAGCTGACACAAGCAAAAGTTCAATTATTCAAACTAGTCTGATGAAAAAGTTCATAGTTTCAATTATTTCAACGAATCTCAATAACCCAAAAGCAAAACAGAAAGTTTAGGCATCTGTAAGAGTCATTAAAGGATAATCTCACATAAACTTTAGTTACAAAATTTAAAAACTGAAGCTAAAAAATCAAATTTTAAAGTGATTTTAAGCAAAATCGCGAACAGTTTTGAATCACATTCAAATTTGCCCCCAAAACCAAGCTATGTTGCACCCAAGCATGCTGAAAACAGCAATTTATACCACTTACTTTGTGTCTGAAGTAGAGCAGCTTCACTGATGAGTGCCTGATGCTGGAGGAAACACATCATTTCATTCTTATCATGATCTACACTGCTAGTTCTAAATGTGAAATATTCCGTAATTTACATGCAACCAAAATGGGCAGAGTGGGAAAGATTTGAGACCTAGGTCTAGATTTAATGCCCATATCATAATGGAAATTGCTCATCCTCTTTTTTTGATGAAACTATATCCCAAATTTGAAATTTCTGAAAAGACTGTAAGCAAAGATTACTCATTAGAACGGCCTCGTCGAACGAGAAATATCACAACCCGCTTAAGCACATAATACGAGTATCTGTGTGAAAGTGCTTCATTGGGGGTTAGGTAACTAAATGAGCTTTAATAACTGTGTTATATCATTATCTGTGCGAGGCGGTTCTAATGAGTAGCTTCATAAACAATTTAGAGTGTGAGGCGACTCTAATGAGTACCAAACAATACTACTGCTTGCGTGGTCGAAATAAGAACAAAATTTGATCTCCGGTGAAGCGGGGGGGGGGGGGGGGGGGCTGCAGTTGATTTTTTTAGCTGAAAAAGTTTAAGTTTGTGTTCAAATTAGTACAGCCTCGACCCGGTGAGTTGAACAGCCAAATACAATTGAATTTAAGCAATGAGGCAAGGGAACCTGCTTGGGGGAATGGTCCCGACCAGTCCCTGCGGATACTCATCATTGTGCCTTTAAGTGCCATCTCTATGAGGCGGTTCTAATGAGTGTAAGTATCCTAAGAGTGTTTTAATAAATACCCATATGCTATGTCACCATACTGGTTCGGTTAAAGTGAGTAAGCACTCATAGCACATTTCAGTAGAAAAGGGAATACAATCACAAAAATCAACTTGCATGGCAGTGCTAGCCAGTCTGCAAAAACGGAGTATCATGGTCAGCCTGCTCGGATTGATTAGTCAAATCCTGGTCAAAACTGTTTGTGTATGGCCATTTAATTGCATTTTCTGGAATATAATGCAATTTGAGTCTTCCCTCGAGAGAACCAGGCTTTAAAAATGATTTTAAGAAAAATTTAAAATTTAAACTAAA
Source organism: Loripinus fragilis (assembly GCA_964019695.1). Lineage (NCBI taxonomy): Eukaryota > Metazoa > Mollusca > Bivalvia > Lucinida > Lucinidae > Loripinus > Loripinus fragilis. The sequence continues at coordinate 50,384,203 of OZ026515.1, forward strand.
ATTCAATAAAATTTTAAAATTTAAATTTAAATTTCTTCCAAAAATACTTTCAAATTATTTCTATTTTGATTCCTGATCTGTGTGCGAAATTTCATCTGAATTAATTGAAAAATGACTGTTTTACAAAGATTTTCGTTTTTTTCACCTTCTCTCTTATAGGGTTCGGTGCACAATTAATCGGTCCCATTCAACTCCATGTAAAAAGGCAGAATTCGAGCATCTGCAAATTTTTCCATGACATTGCTTGGACCTTTTTCTGTCTGTGAGTGGCAAGATCTGTCATTCACCTATCAAAAAAGTGAAAAGACAACCTACCTTGATAATCTCGTTTTCTCAGCATTCTCGGTTCTTTGGGGAACAGTCAAAAAATCCGGGCTGAAATCCGACCCGCGTCAGACGTTACCTGGGGAGTGCGCCGGGGAGTCTGTGACAAAATAGTCCACACAAAGATGCATTTTTCTGCATCAGCCTGACAAATATAGACCAATGTTGAATTACATGTACATTTAAAGTCGAATAAAGCACCCATTTACGCCATAAAGGGCCCAGAAACGGCAAGTGCTAAATTTCTAAAGGTACTATTTTCGTGGGCTACCAAACCGGAAGACTGTAATTGTGTACTAATACCTTCAAGAATCTGCAAATTTTCGAATTTTTAAATTTTGTCTCTATGACATATCAAACTCATATAGTTAAGCAAATAATCGCCCAAAAAGACTAACTCAGTCACCAAATAGCGATACAAATCCAGGATTTCATATGTGACCCCCCTCACAAGCTGACACAAGCAAAAGTTCAATTATTCAAACTAGTCTGATGAAAAAGTTCATAGTTTCAATTATTTCAACGAATCTCAATAACCCAAAAGCAAAACAGAAAGTTTAGGCATCTGTAAGAGTCATTAAAGGATAATCTCACATAAACTTTAGTTACAAAATTTAAAAACTGAAGCTAAAAAATGAAATTTTAAAGTGATTTTAAGCAAAATCGCGAACAGTTTTGAATCACATTCAAATTTGCCCCCAAAACCAAGCTATGTTGCACCCAAGCATGCTGAAAACAGCAATTTATACCACTTACTTTGTGTCTGAAGTAGAGCAGCTTCACTGATGAGTGCCTGATGCTGGAGGAAACACATCATTTCATTCTTATCATGATCTACACTGCTAGTTCTAAATGTGAAATATTCCGTAATTTACATGCAACCAAAATGGGCAGAGTGGGAAAGATTTGAGACCTAGGTCTAGATTTAATGCCCATATCATAATGGAAATTGGTCATCCTCTTTTTTTGATGAAACTATATCCCAAATTTGAAATTTCTGAAAAGACTGTAAGCAAAGATTACTCATTAGAACGGCCTCCTCGAACGAGAAATATCACAACCCGCTTAAGCACATAATACGAGTATCTGTGTGAAAGTGCTTCATTGGGGGTTAGGTAACTAAATGAGCTTTAATAACTGTGTTATATCATTATCTGTGCGAGGCGGTTCTAATGAGTAGCTTCATAAACAATTTAGAGTGTGAGGCGACTCTAATGAGTACCAAACAATACTACTGCTTGTGTGGTCGAAATAAGAACAAAATTTGATCTCCGGTGAAGCGGGGGGGGGGGGGCTGCAGTTGATTTTTTTAGCTGAAAAAGTTTAAGTTTGTGTTCAAATTAGTACAGCCTCGACCCGGTGAGTTGAACAGCCAAATACAATTGAATTTAAGCAATGAGGCAAGGGAACCTGCTTGGGGGAATGGTCCCGACCAGTCCCTGCGGATACTCATCATTGTGCCTTTAAGTGCCATCTCTATGAGGCGGTTCTAATGAGTGTAAGTATCCTAAGAGTGTTTTAATAAATACCCATATGCTATGTCACCATACTGGTTCGGTTAAAGTGAGTAAGCACTCATAGCACATTTCAGTAGAAAAGGGAATACAATCACAAAAATCAACTTGCATGGCAGTGCTAGCCAGTCTGCAAAAACGGAGTATCATGGTCAGCCTGCTCGGATTGATTAGTCAAATCCTGGTCAAAACTGTTTGTGTATGGCCATTTAATTGCATTTTCTGGAATATAATGCAATTTGAGTCTTCCCTCGAGAGAACCAGGCTTTAAAAATGATTTTAAGAAAAATTTAAAATTTAAACTAAAATTCAATAAAATTTTAAAATTTAAATTTAAATTTCTTCCAAAAATACTTTCAAATTATTTCTATTTTGATTCCTGATCTGTGTGCGAAATTTCATCTGAATTAATTGAAAAATGACTGTTTTACAAAGATTTTCGTTTTTTTTCACCTTCTCTCTTATAGAATCTGCAAATTTTCGAATTTTTAAATTTTGTCTCTATGACATATCAAACTCATATAGTTAAGCAAATAATCGCCCAAAAAGACTAACTCAGTCACCAAATAGCGATACAAATCCAGGATTTCATATGTGACCCCCCTCACAAGCTGACACAAGCAAAAGTTCAATTATTCAAACTAGTCTGATGAAAAAGTTCATAGTTTCAATTATTTCAACGAATCTCAATAACCCAAAAGCAAAACAGAAAGTTTAGGCATCTGTAAGAGTCATTAAAGGATAATCTCACATAAACTTTAGTTACAAAATTTAAAAACTGAAGCTAAAAAATCAAATTTTAAAGTGATTTTAAGCAAAATCGCGAACAGTTTTGAATCACATTCAAATTTGCCCCCAAAACCAAGCTATGTTGCACCCAAGCATGCTGAAAACAGCAATTTATACCACTTACTTTGTGTCTGAAGTAGAGCAGCTTCACTGATGAGTGCCTGATGCTGGAGGAAACACATCATTTCATTCTTATCATGATCTACACTGCTAGTTCTAAATGTGAAATATTCCGTAATTTACATGCAACCAAAATGGGCAGAGTGGGAAAGATTTGAGACCTAGGTCTAGATTTAATGCCCATATCATAATGGAAATTGCTCATCCTCTTTTTTTGATGAAACTATATCCCAAATTTGAAATTTCTGAAAAGACTGTAAGCAAAGATTACTCATTAGAACGGCCTCGTCGAACGAGAAATATCACAACCCGCTTAAGCACATAATACGAGTATCTGTGTGAAAGTGCTTCATTGGGGGTTAGGTAACTAAATGAGCTTTAATAACTGTGTTATATCATTATCTGTGCGAGGCGGTTCTAATGAGTAGCTTCATAAACAATTTAGAGTGTGAGGCGACTCTAATGAGTACCAAACAATACTACTGCTTGCGTGGTCGAAATAAGAACAAAATTTGATCTCCGGTGAAGCGGGGGGGGGGGGGGGGGGGGGCTGCAGTTGATTTTTTTAGCTGAAAAAGTTTAAGTTTGTGTTCAAATTAGTACAGCCTCGACCCGGTGAGTTGAACAGCCAAATACAATTGAATTTAAGCAATGAGGCAAGGGAACCTGCTTGGGGGAATGGTCCCGACCAGTCCCTGCGGATACTCATCATTGTGCCTTTAAGTGCCATCTCTATGAGGCGGTTCTAATGAGTGTAAGTATCCTAAGAGTGTTTTAATAAATACCCATATGCTATGTCACCATACTGGTTCGGTTAAAGTGAGTAAGCACTCATAGCACATTTCAGTAGAAAAGGGAATACAATCACAAAAATCAACTTGCATGGCAGTGCTAGCCAGTCTGCAAAAACGGAGTATCATGGTCAGCCTGCTCGGATTGATTAGTCAAATCCTGGTCAAAACTGTTTGTGTATGGCCATTTAATTGCATTTTCTGGAATATAATGCAATTTGAGTCTTCCCTCGAGAGAACCAGGCTTTAAAAATGATTTTAAGAAAAATTTAAAATTTAAACTAAAATTCAATAAGATTTTAAAATTTAAATTTAAATTTCTTCCAAAAATACTTTCAAATTATTTCTATTTTGATTCATGATCTGTGTGCGAAATTTCATCTGAATTAATTGAAAAATGACTGTTTTACAAAGATTTTCGTTTTTTTCACCTTCTCTCTTATAGGGTTCGGTGCACAATTAATCGGTCCCATTCAACTCCATGTAAAAAGGCAGAATTCGAGCATCTGCAAATTTTTCCATGACATTGCTTGGACCTTTTTCTGTCTGTGAGTGGCAAGATCTGTCATTCACCTATCAAAAAAGTGAAAAGACAACCTACCTTGATAATCTCGTTTTCTCAGCATTCTCGGTTCTTTGGGGAACAGTCAAAAAATCCGGGCTGAAATCCGACCCGCGTCAGACGTTACCTGGGGAGTGCGCCGGGGAGTCTGTGACAAAATAGTCCACACAAAGATGCATTTTTCTGCATCAGCCTGACAAATATAGACCAATGTTGAATTACATGTACATTTAAAGTCGAATAAAGCACCCATTTACGCCATAAAGGGCCCAGAAACGGCAAGTGCTAAATTTCTAAAGGTACTATTTTCGTGGGCTACCAAACCGGAAGACTGTAATTGTGTACTAATACCTTCAAGAATCTGCAAATTTTCGAATTTTTAAATTTTGTCTCTATGACATATCAAACTCATATAGTTAAGCAAATAATCGCCCAAAAAGACTAACTCAGTCACCAAATAGCGATACAAATCCAGGATTTCATATGTGACCCCCCTCACAAGCTGACACAAGCAAAAGTTCAATTATTCAAACTAGTCTGATGAAAAAGTTCATAGTTTCAATTATTTCAACGAATCTCAATAACCCAAAAGCAAAACAGAAAGTTTAGGCATCTGTAAGAGTCATTAAAGGATAATCTCACATAAACTTTAGTTACAAAATTTAAAAACTGAAGCTAAAAAATCAAATTTTAAAGTGATTTTAAGCAAAATCGCGAACAGTTTTGAATCACATTCAAATTTGCCCCCAAAACCAAGCTATGTTGCACCCAAGCATGCTGAAAACAGCAATTTATACCACTTACTTTGTGTCTGAAGTAGAGCAGCTTCACTGATGAGTGCCTGATGCTGGAGGAAACACATCATTTCATTCTTATCATGATCTACACTGCTAGTTCTAAATGTGAAATATTCCGTAATTTACATGCAACCAAAATGGGCAGAGTGGGAAAGATTTGAGACCTAGGTCTAGATTTAATGCCCATATCATAATGGAAATTGGTCATCCTCTTTTTTTGATGAAACTATATCCCAAATTTGAAATTTCTGAAAAGACTGTAAGCAAAGATTACTCATTAGAACGGCCTCCTCGAACGAGAAATATCACAACCCGCTTAAGCACATAATACGAGTATCTGTGTGAAAGTGCTTCATTGGGGGTTAGGTAACTAAATGAGCTTTAATAACTGTGTTATATCATTATCTGTGCGAGGCGGTTCTAATGAGTAGCTTCATAAACAATTTAGAGTGTGAGGCGACTCTAATGAGTACCAAACAATACTACTGCTTGTGTGGTCGAAATAAGAACAAAATTTGATCTCCGGTGAAGCGGGGGGGGGGGGGGGGGGCTGCAGTTGATTTTTTTAGCTGAAAAAGTTTAAGTTTGTGTTCAAATTAGTACAGCCTCGACCCGGTGAGTTGAACAGCCAAATATAATTGAATTTAAGCAATGAGGCAAGGGAACCTGCTTGGGGGAATGGTCCCGACCAGTCCCTGCGGATACTCATCATTGTGCCTTTAAGTGCCATCTCTATGAGGCGGTTCTAATGAGTGTAAGTATCCTAAGAGTGTTTTAATAAATACCCATATGCTATGTCACCATACTGGTACGGTTAAAGTGAGTAAGCACTCATAGCACATTTCAGTAGAAAAGGGAATACAATCACAAAAATCAACTTGCATGGCAGTGCTAGCCAGTCTGCAAAAACGGAGTATCGTGGTCAGCCTGCTCGGATTGATTAGTCAAATCCTGGTCAAAACTGTTTGTGTATGGCCATTTAATTGCATTTTCTGGAATATAATGCAATTTGAGTCTTCCCTCGAGAGAACCAGGCTTTAAAAATGATTTTAAGAAAAATTTAAAATTTAAACTAAAATTCAATAAAATTTTAAAATTTAAATTTAAATTTCTTCCAAAAATACTTTCAAATTATTTCTATTTTGATTCCTGATCTGTGTGCGAAATTTCATCTGAATTAATTGAAAAATGACTGTTTTACAAAGATTTTCGTTTTTTTCACCTTCTCTCTTATAGAATCTGCAAATTTTCGAATTTTTAAATTTTGTCTCTATGACATATCAAACTCATATAGTTAAGCAAATAATCGCCCAAAAAGACTAACTCAGTCACCAAATAGCGATACAAATCCAGGATTTCATATGTGACCCCCCTCACAAGCTGACACAAGCAAAAGTTCAATTATTCAAACTAGTCTGATGAAAAAGTTCATAGTTTCAATTATTTCAACGAATCTCAATAACCCAAAAGCAAAACAGAAAGTTTAGGCATCTGTAAGAGTCATTAAAGGATAATCTCACATAAACTTTAGTTACAAAATTTAAAAACTGAAGCTAAAAAATCAAATTTTAAAGTGATTTTAAGCAAAATCGCGAACAGTTTTGAATCACATTCAAATTTGCCCCCAAAACCAAGCTATGTTGCACCCAAGCATGCTGAAAACAGCAATTTATACCACTTACTTTGTGTCTGAAGTAGAGCAGCTTCACTGATGAGTGCCTGATGCTGGAGGAAACACATCATTTCATTCTTATCATGATCTACACTGCTAGTTCTAAATGTGAAATATTCCGTAATTTACATGCAACCAAAATGGGCAGAGTGGGAAAGATTTGAGACCTAGGTCTAGATTTAATGCCCATATCATAATGGAAATTGCTCATCCTCTTTTTTTGATGAAACTATATCCCAAATTTGAAATTTCTGAAAAGACTGTAAGCAAAGATTACTCATTAGAACGGCCTCGTCGAACGAGAAATATCACAACCCGCTTAAGCACATAATACGAGTATCTGTGTGAAAGTGCTTCATTGGGGGTTAGGTAACTAAATGAGCTTTAATAACTGTGTTATATCATTATCTGTGCGAGGCGGTTCTAATGAGTAGCTTCATAAACAATTTAGAGTGTGAGGCGACTCTAATGAGTACCAAACAATACTACTGCTTGCGTGGTCGAAATAAGAACAAAATTTGATCTCCGGTGAAGCGGGGGGGGGGGGGGGGGGGGGGGGGGCTGCAGTTGATTTTTTTAGCTGAAAAAGTTTAAGTTTGTGTTCAAATTAGTACAGCCTCGACCCGGTGAGTTGAACAGCCAAATACAATTGAATTTAAGCAATGAGGCAAGGGAACCTGCTTGGGGGAATGGTCCCGACCAGTCCCTGCGGATACTCATCATTGTGCCTTTAAGTGCCATCTCTATGAGGCGGTTCTAATGAGTGTAAGTATCCTAAGAGTGTTTTAATAAATACCCATATGCTATGTCACCATACTGGTTCGGTTAAAGTGAGTAAGCACTCATAGCACATTTCAGTAGAAAAGGGAATACAATCACAAAAATCAACTTGCATGGCAGTGCTAGCCAGTCTGCAAAAACGGAGTATCATGGTCAGCCTGCTCGGATTGATTAGTCAAATCCTGGTCAAAACTGTTTGTGTATGGCCATTTAATTGCATTTTCTGGAATATAATGCAATTTGAGTCTTCCCTCGAGAGAACCAGGCTTTAAAAATGATTTTAAGAAAAATTTAAAATTTAAACTAAAATTCAATAAGATTTTAAAATTTAAATTTAAATTTCTTCCAAAAATACTTTCAAATTATTTCTATTTTGATTCCTGATCTGTGTGCGAAATTTCATCTGAATTAATTGAAAAATGACTGTTTTACAAAGATTTTCGTTTTTTTCACCTTCTCTCTTATAGGGTTCGGTGCACAATTAATCGGTCCCATTCAACTCCATGTAAAAAGGCAGAATTCGAGCATCTGCAAATTTTTCCATGACATTGCTTGGACCTTTTTCTGTCTGTGAGTGGCAAGATCTGTCATTCACCTATCAAAAAAGTGAAAAGACAACCTACCTTGATAATCTCGTTTTCTCAGCATTCTCGGTTCTTTGGGGAACAGTCAAAAAATCCGGGCTGAAATCCGACCCGCGTCAGACGTTACCTGGGGAGAGCGCCGGGGAGTCTGTGACAAAATAGTCCACACAAAGATGCATTTTTCTGCATCAGCCTGACAAATATAGACCAATGTTGAATTACATGTACATTTAAAGTCGAATAAAGCACCCATTTACGCCATAAAGGGCCCAGAAACGGCAAGTGCTAAATTTCTAAAGGTACTATTTTCGTGGGCTACCAAACCGGAAGACTGTAATTGTGTACTAATACCTTCAAGAATCTGCAAATTTTCGAATTTTTAAATTTTGTCTCTATGACATATCAAACTCATATAGTTAAGCAAATAATCGCCCAAAAAGACTAACTCAGTCACCAAATAGCGATACAAATCCAGGATTTCATATGTGACCCCCCTCACAAGCTGACACAAGCAAAAGTTCAATTATTCAAACTAGTCTGATGAAAAAGTTCATAGTTTCAATTATTTCAACGAATCTCAATAACCCAAAAGCAAAACAGAAAGTTTAGGCATCTGTAAGAGTCATTAAAGGATAATCTCACATAAACTTTAGTTACAAAATTTAAAAACTGAAGCTAAAAAATCAAATTTTAAAGTGATTTTAAGCAAAATCGCGAACAGTTTTGAATCACATTCAAATTTGCCCCCAAAACCAAGCTATGTTGCACCCAAGCATGCTGAAAACAGCAATTTATACCACTTACTTTGTGTCTGAAGTAGAGCAGCTTCACTGATGAGTGCCTGATGCTGGAGGAAACACATCATTTCATTCTTATCATGATCTACACTGCTAGTTCTAAATGTGAAATATTCCGTAATTTACATGCAACCAAAATGGGCAGAGTGGGAAAGATTTGAGACCTAGGTCTAGATTTAATGCCCATATCATAATGGAAATTGGTCATCCTCTTTTTTTGATGAAACTATATCCCAAATTTGAAATTTCTGAAAAGACTGTAAGCAAAGATTACTCATTAGAACGGCCTCCTCGAACGAGAAATATCACAACCCGCTTAAGCACATAATACGAGTATCTGTGTGAAAGTGCTTCATTGGGGGTTAGGTAACTAAATGAGCTTTAATAACTGTGTTATATCATTATCTGTGCGAGGCGGTTCTAATGAGTAGCTTCATAAACAATTTAGAGTGTGAGGCGACTCTAATGAGTACCAAACAATACTACTGCTTGTGTGGTCGAAATAAGAACAAAATTTGATCTCCGGTGAAGCGGGGGGGGGGGGGGGGCTGCAGTTGATTTTTTTAGCTGAAAAAGTTTAAGTTTGTGTTCAAATTAGTACAGCCTCGACCCGGTGAGTTGAACAGCCAAATATAATTGAATTTAAGCAATGAGGCAAGGGAACCTGCTTGGGGGAATGGTCCCGACCAGTCCCTGCGGATACTCATCATTGTGCCTTTCAGTGCCATCTCTATGAGGCGGTTCTAATGAGTGTAAGTATCCTAAGAGTGTTTTAATAAATACCCATATGCTATGTCACCATACTGGTACGGTTAAAGTGAGTAAGCACTCATAGCACATTTCAGTAGAAAAGGGAATACAATCACAAAAATCAACTTGCATGGCAGTGCTAGCCAGTCTGCAAAAACGGAGTATCATGGTCAGCCTGCTCGGATTGATTAGTCAAATCCTGGTCAAAACTGTTTGTGTATGGCCATTTAATTGCATTTTCTGGAATATAATGCAATTTGAGTCTTCCCTCGAGAGAACCAGGCTTTAAAAATGATTTTAAGAAAAATTTAAAATTTAAACTAAAATTCAATAAAATTTTAAAATTTAAATTTAAATTTCTTCCAAAAATACTTTCAAATTATTTCTATTTTGATTCCTGATCTGTGTGCGAAATTTCATCTGAATTAATTGAAAAATGACTGTTTTACAAAGATTTTCGTTTTTTTCACCTTCTCTCTTATAGAATCTGCAAATTTTCGAATTTTTAAATTTTGTCTCTATGACATATCAAACTCATATAGTTAAGCAAATAATCGCCCAAAAAGACTAACTCAGTCACCAAATAGCGATACAAATCCAGGATTTCATATGTGACCCCCCTCACAAGCTGACACAAGCAAAAGTTCAATTATTCAAACTAGTCTGATGAAAAAGTTCATAGTTTCAATTATTTCAACGAATCTCAATAACCCAAAAGCAAAACAGAAAGTTTAGGCATCTGTAAGAGTCATTAAAGGATAATCTCACATAAACTTTAGTTACAAAATTTAAAAACTGAAGCTAAAAAATCAAATTTTAAAGTGATTTTAAGCAAAATCGCGAACAGTTTTGAATCACATTCAAATTTGCCCCCAAAACCAAGCTATGTTGCACCCAAGCATGCTGAAAACAGCAATTTATACCACTTACTTTGTGTCTGAAGTAGAGCAGCTTCACTGATGAGTGCCTGATGCTGGAGGAAACACATCATTTCATTCTTATCATGATCTACACTGCTAGTTCTAAATGTGAAATATTCCGTAATTTACATGCAACCAAAATGGGCAGAGTGGGAAAGATTTGAGACCTAGGTCTAGATTTAATGCCCATATCATAATGGAAATTGCTCATCCTCTTTTTTTGATGAAACTATATCCCAAATTTGAAATTTCTGAAAAGACTGTAAGCAAAGATTACTCATTAGAACGGCCTCGTCGAACGAGAAATATCACAACCCGCTTAAGCACATAATACGAGTATCTGTGTGAAAGTGCTTCATTGGGGGTTAGGTAACTAAATGAGCTTTAATAACTGTGTTATATCATTATCTGTGCGAGGCGGTTCTAATGAGTAGCTTCATAAACAATTTAGAGTGTGAGGCGACTCTAATGAGTACCAAACAATACTACTGCTTGCGTGGTCGAAATAAGAACAAAATTTGATCTCCGGTGAAGCGGGGGGGGGGGGGGGGGGGGGCTGCAGTTGATTTTTTTAGCTGAAAAAGTTTAAGTTTGTGTTCAAATTAGTACAGCCTCGACCCGGTGAGTTGAACAGCCAAATACAATTGAATTTAAGCAATGAGGCAAGGGAACCTGCTTGGGGGAATGGTCCCGACCAGTCCCTGCGGATACTCATCATTGTGCCTTTAAGTGCCATCTCTATGAGGCGGTTCTAATGAGTGTAAGTATCCTAAGAGTGTTTTAATAAATACCCATATGCTATGTCACCATACTGGTTCGGTTAAAGTGAGTAAGCACTCATAGCACATTTCAGTAGAAAAGGGAATACAATCACAAAAATCAACTTGCATGGCAGTGCTAGCCAGTCTGCAAAAACGGAGTATCATGGTCAGCCTGCTCGGATTGATTAGTCAAATCCTGGTCAAAACTGTTTGTGTATGGCCATTTAATTGCATTTTCTGGAATATAATGCAATTTGAGTCTTCCCTCGAGAGAACCAGGCTTTAAAAATGATTTTAAGAAAAATTTAAAATTTAAACTAAAATTCAATAAAATTTTAAAATTTAAATTTAAATTTCTTCCAAAAATACTTTCAAATTATTTCTATTTTGATTCCTGATCTGTGTGCGAAATTTCATCTGAATTAATTGAAAAATGACTGTTTTACAAAGATTTTCGTTTTTTTCACCTTCTCTCTTATAGGGTTCGGTGCACAATTAATCGGTCCCATTCAACTCCATGTAAAAAGGCAGAATTCGAGCATCTGCAAATTTTTCCATGACATTGCTTGGACCTTTTTCTGTCTGTGAGTGGCAAGATCTGTCATTCACCTATCAAAAAAGTGAAAAGACAACCTGCCTTGATAATCTCGTTTTCTCAGCATTCTCCGTTCTTTGGGGAACAGTCAAAAAATCCGGGCTGAAATCCGACCCGCGTCAGACGTTACCTGGGGAGTGCGCCGGGGAGTCTGTGACAAAATAGTCCACACAAAGATGCATTTTTCTGCATCAGCCTGACAAATATAGACCAATGTTGAATTACATGTACATTTAAAGTCGAATAAAGCACCCATTTACGCCATAAAGGGCCCAGAAACGGCAAGTGCTAAATTTCTAAAGGTACTATTTTCGTGGGCTACCAAACCGGAAGACTGTAATTGTGTACTAATACCTATAGCAACAAATGTAGGACATTTCGGCCACGGACATTTCGGCCTAGGACGTTTCGGCCCGGACATTTCGGCCACGGACGTCTCGGCCACGGAAAATGCCAAAGGCGGATGTTTCGGCCATAACCATAAATTGTGGGTCATGTGTGCCTGCGTAAATATGTGATGCATTTCTTAGGAAATAATTGACCAAATAATCTTATATAGTATGCATGTATAATTTCTCCCAATTTTGTTATCAGTTTTTAAACTGCATGTATTTACAAGCAGAGATGAAAACAGTGTGGGTCCAGATCAGCTAGGGAGCTGGCTGATCTGGATCTACAGTGTTTTGAAGAAAAAAGATAAATCCAAGCACAGAATGAAAGAAGTAAACATTCATCAATTGTTATATACAGTAGATTCAAAAATACACAAGAATTGTTGTAAACAAAAAATATAAACTAATCCAGGTGATGGGTACTTTATACAGGTATATAACATTTACTGCTGTATAATATACACCATGATTTACCTGTTTCTATGAAAAATAGCGTACCCCTATTATCATACATCTTTGAATCTACTGTAAGTGTTCACATGCATATTTGATTTCAAAAGATTAAGAAATGCATCACACATCTATGCATGCACACATCCCAAACCCCAAATTTATGGCTATGGCCGAAACGTCCACCTTCGGCATTTTCCCTGGCCGAAATGTCCGGGCCGAAACGTCCTAGGCCGAAATGTCCGTGGCCAAAATGTTCGAGCACCATAGCAACATAACTGGGTTTCATTCTGCCTGAAAAGAATCTTTGAGCGCATTTGTACAATCAATGAGACGGTTCTTTTGAGCACACAAAACATATGATAAAATTGTGGATAAGAAAATATTTACAATTTTACGCTGATTTTTTTTTATATTTAAACCTCAATACCTCAATGTTTCATTCAAAATGATTGAGACGTTTCACCGTGATCTACTACATGTACCACTAAGTAGCATGCGCACCGTGTGCATATTTTTTTTACAAAATGCTATAAACTCTTTGAAAACAGCATAGATATTGCTTAGTTGGCTTTTGGTGAAGCCAGATGATCAAGATTCACACTGTTCTTCGTTCATACGACGGACCAATATCAATAAGGTATTGACTGGAAATCAGAAAATTATAATGTGTAAGCAACACCATGTGTCATTCTACATGTATGAGCATTTGCGCTTTAATGCTAATTCAAATACGATATTTTATAGCTTTGGAAAGCAAAAACTGTGTGAGACAAAAAGGTATGTGAACAGGCACCAAGGTTATATACTTGATTTCATGCTCAGTTCAACTAAGGTTGACATTTCAACTGCTCATAAAAACTAAAGTACTGAAAATAAAGACTTTTTTTGCTTTCAAACTCTCAGATGTTGTACTTATCATGCTGATAAATGTCAAAATGTCAACAATTTTGGCATTTTAACTTTTATATGCATGATAAATTTCATTCTTAGTTGAGTTGAGCATGAAACAAGTTTAATAACAATCAGTTACCTCTCATACTAACTCATTGTTGCGTAATGCCTGATAAACGTTGTCTATCTCACGGCATGTTGCCTTTAGCAGGTCATGATGAAGTTGCACTTTTTAAATGACGTCACTAATGACGCTAAATCTACACAAAAATCAAAAATTACGTCATAATCGCTAGTTTGAAGAGTGAAACAATGGGTTAACTGATAAATGAAATACCAGGTTTGTTTCTTTTGATATCAAGTTTACCAGGCTCGGCGTTGAAAACCCATGATGAATCGCTCGGGAAGCCTCGCGATGTCAACAAGCCTTCTCAAAGCATTGCCTGGTAAACTTGATATCAAAAGACACTCACCTTACCTAGTATTCTATAATTATAACCTCGAGGCCAGGTTAGGAAAAGGGATAATGGCTGATATATCAGCTTTGCCAGAAATCTGCAAATGCATTCATAATTAAGACACTTAAATGCAAAAGTAAAGTATGATGTAAGAAAAAGTTTCATCTTTTTGATCGCTTAACATAATAGCCTAAACCTTAACAATTGATAATTGTATTAAAAATGTATCTAAAATTGATATTACTTGAATTGCAACTCTCAAACATGTTGTAACACGATCCATGACATCACCACCAAAACTTGCATATGCTCACATATTTGTCAAAATGGCTGGGTTTAACATTTGGGTGTAAGATACGTGTGACTTGTGAACTGTTGTGACACATTTAGGTAAAAAAGAAATTTCAGAATTACATTTTTCCAAAAGCACCACACCTTTTTAGGCAGACAGCAGTAAGTTAACTCTGTCATGTCTGTGAGATGTATGTAAAATGTCATTGTTTTATCTATAAAACCTGACATTCTTACATGTCCTAGGGATTTCGCTGAAAAGGATTTGTTGAAAAAACCCCTGATATTTCATAAAAAGAAATGGCTTTAATTAATGGGTATTAATGTGTGATGGTATATAATTCAAGAATAGGTTGTCGCGAATCTCGCGATATTTATTTTAATCTCATCACACTAATGACGTTGCGTCGATTTCTTAACGTCGCGACGTTAGCAACATCAGTAACTATTCAGGGACAGAACAGACATGACTGTCTTTAGAACAGATAAAATGGAAAGTCCATAATAACAGAGGATAAACAGGGAACAGCCAGATGCTGGAAGTAAACAGGGAATACTTTTATTATAATTTGTTACTGTGAGATATTGAAAACCTTTCTGTGGCGAAGAACACAATTAAAGAATGTTTATCAGATGTGTGTTATTTCTCTTTGCCACACGTGGCGCCGAAACCCGGGACTAAAACATGATGGGACCTACAACAGAACATTGTTAGTTCAGTCTAATTGGATATGAAATCTAAATTTTAGGATAACATTCGAATCTTTAGAAGCAGAAAGGCTAAAATGCAAAACTTTACTAGAACAAACTATTCTGCAGGCGAAAAGGCTGCTGTTGGAAAATCTTCAAAATGTGAACCTTTCTGAATTTATTATCAAACTAAATAAATGTATACAGAACTTAAATATAAATAGTCAAGATTTGGAAGAAATACACGAAAAACTGTCTCTGATAGCAACAAAGGAAAATGAAGAAGAGATTCTGGAGCAAATAGAAATTGACTTTGATTGTATTATTTCTGCAATAGACATCAGAATAGAACTTGAGGTAATCGAGAAGGAAACGAAATTTAAGATTAAGGATTTAGAAATTTCAGCAAAATTACCTTTAACCAACAAACCTGACACACTTATTTCAAAAGCTGAATCACAGATGACTATATTAAGAAGAAATCAAATTAAAATAATGGAATATTTTGATATAGATTCACAACAGAACGATGAATTAATAGACGTAGTACAAATAGCTTCAAACAAAGAATGCATTGTTGGTGGTGAGCATGCTGATGTCAGCATTATGAGAACTAATGAGATAGCAAAGGGAACTACATTAGAGGCAAGCAACAGTTGTCATCCAAATGGATATATGTCTAGCTGTAAGAGACCAATGGGTCACCAGGAACAGACAGTTCTTCAGGGGCAGGTTGCACTTAAAGAAACCTTGGTGTCAGTGACAGTGGCTTCAAAGGGAGCACTGAATATTCAAAAACCAAATGGGCAGAAACAAAAGAAAATAAAGAAAAATAAGGTGAAAATTTCAGCTTGTTATAAGAGAACGCTGAACAGTAGAAACTGGAGAAAGTCTCAATTTCATAGAAAACTCTTTCACAAGAAACGAAAGCCAGGTTTTCAAAAGGGCAAGGTTCTGCAAAGAAAAAAGGCAGCTAAAAGGAGGCATACATGTTATACACGTAAAGGGCAAAACGCTTATGGTGTAAGAAATTCAGTTCCAATTTGCTACAGGCTATGGTGGAAAAAAAGGCGCAAGAGGTTTTTCAATAAAGTTGCCCGAGCATGTCACAGAAGAAAAGCGATATGCTGCACCAAGAAAATGGGATATAACAAGGAAAAAAAAAGGCCGAAGAAATATGTTGCAGAGAAAAGAAATCGTAAATGCTGGTGACGAAAAATAAAAGATTGCAAAATATAATCCCCGCTGAATGAGCAGAGAAAAATTAAGCAGAAGAATAACACAAATCTAGAGACAAAGTCAGGATTATAATGCAGTTGATAACTATTGCAATTTGATTTGATTTGATTTAAATGATAACATTTAAGATCATTTAAGGAACATTTTGCGTGTTGTGAGTGTCGCGAATCTCGCGATATTTATTGTAATCTCATCACACTAATGACGTTGCGTCGATTACTTAACGTCGCGACGTTAATTACATCAATAACTATGCAAGGACAGAACGAACATGACTGTCATTAGAACAGATAAAATGGAAAGTCCAAAATAACAGAGGATAAACAGGGAACAGCCAGATGCCGGAAGTAAACAGGGAAGACTTTTATTATAATTTGTTACTGTGATATATTTAAAACCTTTCTGTGGCGAAGAACACAATTAACGAATGTTTATCAGATGTGCGTAATTTCTTTTTGCCACAACAAGATAGATTTGAAAGGCTGCTTGATCAGACTCAAGCTCAGTTGCAGATTTTGAAACAAAATCAACAGCTTCTGATGGGATTAGACAATAATTGCACAGGAGAATACAATTTATCAAACGCTACAAAATCAGATAAACTCAGCAATGAATGTCAGGGAGAGGAGCATATCGACAATACATCGTCAGTGCTTTCAAACAGTGAGCGTGATGATGTGGGCATCACCATGACTAATGTTTCAAACATGGAATGCATACAGGATTGTCCGGCAAAATATCAGAGAATAAATGCAATTAGCAGTTTGGATAGGGTTCCGGATACAGGGAAGAAATATCAGGAACAAACGAAGAGAAAATGGAACATGGTAGGGGGTTCACAGAGATTGGTGCGAACACTGGTGTATCAGAAATCAAAGAAACAGAGAACTAAAAGGAAACCAATGGGACAAAAACGGAGATCTCCAGCTTGTTTGATGAAAGCTCTGAAACCTATGAAATGGAGAAAGTCTCCATTTCTCAGACGCCTAAGAAGGCGGAAACAATAATTTGGCGAGGGAAAAGAATCCTTCGAAGGCAAAGGCAACGGACTGCAGGAAAGAGAAAGGGTAATTATAAAAGCAGATATGGTTATACAAGATGGAATAATTCTCCATCTAGTTCAAAGCGTCACATGACGGTAAAACAGCAAAGGCTATTGATGCATATAAGGTGGTGTTCCCACATCTCTAATGAGACATCTGGACAACATAAAGGCAGTAGGCAGAAACAGAAAGTAACAAAACGGGTGAAAATGACCAAATAGATATTCCTGAATAAAGGCGGGAAGAACAAACAAAAATCTGAAAATGATAGAAATTTGATAAATGCTGTGAACTGTAAAGAGTGAAAGATGGATGATGATGATGATGATGATGATGATGATGATGATGATGATGATGATAAACTATCAATGCCAGATCTTGGACAAATGAGATAACATTTTGTGTGTGGCCAGCGTCGCGAATTCTCACGATTATAAACTTTACTTAAAATTCTTTAAACAGTATTTTTCCTATACATTGTATTAGGCAAGACGCTCTTTACTGTAATATCATTTGACGTCAAAGTGTATTACGTATTTAACGTCAGTAGCTAACGTTAGGAAGAACGTCGGTTACTAGGACAGAAATAACATGAACGATGAGGAACACAGTGTCAACGTAGTATTAATAGATGTAGAACAAATAGCTTCAAACAAAGAATGCATTGTTATGGGTGAGGATGCTGATGTCAGCATTATGAGAACTAATGAGATAGCAAAGGGAACTACACTAGAGGCGAGGTGAACCTAGAACTGGAAACATCAGCATGCAGTGTGTTGGCGGTATTAATTCGGGAAGCATGGAATGTGCAGACACGGATAACTGGATTAAAGGGAAGAATTAAATATATACGATTAAATGTATGCTTTAATTTCTCTGTGGCAAAAAAGCTGTAAATTAAAATGATTCAGTTAACAAATTTCGCTTGTGTTTTCGCCACATAGGTGTTGCCACTAGTTAATAATTGTATTCATTATATCGAAGTAAGGAAATACAGAAAATTGTTGATTGAATATAATGTATATTTGAACAAGTTTACAGCACATGTGAAAATGTAGGAAGTTATATTGGAAATACGAAATTGGATTTCCTCTGCTTTCTCCATTCAATTCATTGAGCCAACTTGAGATTTTTAAACGCCTTTAACTGTCTTGTATGGGTATTTGTTTTCTTAATTGGATTGTTAGGAATATTTTGGTAGCCAAATTGTCAGAATTTGCGAGTTTCATTTTCTATACTCCATCTCATATGGTTTCATTATTGGAAGACAGACACATTATGCAGCGTCATCATAAATATTACATTATTTGCAATCATGTATGACGTCATAATTTGCAACCATGTATGACGACATAGTGTAAAACATATTTTACCTTCAAAAGTGTTTATTAAAAAAATCAGATAATTGTCATGAATATGACGTTTATTTCATCTCGTAAAGCGAAAACAATTGTATTCATTCATATATTTTTCACTTTACTCGATGGAATGAATGTCATATTCATTCCTAAGACTTGAATATCCTCTATATACTAGTTGTTTAGATTACTTGGTTCTGACAGATAGCAAAACATTGCATAAGTGAGTGTTTGGTTTAGAAAAATACACAGACAGATTTAATAACATGGTCTCTACTCTTTTACAATTATGTAGATTTTCTTGACTTCCAAAGGATCTATTGTAATTATTTTTGCTTATTTTATTAGTTTATTTGTTATTTGTTTGTTTGTTGTTGTATTGATATTTTTGTTTTTGCTGTGAAGGGTTGTATAGGTATTTTATCTTTTTTCCTCACAGAACATCTTTAAAGTTTACACGTTATTCATGGCTGGTGTTTAGATCAACACATTTGGCTCACACTAAAACAAACTCAAAAGAGTTTGCAATTATTCCTCAATTTATTTCCAGATCGTCTTTACACGTTGTAGATGGCTTTGCTGAGATACACTTATGCGTTTTACTTTCAGCTAAGACAAGATAATTGCCCAAATAATCACCCACAATTATTCCTATTAATCATATGGGCCTCGCCGCGAGAAAACCTGTCTTCTGAGGTTTGCTAACAACACAGAGGCATCCGCGCAGTCTGGTGAGCGCTTTTGTTATTCGCTTTTTGGAAAATATTATGTCTAGACTTGCTACGAGCGAAATTTCAATTTTCTAGCAAGCCTCTGTAGCTGTTGAGGCTGGTTTGAATCTCACATTGTCCCAAACCCCGAAGACAGGTTTTCTCACGGCAAGGCCCAGTTATGACGTCGCGCGTCTAGGAGTGATATAATATCATGTATTAAAATCGATAAACCAATAGTGGTTTACATATTTTGTAACGTTATGAAATGATGTCCACAATAACGATGCATACACAATGACAAAATCTTAACTTTTTTCACGCCGAAAATGCAATTTCAAAGCTATCTTGATGTCAAATGATAAAAATTGAATCCATATTCGCCCTCTTGCATTATTAAATTTATAAAACTCGTTGCGAAAAAGACATTAAATGCTAGGCAAGCCGCGCATTTTATCTCTTTTTGTTCAACACGTTAAATAAATTCAATAAAACATGAACACTCATGTAATATCCTCTATGTTTTGTTTTCAGAACGCCTCTACAATTTATCGACATCTGGTTTGTTAGATCTAAGTACGCTGAAATCACGTCCAGTCATGACCACTCCTATTGGAGGATAAGCTGTTCCTTTGGCATGGGTGGATGACTACACAGAGCCATTAAATTGGCTTCGATACAGAAATCTTTTGTGGGTTTTTCTGTAAGGCTTCCACTTTTATCTTTTGAAAGCATCACCTGAACAACAAAAGCTTGCCAATTATAGTTTTTTTTTTGCTTAGAATAGCGAAAAACAGAGCAGTTGTTAATCTAGCATCGATATTCGTTATTTTTCAATTACTTTTTGTAAACAATCCACACGTTTCAATATTTTAAAAAATATGATTATATTATATAACATACCTATCAATAAAGTGCTTGCTTGACCTCTGTTCACCCAAAGACACAAAATGTTATGAATGGACCGTACTCAGTTTGCACCTCGCATCAGACTTAAAGTGAGTTAAAAAAAAACCTGAGTAGTGCATGAAGTTCTCATTGTTCAGCTGTTCCGTATTATAAAAACAAACGTATACAATACATTGAAAACTCACTTTTTTCAGATGATATTATCGACCAATTTAGTTAGAACCACAAAAGTCAATGTCACCATCTATGTAGTTCCAGTTGTACTTGTAATTTGAAAAATATGTTTTAATGTTTTACTGTATATGTGTTTATTTTCTTGTCGCTCTTATTGTTGATGTACTTGTGTTTCCAATTGCGTGTTTGTAAAGAACACGTGGAATAGTACATGATAGTTTGGTGCATATTGTATATAAGTAAATACACTCTTTAAAATTCTATACAAAGTAAGAAAGATGGCAAAGATCAGGAATCAATATAATCAAGTACCACACCTGACCCAAGATACCACATTGGAAAGTGACAAAATAACAATTAGGCATCACAAACAAGAGCCAAGAGGGCAATGATTCCAAATGTGGTTATAGATGAGGTCTCAGGCAAAAATAAAGGCTTCTAGCCCCACTAGAGAGAGAGATGCTTATGTGATAAATACCAATTCTCGCACACCAGATTGGGATGTCCGTTGTTTTTACACATGTGAGATCACATACCTCACATACCCATACCAGCCAGTGGGAAAAACATCAGCCCCACGTCGGCAACACGCTGGCGATACGAATATATATGACGGCATTAAATTGTAAAAATGGCATCACTATGTCGCATCTTAGCGACTTTAAGATTCTATTTATTTTTGTTTCATGTTTTCCAATATAAAATGAAGTATTTTGTGGTGAGCAAGAAATAAAATACATTATTCGAGTGAGGATGGGATAGAAAAATCTATCCCTTGTAGTCACTGTTTGTAATCACTGGACAAACCTTGTGATGCCAATCAGTGGTCTCAGGTCAGATTTTTCTATCCTACCCTTACACTCGTGATAGTTTCTTATAGTCATAAGAACTGTTGCAGGCAAGCAGGATAAAAATGAGGGGGGAGTGTAGTTCATTAAAATATTTAGTAAGTGCTATCGTCCTGCCAAAAGCATTAACTGGCATCCCATTAGTTGATTGTAGTTGAGATATCTAGATAATCAGCCTGATGAAGTACGCCTTCAACTGAAAATGAAGAAAAAACAAACAAGAAAATTAGTTTTAAGCGTTTTAGTACCTTCATGAAAAGTTTGGTATAGATCAGAATTTAATAAATCTTTAACTATCCATGGCTTGCATGCGTGAGTCCAGAGAGTTTCGTCAATGGGATCCAGTTCTGTCATTTTTTAAATTTTAGTCATCAACTTATTTTACAACTTTACTTTCTAGAGGGTTCTATACCACTATTCTAAATAAAGCGTAGTATACAACTAAATGCAGGCCATCATCAGCCCACCAGCAATACAGCGTTTTGATGGCACATCATTGAATGCTGGCCATGATCCTGAACCCATCATATATATGTCTTGATCCACATCTGAACTAAGGGTGAGGTTGGTGCACCGTTAAACTGGTTAAAGCCCTCCAGTAAAATATTTTATTGACTGTTCCAATGCAGTGTTTCTTTTGTGGATCATTTATGTTATTTCTGTCTTGTTTTGTTAACTTTCATGCACGTCTGTTGGTTCATGTCTTGTGGCCACCTGCTTGGAAAGGGCTGACCTTTTGGCTCTCGTGTGTGATGTCTAATTGTGACGTTGTCACTTTCCCATTTGTATCCTAGGTCAGGTGTGGTACTTGATTGTATTAAAACCTGATCTTTGCCCTCTCTCTTACTTTGGTCTAATCAAAGCATCTGCTAAGTTTGAAGTTGCTACGTCCAACGGTTAAGGAGGAGACGCATTTACAGGCAAGTACATTATTTCACTTGTGACCTTGACCTTAGGGCAATGACAAACACAACACGTCTCTTAGTATCTTCTACATCATATGTCCTATGCACATGCAATGTTTGAAGCTTCTATGTCTAACGGTTTAGAATGTTATGCATTTACAAGAAATATTTGATTTGACTTTGACCCAAGGTCATGGTCACATAAAACATTGCCCTCTACATTATGTGACCTATGTACCTGCAAAATTTGAAGTTGCTACGGTCAATGGTTAAGTAGATTCATTACCATGAAAAGACATTATTTGACCTTTACCCCAAAGTCAAGGGGTCAAGGTCACACAAACTGTTGCCAATACCTTTGACATCATTTGACCTATGCACCAACGAAGTTTGATGCTGCTACATCCCATGGTTAAAGAGAAGATGTATTTACAAGAAAATACATTATTTTACCTTGATCTTGGGGTCAAGGTCACTCGAAATGTTGCCCAGTGCCCTCTACATTATGTTACCTATGCACCTACAGAGTTTGAAGTTACTACGTCAAAAGGTTTAAGAAGAGATGCAGTTACAAAAAAAAACAATATTTGATCTTGACCTTAGGATCAAGGTCACACGAAATGTTGCTTAGTACCATTTGCATTATGTAACCTATTTAACTACAAAGTTTGAAGTTGCTACCTCTAATGGTTTAGGAGTAGATACACTTACAAGAATCGTGACAGACGGTAGGACAGACAAAAGGATGGACCGACTTGGTACGAAATTAATATACACTTTTTCTAAAGAAAAAAGCGGGTATTAAAATAGTAGGGTATCTTTGGCCATCGAGAAATTGCTCCCAGAAGGTCGCATATTTTATCGTTAAAGACTAGATTCTACAAGAATATATTTTTTTACATGTGTAAGGTACGTAGATGAGGAAGTCTCCAAAATCTAACTACACTATCACGTCAGTATTTTAAAGTCACGAATACTGTAAATTCCGGAAAAGTGTGCGAGAGTTTTATTTTCGCGAATAGCGTTCAAATACGTATCTGCGGCAGTAAAAATTCTTGACAAGGGCATGATTTACCTATATCAGTAAACGACAGAGTGATTTCGGCATTTCGAGAGGATTTATTTTCGCGAAACTTCGCATATGCGAAGTTTCGCGAAAACAAAACCCTCGCGAAAATTTTCGAATTTACAGTAGTTGTTGTACCTTCATCAATATTCCAGAATGCAGGCTGGTCAATACTGTCTGAGTACAGGATCTTTGGGTATTTCATAGAACGGTTGAATGCGCATGTGTCATTTATAAGAATGGTGAGGAACCCTTGCCAATTATCACAACTGGTATCATCTATGTTTATAACAAATCTATTTCTGTATCCGTCCCTGTAACAATAACAAATGAGCCGTGACATGTGATTGCCAACAATGTGGCATTTGGACATGTATTAACTCAGACGAGCCTCTGCAGCCTTCTTTCAAGCTTAAAACTCCAAAAGGTGTTCAGTCAGTAGCTTAACAATCATAGAATACTCAAGTGACTAGTAAAGGCTCTGATCAGACTGCGCGTATGCGCAGGCTGATCTGAGGCTTTGTTGGTCGCACATACAACATTATTGGAAATCTCATGCACTGGCTCTTAATCTCTTTCTGTATCCATCCCTGTGAACAAAGTATAACCTATTTAAGGACATATGCTACTTAATACTTCCCACATTGAGATATTTCCAATACTTTGCATACAGTTTGTTTCATTCATAGACTGTCACATCCTTGGTAACCCAGGCGTGACCCATTCCATACCCACTGCATTCATCATTCTGAAAACAACCTAATTATTAAATGTTAAGCTAAAATAAGTGTAATCGTCATTCAGCTTCTATATTTTAATTTTAACCATTGCTTATGACCTCATGCTTTATAGAAAACGTGAAAAATTATTTGTTTTCCCAAGCCGTAACAAGATACTGCTTGATATATTTTGTTTTTTTCCCCAAAAGGGATTTCGATTTTTAGAGTTAATTATATAATTATAAAAAAATCTGACATTGAAAATCTCAAATTTTTGGTTTTATTTCATGGACTATCAATTTATCACTTAGAAAAAAGAAAAAAATCGGGGGTCACCATGCTAATTAGCTTAAGGGAGGGTCAAATTTAACCCCATCCCTACATATTTCGAGGATAATTCAAAATAAAACGTTAAGGGGTGATTTTTGTCATTTATATATCACATATTACTTGTATGAAGTAAATAGCATTATAACACTAAAAAAGAAGAAAACAAAAACAATGTAAAATAGATGCCCACTTGTTTTCGTTGTTTTTTTTTTTCATTTTTAATTTCTAAATTTAATACACCATTCTGTAGACAAATAGTAGAGACCCTGATCAGACGCTGTGTTCTGTGGCATCTTATCTTGGTCTGTACTGATTGTCTTTGCCACACTTTAATGTTTGAAAATATCTTTTCCTGAGCGGAGATCTGTAAAAGGTTTCAGAGACAAATTGCACAGGTTGCATATGTCGTCAATTTCCGGTGGATAATGAGTGGTACGAGTACAGGTTTAATGAGTCAAATGTTTGCTTTATCAAATACCAGTTCAGCAGTTCCATGTGGTCAGCGTCAATACATGTTCCACTTTGTTTATATTCTAATGTTTAACTATCTCACACTGTACAAAGTGCACATTTAAGCTGGTACAAAAGGCAAGTTAGTGTATGATTTTGTGTCTGTACGAGAGATAATCCACATGCTAAAGCTCATGGACTATCTTCCCATATAAAACCACAATCCATACACTAACATCTGCTTAATTCTCGTTCACAAACATAGTTAAAATGTTTGTTTTGTATTCTAGTTTTAATGATGATCTCTATTTATTCAAATGGACCAAGACATTCCCAGACTCTTATCATCAGTTACACAAATAGCTGCAACAAACAAGAGATGTTTATTTTTGCTTTAGTTGAAAAGTCGTTTTTCGTTTTATAATTTTATTTCATATTCAATGGATTCATTAATGAAAATAAAATTAGAATCCCTTAACAATGCTTACCCATTTAATGAGAAATCTTGATACGTATGGCTAGCCAGATTCTTCCATGATGAATTGAGCAACCTTCCAGATGAAAACCAGCTTGTCAATGTGCTTTCCGTACCGTTAAAAATCAGAAATTGTTTTTCTACTCCATTTGCATGAAGTGAGACCTTGACCTGAAATGTTAATGCACAAAAACGCTTTGGAGATCATCATCAGGGCCCGGTATTACAATGCCTCCTTAAAGTTAAGGAAGACTTAAGTTAAGTATTGATTTTTCAGGATGCAAAAATACCATTTCAAACTGATTAAAATCAAAATAGTTTCATTTTTTCTATAGATCACAATCATATCTTTGACCACAAGTACTGCACCGATCCAGGCAATTTGTTTAGCATCTGATATAGCCTGTTAAAATATCAATGCTTAACTTAAGTCTTCCTCAACTCTAAGGAGGCATTGTAATTCCGGGCCCAGATTGTTTACTATATACGTTTATGCAGGTGCATAAGACCTTATTTATCGCATGTACGCAAATCCTCCTTTAAACGTCCATGCTAAAGTATTTAGCTGGGTAAGAGATTGAAGTTTTGGTTAATAACTCCTGTCCTCATCTATTCTCATACCTTGTGGATTCAAGCAGTTCTGGCGACCATGTCGATTTGAACAGGTACATGTATGTCTAAGGCATCATCGATTGATGTTGTGAAACACTGTAAGTAACAAAATCAAATATCATGGCTCATCTGCATGCAGACATTACACAATGGCCACGAAGCATCTTTGTCAATGCCTTCTGGTTAAAAAGTTATCATAGAGATGCCTTTTAGCACTTTTGCAAACAGGGCAGACCCAGATCAGACAGCTCTTAAAAGACCCACCTGCTGTTTGCTTATGGAAATATGATTAACCCTTTAAGTGCCAATTACAACTGCAGCAGACGACAAATTTTGTGACATCTTTCCTAATTTTAGAAAACATATGATTCTCATAAAATATCATACCTTATTTGTTATTTTTGAAAAAGCAGCAAAAGTTGAAAATTTTGTCTGCAGCAAATGATAGGTGGCGCTTTATGGGTTAAAAATCTTGACTTGAATACCTGACAAGTAAATTCTTTGTTATGTGTACAAATGTTAAAGTGTATTTTTAATTTATATAATTATTCATAGTGGGTGGGGCTTAGCATAAATATTCATGAAAGAAATGGTTAAAGATGTGTTCACTTGAACATGCATGTTAAAAAAATGGGACAATTGTCAATTTAACATACATGACGGAAATCATTGAAGGAACCATTAAAGTGATTTTATTTTAAGGTTTGGACTGTGGTTTATTAGATGCAATTAATAGAAAACGTTTGCAGACGAACCAGGATCGCAAAAGCTGTCCTTTTAGCATTTCCTATCTAGGTGAGCAAAGCAGTTACATGTAGCTTGCTGATCTTAAGAAGATAAGTGTAATCTACATTTGGATGACCCACTATTTGCAACCATATACCATCAGTTTGAATCAATTTACAACATTGCAATGAACAAAAGGAACATTATTTCCAGTCGTCTTCATGAACAGCGATGTACACACAGGCACTGAAAACAAATTACAGGTTTCGTAAATCTAACCCAAAGGCTACAAAAATGGCGGAAAGTTATTCAGATGAATCCGTAAGTGCACATTCAATTATTAATCTAGGCTAAATGTTCAGGGTTTCAATTTAGATTAAACGGTTAGGGTTTCAATTACGCCAATACTCTTACTGTTGGACCCACCTCCCAAATTATAACAGATTTTATTGGGAATATCTTTAAACGTCATTCTTAATGTTTACAGTAGAAAAGCAAGATATAGGGTAAAGTCGGGTAAATTCGGACATCAGGTAAATTCGGACATACATTAGCACACAGTGTAAATCCAGATGAGACGGCTCCTTATGAGCCGTCTCATCAGGATTTTCACTGTTTGCTTAGTTAATTTATTCCAATATTTGAAATATAAAACAAATAAGGTCGCTTTCCGAATCTAGCTGTCTGTCCGAGTATACCCGACTTTACCCTAGTGGGATCAGTTAGTGCTGATATTGCTATCAGAAGTAGGATTGGCGTTAAGATATCGTTTAAAGCTTAATCAAGTAAGTTTTATTATGCGAACATGGGACTGTCTTAATAACTGTCAATCATATGAATTTGCTTGCGAAACACAAACCAGGCTGTACAACCATACAAGATGGCTACATGCTTGAAATTTCGTATATAGGAAGTAGAGGGATTGTACTATCCGTGTAGCAAAAACAAAGGCGCTGATCAGCTTTGCGGTTACCGCGAAGCTGATATGCGTCTTTGTTTTCGCATATGCAAAAACCCAGGTTTCTCAAAACGAGGCTCATATTATTTTATGGAGAACTCATTGAAAACTTAACTTAGGATAATGAAGGTAAAACGCTGTTCTTTTTGAAAAAAAACTTATGAGTACGGAGACGTTCACGTAATGCAGGATGCGCAGGACGATCATAGTCAAATATGTTTAAATTATGTCACAAAAGGGCCTAATGTATTTGCTAACATTAGTCGTTAATTTTATTGTTGTTTTCTATACAATGTTTGTACGATATATATATGTTCTTCAAAAGCAAATTACAATTAATAAAACTTAAAATCCCATTTTGTTTCCAAACCCTCTGTGAATAATTACATGCAAGGATCCAATGGGGGAACTGCGGATCCGGACCTCAGACCCTCCATTTTAAATTGTGCAACTTTGTCTGAACCACCCTGGTCTCCAACTAGACACCCTCTCCCCTCCTGAGACACATTTTTGGATCCAGGTTTACATTATTGCATGTATAAACACTGGTTTGCACCATGCGTTACTGACTCAAACCTTCTGGTCAAAACAAAAATAAAAATTTAACTGGCAGCAGCGATTTTAACGTAAATTCGCTGCTGCCAGTTAACTGGTAGCAGCGATTTTAACGTAAATTCGCTGCTGCCAGTTAACTGGTAGCAGCGATTTTAACGTAAAATCGCTGCTGCCAGTTAACTGGTAGCAGACCTTGCCAACAAGTAAATGGTATGAATATATCATTGTAAAACTTGCAATTTTTACAAACATATAATCGCAATTTTCCGTGTCGCTACTCTTTAATCGTAGAATGTGGTTAATTGGTAAGAACACAACTTTTCAATCCATAACATACTCCAGATATAAATTGTTGAATTCTAGAGCTAAACAGGCTAAAAATTGCTATTAATATAAATAGCGCCAAAAAATGGCTGACCGATATATCCCATCTAGGCCCTCATGTGTTCTTACGATATGCTGGATTTTGTGGTTTCTGCTGTGCTCAGATTTTGTAGATTCTCTATTTCTGACAGATTTGTTTTCCATATTTTCGACAAACCTTCTGCATATGAGCAAACAGAAAGATTAGAAAATTCAAATTTGTTTCTCTTTGATTATCCTATCTTTAATATAGAGAATCTTACTTAAGTACCCATGTGTTATTAAACTTTATGTAATAAACGAATTCTGAAAAATAGATAACAAGCTAGACTTTGGCTTTTGCCAGTGAGGTGCATTTAAGCCCTCAAAGGCTTGGGCTGCTTTCCCTTCTAATGTGGTGGTTCTGTTGTCTTTGTTCTGTTATTGTTGTTGTCATTGTTTGCGGGGTTCTGTGATTGGCCATGCACGGATCCAGAAAGTTTTTTCAGAGGGGGTACAACTTTTTTAAGTGTTTTTAGTTGATTAGGGGATAGAGGATCCTAACACCGCTATAAATAGGCCATCATTGGCCCACCAGCGAAACGCCATTTAAATGGCGTTTCGCTGGCGGGCCGATGATGGCCCAACATTAAATGCTGGCTTGTTAACTTTGTGATTTTTCAGGGGATCCGGACCAGTATTACAAGGAAACCCTATATTTTTGTGATTTTTCAGGGGAGGTGCGGACCGCCTGCCCCCCCCCCTACCCCGCCTCTGGATCCGCACATGACGGTCCTTGTTTTATTATGCAGCTCTTGTTGTCCTTTCTGATTGAAGAAATATTGCTTTACCTTAATTGTACTCCTGATGTCTTGTTACTGTGGGTGTTCTGTGGCGCTTCCTCATGGTGCCATGGGGTTGGTGTGTGATGTGTAATTAGGGTATTCCCCTGATGCTACGCACTTACATTTTGTTTATCTCTTTTTGCGACGCAATATAGTATTACAATTAAGACATTTGATTTGGATCATGCGCGGATTCAGAAAGTTTTGTCAGAGGAGGTCCAACTTTGAAACTTTTTTTTAGTTTGATGAGGGCAGGAAGGATCAAAATGCACTATAAGCGGACCATCAACGGCCCGGCAGCGAAACGATATTTAAATAGCGTTTCGCTGGTGGGCCGATGATGGCCCAACATTAAATTCTGGCTTGGTAGCTTTGTGATTTTAAGGAGATCCGGACCAGTATTGCTAAGGAACCCTATAGTTTTGTAATTTTCCGGGGAGGTGGGGTCACGACCCCCTGCCCCCCCCCCCTTCTCTGGCTCTGTACGTGTGGATTTTGATTCATCATAGAGTTTACTGCTACCATTGCAAATATATGTACAATCAAAATGGCACCATCTGCTTAAGTAAACAGAGAAGACTTACAGGAGTTGCTGGATTAAGTTTTAAATTTTGTATTATACGTTCATATAGTTGAACGCAAAATTAATTGTAGTGCTTATAGCAACTTAACACATAAAGCGCTACCTATACTTTGCAGCAGACGACAGTTTAAAATTTTGCCGCTTTTTTAAATATTGACAAATAAGGTACATGTATGATATTTCATTAGAATCGTCTACTGGCAGACGTTTCTCATGAAATATCATACATTAACCTTATTTTGTTTTGAAAATTAGAAATGATGTCGCAAAATTTGTCGTCCGCTGCAGTCGTGATTGGCGCTTTAAGGGTAAAAGCAGAAAACTTTGTGATTCCCCCTCGGAGACTAGTAATAAATAATAATCAGTTGTAACTGAAAGTTGCGTGTATACTTGCGCGATTGTGTGTGATGCCATCAACATTTAAGATCATGTGTAGACGGGACCTTAAGTTGTAGTCCCATTCAACAGATCGTAGAAGCCTTCATGCCAACACTACGATGGCTCCTCCGTGATTGTGTTAATGGATATGAACTTTACTATGGGAAAATGAGTAAATTAGAAAGTACCTTACTGTGACCAAAATGGGCCCAGTATTTCAGCACTAAAAGTCTGTAATGTGCGCTGCAATTAGTTGAGCAGATAAAATCACTAGTATCAGCGCCACTCTCCCATGCATTATATATGTCTACCATGTTACCAAAAGGTCCATTGGATATTCCTGCAAATCCTCTAAAGACGAGTAGATATTCTTCATCTGAAACGAAACTTGAGCAATCACATGCAGCTTTCACACTGGTAAATGTATACGTCGATTTGCTGGTATTTATGCGTATTGCGGGTACTTCATAGACCGTAAGTGGTCGATATTGGTGTTAATACTATATAGAAAAAACATGCCATATGCCTAAAGGACTATAGAATTAGATCATTTTTTAAGTATGCGGCATGTACATGGCGATCTATGTAAGCATTAAGGAATAGATTCGAGTGCCGATCTGGATGATCGGTACTCGAATCTATTCCTAAATGCTTACATAAATCGCCATGCACATACTTAATACTTAACATGGATTCTCTGTAAGAATCAAAAAAAGTTGGCCACGCTATGTCTGGGATTTTCATAATTTTTTGTGTATATGTTGGGTCTGACCCAAAACCTACATAACTGGTGCCAAACATTTCGATTTATTATTCGTTGCCATGGAAACGGCGATTATTTGATCCTGTGAAAGTGCAGCAGAAATGGACAGGAAAAATTCCAGACCCTGCCAAATTGTGCTGTTGTTTTCTTGTCATTATATAATTCTTTAAAAAAGTTTTTTTAAGTGTGATTGAGGCTACTAAATTGGAACGACAGAATAATACAAGAATAAAACCATTATCTTCTACAGACCCCTCATACGAGGGTCCCAAATATGGGGAAATTTGGCAAAATGCCAAATATGTGAAAATCGCAAAATTACACATATTTAGCTATTATTATGAACACTTTTGCAACGGTCCTCAAGAAAACCACTCATGTGTATATACGGAGCAACATCTGAACTATTGAACTTAGAAAAAATCTGGTTGGAGAAATTGATGTGTGAAGGTCAAGGTCAAGGTCATAAATTGTCTATTTTCAAAATGTAGAAAAAAGGGATTTTTCACTAATTTAAACCCTTTTTTATGAAGGATAGCTGAAGATGGTAAGAAAAATACTAATATGGTTATAAAGAAAAAAGTATCTTTTATTGATACCAAAACCTAAACAGATGATGAATATAAATGTCAAGGTCAATGTCAAGGTCACAAATGGTACATTTTCAAAAAAAGGCGAAAAAAAACAGTAATTTAGGCATATTTTGAAACAAAATTCTGTAATGTTTCTAGAATATATTTATAAATCCTTTGATATCTCGACAAAGATAATAATAACAACTATTTAAAATTATATCAAACCGGTTGGAGAAATAGGTGTATGAAGGTCATGGTCAAGGTCATAAATTGTCTACTTTCAAAATGAAGAAAAAGGGGATTTTCACTAATTTAAACCCTTTTTTGTGAAGTGTAGCTGAAGATGGTAAGAATAAAACTAATATGGTTATGTAGAATAGGGTATCTTTTATTGACACCAAACCTAAACAGATGATGAATATAAATGTGAAGGTCAATGTCAAGGTCACAAATGGTACATTTTCAAAAAAGTTGAAAAAAAACCCTAGTAATTTAGTCATATTTTGAAACAAAATTTTTCAATGTTCCCATAATATATTTATAAATCCTTTGACATATTCACAAAGATAATAATAGCAACTATTTGAAAATATATCAAACCGGTTGGAGAAATTGATGTGTGAAGGTCAAGGTCATAAATTGGCTACTTTCAAAATGGAGAAAAAAGGGATTTTTCACTAATTTAAACAGTTTTTGTAAAGTATAGCTGAAGATGGTAAGAAAAAAGCTAATATGGTTAAAAAGAAAAAAAAAGTATCTTTTATTGACACCAAAACCTTAACAGATGATGAATATAAATGAGAAGGCCAATGTCAAGGTCACAAATGGTACATTTTCAACAAAGGTGAAAAAACAGTTACAACATAAATTTAGTCATATTTTGAAACAAAATTTTGTAATGTTTCCAGAATATATTTATAAATCCTTTGATATGCTCACAAAGATAATAATAGCAACTATTTAAAATTAAATCAAACCGGTTGGAGAAATTGGTGTATAAAGGTCAAGGTCAATGTCATGTTGTCTACTTTCAAAATGAAGGAAAAACGGATTTTTCACTAATTTAAACCAATTTTGTGAAGTGTAGCTGAAGATGGTAATGAAAAAAAAACTAATATGGTTATATAGAAAAAGAAATAAAAGAAATATCTTTATTGACACCAAAACCTAAACAGATGATAAATAAAAATGTGAAGGTCAATGTCAAGGTCACAAATGGTACATTTTCGGAAAAGGCGAAAAAACAGTAATTTAGTCATAGTTCGTAACACATTTTTATAATGTGTCCAAAATATATTTATAAACCATTTGATATATTAATACAAATAATAATAGCAACTATTTAAATTAAATCAAACTGGTGGAAAGATATAAATATGAAGGTCAAGGTCACAAATTTTTCTATATCCAAATGTTGAATTATGGCGATTTTCATCTATTTATTAACAGTTTTTGGTTTGGTTTGATTTTAAGCGTTTCTGAAAAGGCCACATATCAACACAACATAAAAAAGCCAAATTTAAAAGGATAAACATATTTAAATGTGAAGGTCAAGTTCAAGGTCACAGAACATAAAAATTCAACTTGAAAAAAAACACGGATTTTGCTCATTTGGTTACTCAGATTGCCGGGTTTGTTTGTGGGTAAAAAAACCCCTATGAAATCTACTTGTACAGTCAAAAAGGACACCATAATAAATGTAAGCAGTAGCAAATAAATAAACATATGTTTTAAGAATGGAAAGTCAAAGATAGCATTTTTCCAATTTTAAGAAGATGTGAGCTTTCTATCTTTTTAAAAGCCCATACTTGGTAAAAATAATCTGGAAGCTCTTCTTTGCAAAACACAAAGTGTGAGTATTCATTTTTTTTAATCATATCTCGAGGAAAAGTTTGAAAATAAAATTATCACGATTTACTGACAAAATTTCTTTCTCTTCTCCTGCTGGATGACAGTCACATAATGCAATGTTTCATTGAAATAAACAAATTTTGAAGGTGATAAAATTGCATTTAGTATGTCAAATGAATGGTTTTTGTTTGTTTGTTTGATTTGATTCTTTACGTCCACTCATCAATCTTTCAGTTATGTGGGACGGGTCTTCCTGGGTTGAACCAGTACTAAGCTAGGATAAATGTGTCTTGCTCAAGGACCACAACGCAGTGACGCCGGTGAGGCTCGAACCCGCGACCCTTCGGTCTCGAGTCAAGCACTCTACCTATGAGCCACTGCGATCCCTCAAATGAATGGTAAAAAGATTCTTTCAAAGGCTCGTTTAATAAATTTTAAATGAAATGATCACTCATGTAAGATCCTCTTTTTAAGACATAATTCAGTGTGTGTGGAAAAAGCAAATTTTACTTCATTCAAAGAACAGATAACTTAGATCTTTTCGTAATGCGCTATATCATATACAAACTCCTTTGAAAAAAGTTTAAAATCAGATATAGACTCTATTAAAACATTGAAGAAATAGAAAATTTTACATGAGGGCTCATGTTTTATTGAATTTATTAAACGAGTTGGGGAAAAGAGATAAAATGTGAGGCTTGTCGAGCATTTTATCTATTTTTCGCAATGAATACTTTGAAATCTCATTTCTGGCGTAAAAACGTTATAACTTTGTCATTACATGTTATATATGCAACGTTGTTATGGATGTCATAACATTTCCCGTAAATCTATAAACCACTAGTTGTTTATCGATTTTATTGCATGGCATTATTTCACTCACAGATGCGACGTCCTATGATAAGCTGAATTTTTCTGTATAGCCTGAAGAATACTTGAGATATCAGCAGTTTAAGCATCAAAAGGCAACAAAGGCTCAGATGACCCTGCGCATATACAAAGTTTCCCTAGGGCATATACTGCAAATAATGGTTGTAGTATAGATGAAGACTAATCCCAAAGTAATAGTTTTTATATACTCATTTAAATATGGTATCTAAGCATGTGAAAATTGCAGTCTTTCCACATTTTGAATTTGGACTACATTTGAAACCCTTGACATTGACCTCCGCATTTGAATAGATTCATCAATTTTGTTAATTGCTTTTAGTTACTAATGTATTGTTCCTAATGCATAGTTTAGTTGCTTTCTTGCGTTCTTTCATTTACCAATTTAAATATTGTTTCAAAACATGTGAAAACGCCAGTTTTTTACATATATTTTGAATTTTAACATTGGATGACCTTGACCTTTACATGTAAATACATTATTTTTTAGTACTGCTTTTGTTAACGGATGTATTGTTCTTAATGGAAGGACTGGTATCTTTCTTACCTTATTTCATGTACCCATCTTAATATTGTCCCAAAACATGCAAAAATCGAATATTTCAAAATTGTTATTTAGATGTACTATATTTGATGACCTTGACCTTCACATTCGAATATTTTCATTAATTTGGTTATGTTTTTTAACTGATGTGTTCTTCTTAATGCATATACTAGCCTTTTTCTTACTTTCCTTCATTTGCCCATCTAAATAATGCTCTAAAACGTGCAGCAAACTAAGTTTTTCAACATTTAAATTTCTACATTAAATGACCTTGACCTTGACCTTCAAATCTAAATATATTCATCCATTACAGTATTGCTTTTGTATACTGATATGTTGTTCTAAATGTGGACACTAGTGGCTTTCTTATTTATTTCATATTCCCATCTGAATGTGTTTAATATTCCAAAACATGTGAAAATCACAGTTTTTCTACATTTTGAATTTCTACATTTAATGACCTTGACTTTGACCTTTACATTAAAATATTTTAATCCATATGATAATTGATTCTAATAACTGATGTGTTGTTCTTAATGCATAGACTAGTTGCTTTCTTTCTTTCTTTCATTTACCCATCTTAATATTGTGCCAAAAAATGTGAAAAACCAAGTTTTTCCGTAATTTGAAATTCTACATTTTGTGACCTTGACCTTGACTTTCACCTTCAAATAAATTCATACATATTATTATTGTGTTTGGTTACTTATATGTTGTTCTTAGTGAATGTAACACTTACTTTCTTTCTTTCTCTCATTTACCCTTCTTAATAGTGTGCCAAAAAATGTGAAAAACCAAGTTTTTTCCGTATTTTGAAATTCTACATTTTATGACCTTGACCTTGACCTTCACCTTCAAATAAATTCATACATTTTATTATTGTGTTTGATTACTTATTAGTTGTTCTTAGTGAATGTAACACTTGCTTTCTTATTTAGTTGCATTTACCCATCCAGATATTGGTCCAAAACACGTGAAAATACCAAATTTTAAAAAATCATGAACTGGAGTTTTTATGACCTTGACCTTGACCTTAAATAAAGAATTTCTTCATCCAGTTTTTTATTGTTTCCAACAGAAGACATATTGCTAGTTATATTCTTATCAGTGGTTGACTTGTACACCGTTGCAAAAGTTATCAAAAACTGCTTCAAAATATGTCAAATTCCCATTTTTTTCACATTTTGGAAATTGTAAAAATCTGCATATTTAAACAGTCAAGTGCTACTCATGTATGTAATATACCTTATGTTTTCTTATTCTCTCATATAGAGCAAAGTTGGTACAGTATACAAGAATGTTTGTTTCAGAAATTTGATGAACACATTTTGAAGGAATGATCAGCCAAGTATGCCTATTTTTCACTTTTTTCTTTGCATTTTCTACAAAGCTCAGCTTGACACCAATAACCCTGGTTACCATGGTAACCAGATGTCATTTTGAAATTTCATGGCTTGTTTTGCTGTTTGGGGGTCATACCGGCTTCACACACAAAGAATGAGAAAAATCCCAGACGTAGCGTGCCGGACCCCTATGGGAATTTTTTTATCCTTACAGAGAATCCATGTTAAAAATGATCTAATTCTTTAGTCCTTTAGGCATATGAAATGTTAAATTCTATATAGT
The DNA here is from genome assembly GCA_964019695.1 of Loripinus fragilis. NCBI lineage: Eukaryota > Metazoa > Mollusca > Bivalvia > Lucinida > Lucinidae > Loripinus > Loripinus fragilis. Next base: position 50,420,606 of record OZ026515.1, read on the forward strand.
ATTACCACCAATATCTACCACTTGCGGGCAATACTCACACTTAGACGGTTATGGCGGAAAGCAAGACACTTAGCCATAAAATGAGATACTCAACATTGTGACTCTGTGTCAGGAGAATAGTCAGAACAGCACATTTTCACGTTTTTCAACCATAAAATGAGAAAAGTGGTGGGCAAGAAAAGGAATCCATTATTCGTGTGAAGATGGGATAGAAAATTCTGTCCCTCGTGATCACCATTTGTCGTCACTCGTCAAGCCTTGTGATGCCAATCAGTGATTCTCAGGACGGATTTTCTATCCCATCCTCACACTCATGATAATCATTGATTCTTATAGTCTCAAACACTTTGCTTTTCAATACGAATTATAGTATTTTAAAGGGCAATGGTCCCCTTACCGGTGAGTTCGATGCTTCTAGCTGTACAGTAATGGACCTCGTCGCGAGAAAACCTGTCTTCGGGGTTTCCGACGAAGCGGGACTCAAACCAGTCTCCTCCGCTACAGAGACTAGCTAGAATATTGAAATTTCACTTGAAGCAAGTTTAGATATAATACTTTCCACTAAGCGAATAACACAGGCGCTGATCAGACTGCGCGGATGCGCAGGCTGGTCTGCGCCTGTGTTGTTAGCAAACCCCCGAAGCCAGGTTTTCTTGCACCGAGGCTCTAATCATTATCCTCATTCGAAACTACCAGTTATAATAATATGAGCCGTGACATGTGATTTCCAACAATGTGGCATTTTGACAACTATAGACTCGGACGAGCCTCTGCAGCCTCCTTTTAAGCTTAGAAACTCCAAATTGTGTTCCGTCAGTAGATTAACAATCATAGAATACTCAAGCGACTAGCAAAGGCTCTGATCAGACTGCGCATATGCGCAGGCTGATCTGAGGCTTTTCTGGTCGCACATACGACATTGTTGGAAATCTCATGCCACAGCTCAATTATTTGAGACATCCTGATTACAAGATTTAAATGGCCAAATATTCAAAAGGCAATTACTCAACAAAAAGACAATTTTTTTATTAAAATTTTAACCAGAATATACTCAAAATCCTCAATCAGCTGCTGCTAGCCACAAGATGTTTGGAGATCTTTATTACACGTTTTCAATGCCCAATTTGCAAAATGCAATAACTAAAAACAACAACCCTTTTTCTTAATTTTTACTTGGTAACTTATCAGCTATCAACTGACCACGTTTAAAGCTGCTAGCTATAGTAATTTATGAGGTATTCTTATTAGAAGTTTTCAATGCCCAAATTTGTAAACAGGCAATAATTCAAATTATAAGATTTTTTTTAATTTTAACCAGGTAATATCCTTATTATCCCCTATCAGCTGACTAAGTTTTAAGTTCCTAGCTGCAGCAGTTTTTGAGATATCTTGATTACTTAAAAAAAATCATTATGACCCTTTGAAAGGGGCATTACTCCACAAAGGGAGGTCATTTAGACTTAAAAATACAGGTCAATTATTTTTAATGAGAAATCCATCTTCGAAATTTAAAAACCCTAACTTTTTCTAACATGGACTGACGAAAAGATGCACGGTCCAACAAGTTAAAAGCAATCTGCCCCTTCAACTTTTTTTTAAAGTTGGGGCATAAAATTGTGCCGTTTACTGCAATCATGATTGGAGTTTAAAATGACAAATAAGAAAGCACGTCTGTTGTTGGACAATAGACATGAAATGTCATGCTTTAGTCCCAAATAAAAATGAATAAATCTATTTATCATATGACGTCGCGTCTGGGAGTGAAATAACGCCTTGTAATACAATTGATTAACCACAAGTGGCTTACAGATTTACAGGAAACGTAATGACGTCCATTATAACGCTGCGTAAAATAAGGGAAACTCTTGACGTTTTCACACTAAAAATACAATTTTAAGTATTTTAATGTCATGATAAATAGAATCTAACATTCGTGCTCCTGTACATAGGCATAGGAGGCTTTTCAATATTGGGGTGGGGGGGGGGGAACCTACCCCAGCCAACTTCAATACTTGGGGGGTATTGCCAAAAGGACAAAAGGACATATACGCATGCGTGCACATGCACATGTATGCACACACATGTGAATAATATTCATACACCCATGCATGCATACACACATATGTATGCATGCATACACAGTCTATGCAAACATACATTTACATCCTAATATGAAAATCATAAATTAAATCAAAGCAAGCGATCTCTATGAAAAACAGCAACAAAGATATACAAGTGAACAAGGAGATTTTTGGTTATTTATATTGCCTAAAAGCTTTTTAAATCTACATATATTTATACACTTGCATTATTAAAATCAAAGCAATGGATCCCCATTTATAAAAATCCATATATATAAAATTTCAGTACGAGGGAGCGAAGCAAGCGAGGAAAATTTTTGGTAAGGTAAGGCTAAGTCTCAGGGACAAAAAGAAATAAAAAAAAATAATTATAATATTTTATTTTGAGTGAGCACCGCGAGCAAGGAAATTTATTTGGTAAAATTCTTCAGAGCAAAGGGCTAAGAGGGATAAAAATAGAGCTAAAAACAAAACAAAAAGATTAAACAAAAAAACAAATATTATCATTTGCTCTAAGCGAGTGAGGAAATTTTTTTGCTTAAAGCCTATTGCCTGAAAGGTATTTCAGAGCAAAAAGCAAAGAGAGATAAAAGGTTGGAGGTCTAGTCTTTAAAATTCATGATAGAAAATAGGAATAAAAGGAAAAGCTTGTAAAAGCAGTTTAGCTGAAAAAAAAATGATACATATATGATAAACATTTAACCATACATATGATATACATATACATACAAGGTAATAACAGCCTACCGACTAAAAGAAATGAAAAGTACTAAATCTGAGCAAATTGCCTGCTCTCAGAGAATCTTAAATCAAATTTAAAAACTCCCAGTGAGCGAAGCGACAAGGAAAAAAATACTAATCATTATGTGTTGAAGTTGCTTGTTTTACCCTGAGTGAGAAGCAGTTATTTGTCAATTTCGACAAATTATTGGAGGGGCCAAAGGCTATCCTGCCCCCCCCCCCCCACCCTACAAATTATTGGGAGGGGGCTGGCCCCTGCTGCCCCCCCTCCCCCTGTTCCTTCGCCTATGCTATATTATTGAATTTATCAAACTCATTGCACAAAAGAGATAAAATGCTCTTCATCTCTTTTTCCCAACTCGCTTAATAAATTCAAAAAAATGCACACTCATCGAAGATCCTCTATATATAACAATAATTGTGAGTTTGACTATATTCCATACCGTCACAGAGAGGAATGTCACAGAAATCCCATCGCTTGCCCATGTCCACAGTATAACACCAGGGAATAGAAGAATCATCTGGATCTCTGCAGTAGTTTTCAGCAGCTGTCGTTGTGCCATCAAATGGATACAATTCGTCTTCGTCAAAGATGTGGCTATGAGGATACTGTGAGTCCCAGCGCTGACACTGAATTCCTCCTTTTGTGACGCTCGTGCTTCCCGTATAAGGATGGCCAGTTGACCAACATTGGCTAGTGTCTTTTGAATAAAAAAGAAACCTTGAACAGTTGATGCGACTTTATGAGGGAAAGCAATTAAATAGAGCATGGTATCCTTGCAATTATCCATGACAATTATATTGTATTTTTTTAGTTTGATTCAAGGTAAAATGTTATGTGTTTTGATCTGAAACAGCCACCAGAATTTTTGCCAAACCAGCTTTAGGCAAAATCACCTAGTACTTTTAGCAGATATATACCCTAAAGTGACTTATTTCTGTAAGAATAGACTATAATGAGTAAATTCTATAAACTTTTTTGGCTTAACAGGTAAACTTCGGGGCTGGATTTCTTTTGCTCCGGTAATCAGTTTTATTTACTTTTGAGTCCATATAATTGCTTAATCTCCTTTTAATATCTGTATTTATATGTTCTATGAGATTATGCATTGATACGTTAGGGTTCTTTCATGCATACCAAGCATCTATGTGTCTTGATCCACATCTGAACTAAGGGTGAGGTTGGCCCCATGAAACCGGTTTAAGCCCTCCAGTAAAATATTTTTTACTAACCATTCAAAGGTGGTACTTCTGTTGTGGATCATTCATGTTATTTCTGTCTTGTGTTTGTTATGCTTTCGTGGGCGTCTGTTTATTGATGCCTTGTATTCACCTGCTAGGAAAGAGTTGACCTCTTGGCTCTCGTTTGTGATGCCTAATTGTGAGTTTGTTACTTTCCCATTGGTATTCTGGGTCAGTTATGGTACTTGATTGTATCGATTCCTGATCTTTTCCCTTTTTCTTACTTTTAAAACCTATAATGACCAAAAATGTGTTCCACCACAATCCCTGAAAATCCCTGCAGGAGTAATAAAAATCCCCACGGGGATTTATTTTTTCTGCGGGGATTTTAACCTTTGTCATAGAATATTTTCTAGGTCATTACAGATTTAAAGCCAAAACGTTATAGAATTTGCTCAGTATTATCTATTATAACAGAAATAAGTCATTTTAGGGGTCTATGTTTGCTAAAAGTACTAGGTGATTTTGCCAAGAACTGGTTTGGCTAAAAAATTCTGATGGCTATTCTAAACATTTTTCTCAAATATGCCCTGTACGTACAAAGAGATAAGCATCTTGCAATGTTGTGTGGATGCGTGCATCTACATCTAGGCCAATCTAAGTCTAAGTATGACGCCCAAATGACAATTATTAAGATCTCATGAGCTACCATATATACCTATAGTATGATTATATGATCCAAATACATCAATCTATGTGATCGACTATATAAGCAGTTTACACTGTTTAAAGCTTTAATCCAATCTAAACATGTTAGTAGGGGACATTGTAAAAAACGCATGTTCTAAGAATGTGCTGGGCTTGTCGTCAAAAGACGTTAATTACAAATCATGTTTTGAAAAGAACATGGAAATGTTTTATGTGTTTAAAATCTGTTTTAGATAGCCCCATTGAAGACTTACAGTTCTTGCAGTCAACCTGTGTCAAAACAAACACTACTTGCTTCGTAGCATACCTTACTTAATACATCAAATGACGTCGCGTCTGGCAGTGGTGTGTGTAAAATTCCATGTATGAATCTCATAATACATGGGTTGTTTTTATTATCTTAAAGTTATTAATAACAACGGTACCTACATAATGACGTACTCTGAATCTTTTCACCCCAATAGTGCATTTTCAATCTAAGTTTAATGTCATTTAACTCAATCATGGTTGGCAACTTTGCTTTCCTCTTTAATTGCATGCCGGTGGGTCGGACTTCAAACTCTATGATGGTTCCAAATACAGACTTATCTATCGATTAGATGGTGAGGGCCTGATGCTTTGGCTGTTTGTCTAGCCCTACGGGGTTTACCTGTTGGATTTCTTTTGCTCCCGTATTCAGTTTTATTTACTGTTGAGTCCTTATCTTTGCTTTATCTCCTTGTTATATACTGAACAAAAGTGAAAACGCTACACCTGAATTGTTTGTCACTTATACACAAAATTATGCAAACTACGAATACAATTGAAAGTGTATATTAATGTTCAAATACTGGGTAATGCATAACAGTTAAAGTTTTACGGATGTTGTCACGAGGAAACACATGAAAGCAATTTAAATGTGACGGGGGTCCATTTTTTCAGGTTGCCAATTTGAATGGAAATCAAACACAATTTAGGCCTTCAGAAATCCACTACCTACCAGATCCAACTGCACGAAATGGTAGTCTAGACATGGGACAACCAGAAATGTGAATGAGTTATCTCAAGTGTGTTTTGATTGTTTGGAAAAGCAATCTTAAAAAGCGTATTTTCCAGCAAATTGCCAAGTTTAAAAATTTAACACTGAAATCTCCATAGGAAAATCAATGTGTTGTTGCATCTTAGTATGAGGGCATTTCTAGTCGAGAAATGGTAAAAACAATGTGCTGAGAGGTCTACCAGATTTGGCAAAAGAAAATTATCGAAAATTGTGATAAATCAAAGATTTCAAAACATTTAATATTACCTATTTGTTTTTGTCAAAGGGAGATAATTTTCAATATTTTACAAATTGGCTTAATTTGAAATTGATTTCTGAGCTTGTTTCAAGTGATTAAGAAGTTTTCTTGTGTTTTTATGCAACACAATTAAGACCAATTTTGATAAGCATAACAATTTTAATTTGCGCATGCGCAATCGCAATTTTCAGTGAATAAAGCTTTAAACTTTTAAAGGAGCATAACTCATACATCAAACGAGACAAATTGATGAAGTTTCGACGAATCGTTTGCTGGATGTCTGGGCAACATTATTTAGTTTTAGTTAATACTTTTTGTCCAATACTTTCTCTTAAAATATAGATAATTGTAGTGTACCGTTTTCACTTTTGTTCGGTATGTCTTGATTTCTATGTTTTAGTAGATGATGCATTGATACGCTAGGGGTCTTTCATGCAAACCAAATATCTATGTGTCTTGATCCACATCTGAATTATGGGTGAGGTTGGCGCCGTTAAACCGATTTAAGCCCTCCAGTAAAATATTTTACTGACCGTTCCAAGGCAGTGCTTCTTTCGTGGATCTTTTATGTTTTTTCTCTCTTGTGTTTGCTATGTTTTTATGCGCGTCTGTTTATATGTGCTTTGTGGTCACCTGCTGGGAAAGGGCTGACCTCTCGGCTCTCGTTTGTGATGTCTAACTGTGAGTTTGTCACTTTCCCATTGGTATCCTGGGTCAGGTGTGGTGCTTGATTGTATCGGTTCCTGATCTTTGCACCCTTACTTACTATGATGTTATCCACTGAATAGCAGCCACAACGTTATAAATTTAAAAAAAAAAAGCTTTATGGCGTGATTTAAAATACGGATCTAGAGACGGGAGATTGAGACGTATATTTACATTTACTATAATATTTGAGCACATATACATATAGATGTTCCAGCCATACTGGCTCACTTTACGCGCTAAGCAATCAACCGTTTTTAATAGAATGATCAAAGGTTATTACTCAGAGGCCGTGGTACGTCAATACGCTGCCCTCTAGTGTGTTAGAATCTTACAGCTCTGGGCATTTGGAAAGTTTGTAGCATGACATCATAACTCCACAATACGTTGATAAAATGCTTATAAGTAAAACATTTTTGGAAACTAGAATAAATTGCCTGTTCGATGGTTTATTTTTTGTTAACTCGGCGTGCAGGTGCTGCGCATGCTCATATTGAGTAGAAGATTATACACTGGCGAAATTTTTAAGAAAATTATCAGGAAATATCAAAAGAAAATAGGGGACTTTATTTACGATCCTGAACTGACAAATTAACGATTTGGTGCCAACGTATTTGTATTACAATTTATTATGTGATAAATGTTTTCACGATGTCACCGTTACATTCATTAAATGTTGACTAATAGAGAAATGGTAAACTTGCAAAAAATGGACTTTTTTTATTTTCTATATCCTTTTACTATCAATTGTGTCACTACAGGAGCATGAAAAATGCCTATTGAGTATACGTTTTGCTTTTAATTGTAGCTAACAATGCATATAGATCATTTCGTCGCACGAAAAGTGTGGCTTATTTTAGTTCTGCATTTGAGAAAGTTATTCCTTATAAAACTACCCCAACCTTTCATGAAATGGGTTGGGTAACTCACCTCCTCACATTTTGTCGATGGCATACGAACTTCTCATGGTATCACATTAACCATCACCAAATTGATTGATTTCTACTCCCAAGGTATTTTACTTTTCAATGAACCAGAACTTCAACTCATATGTAAACTTATTCTGCCCCATGGGAAGATTTTAAGATTTATATTTCCTTGTTCTGTTTTACAACATTTATTTTGGTTTTAATACAAATAACATAAAGTGTATTTGACAAAAATGACAACACAGGGCATTTTTAAACTCTTGTCAGTTATATTTTTCAAAATATGTGGATTGTGACATGCATTTTAGTCGTAAAAACAAGCGCAGTGCTTTGGTTTCTAAACGTTTTGGTTTAGGGTTTACCTTACTTAGTAGAAATATCCACCGGGCCGCGTAGCGCAGTTGGTAACGTGTCTGGCAACAGCTGCGAGTCTGACTGCAGATCCAGTGGTCGTGGGTACGATCCCAGCCCGGTCCCATACTTTCGTAGATATTGATCATGTAATAATTTCTACGGTCATTTTACTCCCTTCTGCTGAATCATTCAAGAAGGGTTTTTGTCAGCTACAAGCAAAAGTATGTGCACGAAGTACTGGTTAACTGCTTTTCAAGCTCGCCCAGGAAAAAGTGTGGGTAGGTGAACTTACCCTCCCGCCATGACCATAGCTGTTGACTTGGGACGTAAAGCAACAAAACTAATAAATAATACTATAAATATCCAACTCAGTCATTAATTGTATAATTACTAAAACAGATTGTGACCTACCAAATAGTACAAAATTATCTTATTTCATGAATTATGAATTTATATTTTCCACTGAACTTTTGCGTTTTCAAGTATACGTTCAGTATATGTATTAATATAATAATTTTCGTGTCTGCATTTTGATATCCTCATTGAATTTGTGACATAATATAGAAGAAAGATAGCTATTTAAAATAATTCCAAACATAATAGGGTATTTAAATCGGTTACTGAGATAAAAGGCCACGCTACGAACTTTCCAAATGCCCCTCGAACATGTAAGATTATCTCTTTGACACAGGTATATTAACCAGATGGACATATTTAAAAGAAACACTAAGTGGGCAAGCTTCAGACTGACCCAAATCTTTGGGCAACATTTAAATATGTTCTGTTATCAGGTTTACTCCTTTACATGCCAACTTCGAATGTATTATTTATGTGAGGATGGGATAGAAAAATCCGCCCCTCACGATCAATGTTTGTCATCACTCGTCCAGCCTCGTGATGCTAATCGTAGATCCTCGGGAAGGATTTTTTATCCAACTTCACACTCATGATAGATTCTTATAATCTCATCCGTGATATCAAACCAAACTATACATACCAACGCAAGATCCTGTTCTGTAGCTGTACCACCAAGTTGGTGGACATGTGCAGTGTTCGGTAATACATTTTGCCGCTATTGCTTGACAATCTGTGTCATCACTGCAAAATCCATCCAGTATCTCTGAAATATAAATAAGCCATCCTCGTCAACCAAGGGCTGTGGAAATACCATGCCCGACTTGTCGGCCCTGGTCCCATTTCATTCAGGACAAGTTGAGAATTTATATTTACTTGTCCTTTGACAAGTACAAATGTATCAAGATAATAAAATTTTGTATCTCATATTTTGATTAGTTATTATGAGCTTACATGTTGCATTGAAAAAGTGTGGATCCAGATCAGCTGGCATCTTCAGAAGCCAGCTGATCTGGATCTACAATGTTTACAAGAGAGTAGATATCTGGTTTCATAGTGTTTTCGAAAGTGTAAATTGTTTAAGCACAGGAAGGTATATGGGTATCTGTACTTTTGGACAAGTAAAAACTTTTTTGGACAAGTACATTATGGCCAATTACTTGTCCCTGGACAAGTAGAAAACTTAACTATTTCTACACTCCTGGTGTAACATATTCCGTTTCTCTTTGCTCAGCCTTTACCCAGGTGTGACGCATTCCGTTTCTCTTAATTCAGCACTGAATGAGAAGAAACGGAATGCGTCACATTTGGGTTTTCATGGGTGCTGAATGAAGAGGGAGCGCAGTGGCTCAGTGGTAGAGTGCTTGACTCGAGACCGAAGGGCCGCGGGTTCGAGCCTCATCGGCTTCACTGTGGTGTGTCCTTGAGCAAGAACATTAATCTTAGCTTAGTACTGGTTTAACCCAGGAAGACCCGTCCCTTTATAACTGAAAGATTGTTGATGGGACGTAAAGAATCAAAACAAACAAAAAATGAATGAAGAGAAACGGAACAGAGTGTGTTACATTTGGGGTACCAAGGGGTGCTGAATGAACAGTAATGGAACGGAATGTGCCAGACTTGGGTTTCCAAAGGGTGCTGAATGAAGAAAAACAGAATGGAATTCGTCACACTTGGGTTTCTGAGGGCGGCTGAATGAAGAGAAACGAAGTGTCACACTTGGATTACCGAAGATGCACTTAAGCATGCCCAAGACAAATTCGGAAATTATCGCACAGACTATATAAATGAGAATTTATAGTCCCCTTTTGGGCTTATAAATGCGTTTTCTGCCTTATGTGTGCAAGCGATGAAGTTTCTGTGAATACTACTAATAGATGGAACACAGGAAAGGACAAGTGCAATATATTATTATATTCAAGCCCAAGACTTGCTATGTCGTTTCCACGACTTACTATGTCTTGGCCACGAGTTACTATGTCGTCGCCACGATTTAGTATGTCGTTCCCACGAGTAAGTATGCTTTACCACGAGTGTTCAAGTCGTGGGCGTTACCACGACACAGTGGGTATAATGCCGTTCACACAGACTACTAACTCGTGGGGAAGAGTTAAAAATGACCTCTGATTGGTCGTTTTAACTCGTGGTATTGAGTTCAAAGTCATTTTCAGGAGAAGTTAGTTCTGTGTAACGATCGGCTGTTCTGAAATGTTGACAATGGCCGCTGTGAAAAACAGTAATAGCTTTGAGACGTGAGTCATCCAATAACGAATGAGACAAAGAATAATATTATTTGAGCTAATGCATGTGATTTCCAACAATTTGACATATTGACATGTGTAGACTCAGATGAGCCTCTGCAGCCTCCTCTTAAGCTTAGAAACTCCAAATGATGTCCAGTCAGTAGCTTAACAATCATAGAATATTCAAGCGACTAGCAAAGGCTCTGATCAGAATGCGCGTATGCGCAGGCTGATCTAAGTCTTTGCTGGTCGCACATACCACATTGTTGGAAATCTCATGCACTGGCTCAATTATGACATTCTTCAATGTTTGAAAATCAGCATATGTGCACTAAATTGAGGGTCTCGGCTGCGCAGTAATAGCATGAGATCTTACCAATTCAGAAATAGAACCATTGTGCTTACCGAAGTAACAGGATAGTTTGCACAAGGGCTTGAACACACGGCCAGGTATTTGTTATTTTTGAATACATGCACCAACGGTCATTCAAAACCCATTTATTCGATCATATATAGCATTTAAGCTCTTTATATCGTTATTCAATAATAAATTATGTTTGTGTGGCATAAATGGTTTTGAAGAAGATCCAATGATGCATATTCCCCATTTCAGTTATATTAGCAACGATTACTTATTTTTCATTAAAACACCAGTTTGCGAAGCTATGGTAAAAGTTTTAGGCAATGATATCATAGAAAAATGTAAAACTTCGGTGCAGCTTATTGCAATAAACATGTGTATGTTACATATGAACATGAATGAATTACAGTAAAACCTTTTTAAGACGACCACTCAAAAATAGAAAAAAACATTCGTAATGACAACCGGTAGATAATTGAAGGTCGAAAGGTTTGCTGAATGCTCCCTTGAAAAAGTCTACAATACTTTTGACCTGCATTTAGCGATAATTGGTCTTGAAACCCAATTTTTGAGAGTGGCCGTTATAGACAGGTTTCCTGTAAGTCAAACATGATAGTCAAAACAGCTTGTGGCTTGCACAATTTAGCCTAGATCCAGGTGTTGTTCAATATCAGCTCTTGCTATTGGGTCAAATCAGCTCAGTAAATTTGACCTTGTATCAGCTCAACAGGAGAATCGATGATCAATTTTTAGATTGGAATATCTCATTTTCAGTACTAGGTGTGAAGAAGTTTTTTATATAGTTTTTTATCTATTTTGTTTCGATAGAACAGTTTGTGTGTAAACAGTGGTTATCCTAATCAGACGCCACGCTCGGCGGCGTCTGAAATGGATTTACACTGTTTAATTTATGTACATGTACCATAAAAAGGAGGCTAGGCTTATATGGGTTAATGTGCCAATTGATTAGGAAAAAAGATACTGTTAACTGCTATAAATGAATGGTCATAATTTTGATTGAATTGCTGTTTGTTTTTTTTACAATGAAGCAGACTATAAAAGAATAATTATGCGCACAATATAAATTAAGAATCTTTCAATTATGTTAAATGAAAACTATTAAGCCATTAGTCTTCAATACAATGTGATAATGGGTTAAACACAATACTGTCGAATAGAACTTTTAAATGACACTGTGGTTCAAATAGCCTGGCAAGATTGACCTGAGTCTTAGTATTCAATGACGTTTCCTCTAATCATCGGGAGTCATTCGGAAAAGTATGCTCGGTAATCCGAATTTTGCCAACGTAAGCAGTTATGGCTCAGGGATCTTTTTTGGTGTCCTCAGGGGCCGAAATTCGGCCCCTTCCCCAATGGGATTTAGGTGACTTTTTTCCCAATTTGAAAAAAAAAATCCAAAACTCAAAAAAAAAAAAAATTTTTTTTTTTTTTTTAGAGTTTTCATTTAGTCACCACACACACACACACACACACACACACACACACACACACACACACACACACACACACACACACACACACACGCTACATGATGACAATCTACTAGAATTGCATCCTATTTTCATTCAATTTAATGGCAATAGTATGTGTAATAGCTAATTTTGTTTTTAAACTGACCAAAAATGCTGTTCTTGTTTGTTTAGAAAATTTCCCAAAATAGTGGTTTACCGCGCTAATTTTCCCAATCTAAAAGGCCCTAGGGCCCCTTCCCAAAATTGCAAAAAAATCCCTGTGGCTCTGCGGATAGAAAAATAACAATAATCTGACCAGAAAATGAGTTACGGATAAAATTGCAACATTTTATAATGATATGTGATAACTTAGAAAAAATCCATCCCTCGCGATCATCGGAAAGCCTTGTTAAATGTGTGTTGTTGTTTTTTGTTTATTTAGCGCCAAAAACATGTCATTCATATGATAACTATGTAAATAAGAAACGTCACACTCCACCATCCCGAGATGCATCAACACACCAAATTTGGGATTCCTTCCTCAAAGAATATAGGAGATGTGCACGGACACGAAGCGGGATGGAAGAACGGGCGCTCTTACATTTTGATTCTTGTTGGGTATTTACAATGTTAGAAAAAGTAGCCAAGAAAGCATAAGTAAATCCCAGTAATTTTTTACGGAATAAACCTCATTTTGATTTTATAAGCTACCTTTACATACAAATGAGGTTTATTCCGTAAATGATTTTTAAAATCTATAAATTTTTGGACAGTACGATTACTATATGCCTCCCAAAGTTCCTTTGGGACATAAAGATCACAATTTTACATTAAAAATGCTTATCACATGAAGTCGCGTCTGGGAGTGAAATAACGTCATGCAGTAAAATCGATAAACCACTAGTTCTTTACACATTTTCCGGAACCGTTATGCCCTCTATAATGTTCAACGTTGATACATAATGACAAAGTTATAACGTTTTTTCGGCAGAAATGAGTTTTCAAAGTAATCTTAAATTCAATAAAACATAAGCACTTATGTTAGACCCTTTATTTCTCTGGATCTTAAAATGAAATACGGCCTAAGATGTACATACCAACACATTCGAGGGTATCATTCCATCGGAGATTTGTTTGACAGATGGCGCTGTTTCCTTTATATCCTTTTGGACAAACTGCAACAGCTCCAATAGTTCTAGGCGTCACTAAACCATTGCTCCACCTTGGGCATCTGAGCTCTAACAAAGAAGAAGAAAATACCTTATTCGTTCTTGCTGCCGCCCACGCTCTTCTAACTCTTTCCAAACATTAATGACCCAGATAAACTGCTCCAAATGCAGCATTCAATCAAGGTCTGCACTGTTAGCTAAGACAAAATCGATCTCCAGAGAAAGAAATACAATAAATTTGAGCCGTGGCATGTGATTTCCAACAATGTGGCAGTTTGACATGTGTAGACTCAAATGAGCATGTGCAGCCTCCTTTTAAGCTTAGAAACTCCAAATGATGTTCAGTCAGTAATTTAACAGTCACAGAATATTCAAGCGACTAGCAAAGGCTCCGATCAGACTGCGCGTATGCGCAGGCTGATCTGAGGCTTTGCTGGTCGCACATACCACATTGTTGGAATTCTCATGTAACGGCTCATATTTTTGTTTGAAAAGTACTAGTATGACCTCTTACCACTAACTATATACAAAGGACCATCCTAGGCTAATTGTACCAATCTGTGTGTCTTGATCCACATCTGAACTAAGGATGAGGATGGCGCGCCATGAAACCGGGTTAAGCCCTCCAGTAAAATATTTTTATTTACCGTTCCAAGGCGGTGCTTCTTTTGAGGATCATTTAATGTTATTTCTATCTTGATATTGGTATGCTATCCTGCGTTCCTGTTTATTGATGCCTTGTGGTCACATGCTGGGAAAGGGCTGACCTCTTGGCTCTCGTTTGTTGTGTCTAATTGTGAAGTTGTCACTTTCCCATTGGTATCCTGGGTCAGGTGTGGTGTTTGATTGTATCGATTTCTTATCTTTGCCCTTTTTATTACTTTTATGGAACAGTCCAATGGCCTACAAAGGGCTAAGCACACACATAAACATTTTCAGTGTTCCCTAAAACCTATCACGTTCAGAAAGGCCAATATTTGAAAGAAATCCAGTCAAATTGAAAGCATTAGAATGTTTTGCGAACTCGCTAAACAGTTTAACCGTACAATTTAAATCGTCTTAAAACAAAAAAGTAAAATTTATAAAATCATAGTAATATATAATAATAAACAAGAGGGCCCTGGGTCGCTCACCTGAGAATGACTGATCAGTGGAGTGGAACCTTTTTAGAGTGCACCATGAGGAACAATTCCGTAAAATAATTTTGAATTTGGGTCAGTGGTTCAAGAGAAGATGTCGTTTAAAAAGATTTCTTATCTGGAGCTCTGGCAGTCCTCCTGTTCGGTGCAGCAGAACCATTCATGCTCTTTTGAAAGAGGAAATCATGGAGAATATTCATGTGAAGTTAATGGAATTTGGACCAGTGGTTCAATAGGACATGTCGTTTAAAGACATTTCTTATCTAGAGCCCTGACAGCCCCTTTGTTCAACAGACCTAAACCATTTGCGCATTTTTGGTAGAAGGTATCATGAGAAACAATTCTGTGAAATTATTTTGAATTTGGACCAGTGGTTCAGGAGGAAATGCCGTTTAAAGGTATTTCTAATCTGGATATCTGGCAGCCCTTTTGTTCAGCGGAGTGTAACCATTTGTGCAATTTTGGTAGAGGGTATTTAGGAACAATTTTGTGAAAAATTATTTTGAATTTGGGTCAGTGATCCAGGAGCAGAAGTTGTTTAAAATATTTTATCTGGAGTTCTGGTGGCCCTCTTGTTCGGTGGAGCGGAACTATTTATGCAATTTTGAAAGAAGGCATCATGGGGAACATTCATATGAAGTTATATGAAATTTGGACCAGTGGTTCAGGAGGAGGAGTCGTTTAAAGACATTTCTTATCTAGAGCTCTGGCATCCCTTTGTTCAGTGGACTGGAACCATTTGTGCAATATTGAAGAAGGCAGCATGAGGAACATCCCTGTGAAATTATTTTGAATTTGGACCAGTGGTTCAGGAGGAAATGCCGTTTAAAGGTATTTCTTATCTGGAGCTCTTGCAGCCCTTTTGTTCAGCGGAGCGTAACCATTTGTGCAATTTTGGTAGCGCGTATCAAGAGGAACAATTCTGTAAAATTATTTCGAATTTGGGTCGATGTCAGGAGATGTCTTTTAAAATATTTCTTATCTGGGGCTCTGGCGACAATCCTGTTCAGTGAAACGGAACCATTTATTCATTTTTAAAGAGTGCATCATGGGGAACATTCATGCAAAGTTACATGAAATTAGGACCAGTGGGTTCAGGTGAATATGTCGTTTAAAGAAAAAATTTACGGACGGACGGACGACGGACGTGAGCTAAAACACAATGTAACGAATTAATTTGATACTTGACTCATACTTATTGCAAATGCATAAAGTTGCCTTTTTAATATCCATGTACAGCTATCTAGTGGGAATATATACCCGACAAAAAAAGAAACGCACCACTTTAATCTGTTCAACTCTCTGGAAGATCACAAGTGATAGGCGAGTTTAGTTTATATCAGGTATGTCATATACTGTTGCGTCACACGTCTTTTGCAATCTGACGTCAAAATTGTGTTAAAGAAAATTGGTCATGAACACAGTGGGGGTCAAATTGAAAAGTCACATGAAATAAGCGTTTTATAATGCTCTCTTGCTGTATAAGTTCAAACAATTGGCACCATCTCAGTAGACCAAATTGTACCCAGACACTTATTCTTCGCAAATACTATCTTTAAATTATCATACGCGATAATTGAACGCTAGGTACCCCACGTATTGTGACTACCCTTTGGATAATGATTCCACACTGGAGATAAGCCTTACAAAACATTTAAAGGTTTGAACATTGTTTTAATCAATTTAAACGGTCCTGACTGATGATTATGGATTTTGGAATTACAAAAAGCATCAATAAACACATTGGTTGTCTCATATAGCAACAGCATATCGTTTTCATACTTTGCAAATGTAAAATATACTTGAAATTCCATGCAGACAGTAGCGTTGAATTAACGCTTCCAAAACTCCTTTACCATTCGCCTTGATGTGTTTTGTGCCTACACAGGGAAAGTTCAGATACTCATCTAAGTCACACTCAAGTTTTAGTAAGATTTGATTAGAAATTAATATTTTATGACAATTGACATTTTTGTATTAAAAGGAGATCTTAATGGGGAAAATCGTAGTGGTGCGTTTCTTTTTTTGTCGGGTATAGGTATAATGTGCATTCTCTTGAATCAAATATGCAACGTGGCCACTTTTAGAAAAAAGATATTGTCATTCGATATGTTCCATATATATTGTTCCTCTGTCTGCATTCAAAGTTTTGTTAAAATATTGACAACTGACTTGTCCTTAAATATTTGACCTTTGACGCCACATAAGGGGTCAGGGGGGTAAAATGTTTGATACAGCTCTGTATTAACAGGCATTCGGCATTCGTGACCCATGGTGAGAAGTTGCTAGATACAATAGCTTGGGAAAATGAGATTTAGAAGTTAATTACACAAATTGTGCACTATAATTCCCCATTTCATGTCACATGTTGATGAGTCGATTTTGACGAAACTTAATTGTATATCGACTATCCATAGAACCGTTTTTTACAAAAATTCATTAAACCAAACGAATGGATACTGAGATACTGATGACTAAATATTCAAGGCTAACTAATAAGATACATGTTTGAATTAAAAAAACAACTTTCACCCCCCTGCCTGGGTTAAACGGTCGAGCAGTTTGCCTTTTCAACACTACCCTAGGTACAGGTACTCTAAGTCTATGCGTCACAAGGTGACTAACATTTATGTCTAGTGACTGTAGTTTGTCATTCTCTCGTTTTGCTTGATAATCATAAGCTGAGGACGATAAATGAAGACATGTATATTTGGGCTATCGGTGCCAAGCAAACTTTTGTGCGTAAAATGATTATTTTCTTATCCATTCGTTTCGTGATCAAAAACGTCTCATTGAGACTGTTCTTTTAAATCCAAGAGCGAATCGTTTGGTTGAGACATACGAAAGCTATTTGAGCCGAGACATGAGATTTCTAACAATGTGGTATGTGCGACCAGCAAAGCCTCAGATCAGCATGCGCATACGCGCAGTCTGATCAGAGCCTGTGCGAGTCGTTTGAATATTCTATAGGTGTTAAGCTACTGGCCGAACATCTTTCGGAATTATTAATCCTTAAAGGAGGCTGCAGAGGCTCGTTTAAGTCTGTAATTCTTTGTCAAAATACCACATTGTGCAAAATCACATGTCGCGGCTCGTATTATGTACGCGCTCTTATCTCTCGGTAAGATTTCCTATCAGTGGCGGATCCAGAGGGGTTCAGGGTGTTCGCTTGAACCCCCTCCCCGCTCCCGCTTTCAAATATCCTATGATGATGAAATAATTTGGTCTCAGTGAGACCAAATTATTTCATTTTCATGGGATATTTAGTACAAATAATATAAAATCAGCAAAGCGAAATCCCAGACCTTTATACATATGAACCCCCTTTTCAGAAATCATAGCTCCGCCTTGAGGGAATGGTACTTACTTATTGGCATACAACTGTAAGAACAGGTGGAACCACTGCCAGGTACGCACAACTCCTCGATGGCACAGGAATGATCATAACAGGCCAGGTCTAGCTGAAAGATAATAAAACTCAATATACCAGTAGACGTATATTCTATATTAAAGAAATAGATCAGCTCTAACAGTGAATTGTTGAGTAATAATTCACTGTTTGGATGCCAGTTGTAAAGGAGATCAAATCACGAGCGTGTAGCGCGAGTGATTTATGACCGACAAACAGTGAATTATTACTGACCGACAAACAGTGAATTATTACTCAACAATTAACGCACTGGAGCTGATCTATTTCGATGCTAACACTCAAGGAGCGACGAAAACACATTTGAAGTCTTCAACTTCTTCCAAATTTCCGCCATTGCACTGAAGAACTCCCGCCAATACTTAAACTACGTCGCATTCGTTTACGTGTATTTGCCACGTAGTTCAAGCGTAAAAACGACGTTACACCGTGTAACGCCATGAATGGCGTCATTTTCCGGTCACAAATGACGTCAGCTAGCAATGATTTTCCTCGTGCTTTCAAGACTGTGAATTATTGTTTGATATATCACAATTTTTTAGCATTGACTCTATAGGCAAATATGTATTTGCTGAGGGTATAGAAGAGGGTTATTCTGATAATATGATCTCTGATCCCACTAGATAGTGGGCCGCGGGTACGAGCCACACCGGCGTCACTGTGTTGTATCCTTGGGCAAGACACAGCAATCCTTGCTTAGCACTGGTTCAACCCAGGAGGACCTGTCTCGACATAACTGAAAAATTGTTGACTGGGACGTAAATAATCAAAACAAACAAACAAACAATTCCCATAGATAGCGCCGCATGCACGTTATAACACTTTGCACGTTTTTGCTGTCAGCTGATTTTTTTTTTTCAAAATGAACTTTTTCGAAAAATCCTTCCGGAATATCGTCAGTGTCAAAAAGTTCATTTTGTTTTGTTTATTTTTATTCTTTACGTCTCACTCACTCAACAATGTTCAGTCATGTCGGGATGGAGCTTTCTGGTTTTAGTACCATGCCAGAGAACCACTTTTGTCGGGCCTGATACATGTTAGGGTTCAAATTGTTTGCAAGGGTTATCATCAGACGACACCAGTTTAGGCAAAGATTTAATATAACGTAACTAATATAAACTGTTATTACGAATATTTTCGCGAGGGTTTTATTTCCGCGAAACTTCGCATATGCGAAGTTTGGTGAAAATAAAATCCTCTCGAAATGGTCAAATTATTCTGTCATTTACTGATAAAGGTAAATGATGTCAAAATCACGATTTTTTACGCCGCAAATATGTCTTTTAACGCTATTCGCGAAAATAAAATTCTCGCGAAAATTTCCGAATTTTCAGTATGTACCAAACAGTGTAGTGTATGACACTCACCTCTCGGGACCAATCCTTTTTCCTTGAGTATACCCTTGATCGTTTCTTGATCTCTGAGCCTGCCCAGTTCTCTACCAGGTCGCTGTTTAGGTCACACGTTCCATCGTGCAGGTCGAAGTTAAAAGATAAACACAAAGTCATGCGCATGCAGGCCCTTGCACATACGCCTATATCACTTACGTTCAAAGACCAGAAGTTAAATCCGCTCAAATACGTCCCATACAAAACTATAAAACTCGCATCTATATCGCAAGCATGGCCATGCAAAGACCAGCTACAAACAAACAATGTTAACACTTCAAAGACACTCAAAACTGGTGTTGATAGAAAGTTTTTTGCTTTCATGTCTATACTAAAGTGTGAGACGTTGTTACATGTACATGTATCACACGAGCTGAGTACAGTAAAACCTGTTCTAAGCGGCCACTCAAAAACAGACAGAACAAAGGTCTTAAAGACAAATGTTAGCTTAATGATCGTTGAAAGTATTGCAGAATGCTCTATTGGAGCATTCTGCAATAGTTTTGACCTGCATTAAGCGATACTCGGTCTTCTTTTGAGTGACCGCTTAAGACAGGTTTTACTGTACACATTCGTACATTGTGTCTAGCTGATTTAAAATCTTCGGAATGAATACTTTAACTTTTCTATTTCGTATATTTGCTTTTTAATGGATAGATGATCCTTTAATTGGTTTCAGCTTATTGAAACCATTTACCTGGTAATGTTCGTTTTAGCGTTAAAATAAGATCAATAAAAAACGTTGGCGCAGTTGTACTGTAACGAAAGCATCCTGAATATCGATGATTTTCAGCGAGTACCCACATTATGTATGTAATTAATTGAAAGAAGTTATCAGTGGGTTTTAAGGGGCATTTAATATTTAACTTGATAAGAAGGGTCCAATTTAGAATGGACCGATTTTGAGGGTGCTCCACAGGCCGATTTTTAAAGCTAGTGTTTTATAAGGCATTCTATCACGCTTAGGGATGTCTGTTACTACACAAAGTGGTTCTGGACGACAGTATGTTGGTTCTGGACGACAATGTGTTACAGGTTCCTGACGAAATAAAGAGATTTGTAGTGAATGTGTAATGTGTTTGGGAGCCTTAACACATACTAAACCGCAAGAATCTTATTTTGTCGTTGTATATTTTGTTCAGGATACTTATCAACACTTAATTAATCCTGTAACAAGGCGAATGTATCCAGTTAACGCTTACCTGATACAATTATTGTTCTTGAAACTGTATTCTACTACTACATATGCCCGCATATGCTTATTTTGTGCATTCACTTTCGTTTTCTTTGTAATTTTTATGACTTGATATGATGAGGCATTGTATTGTCCATCACATAGGCGAAATAAGTTTTCTCTTATAAACCAGCTTACTTTAGACAAACACGTTTTTAAAACCAAACTGCAGCTACCTCAGTCATTTTCCAATGTTACAGATGTGTAACGACTTCAAATAGTTTGTTACAGGTTAAAGTCGACAGCGTTACAGGTAGAGACGACAGTCTAATGGATTCTCTGGATTTCTGTTATACGAAATATCTTCTATTTTTGATGAAGGTGAAATGCCCTTTAATATTTTCGCTGATGAGGGACCTGCTGAAGAAGTCTTTGAACGTACTGAGAATGTGAACAGTGATTAGATCATTTGCGAAACCCTAACTATACTGGTCTAAAGGACCTCTGACAGTGGTAATTAATTCACAGTGCCTATATGTTTGGAAAAATCAAAGTTGGTCAAATGTTTTCATCTGCATATATAGTCTTGCTGTTAGTTTCTATTTTAAAGGATTTACGGCTTTATTATTGAGCTTAAATGGTCATTTTATGTATTAAATATATAGGAAATTAGAAAAATATTTTAGCAACATTCCTCCCCAACCCCAAAAATAGGTTTTCGTGTGTATTCCTTTGAAACTCTTTTCTTCAAATATAATGTTATAATTAGAACAAGTAAGTTTTCTTTACATAGCTCCTTAGTCCTGAAATATATCAGCTATAAAGATTATGAAAATTGTCCTTTTAACGTTACTAAATTCCGTTGTTAGATGATTTTGTACATACACTTACAGATAAGCTACATGGCCCCTGAATAGGTGTACTTTGTGCATGAATGAATTGTTATGGTACAATGCTGCATAAAATTACACCAGGTAAATATATTGTCATCAAGGTAGAATAGACTTTATTTGCACAGAACAACAACAACGACAGCAACAACAACAACAACAGCAGCAGCAACAACAAAACATATTAAACATTTAACGATTTTGACTTTAAAAGACTTCCAAATGTGACTTTAATTGGGTATTGATGTTATAATACCCTTACGAATGAAAAAAAAAAGATTACTCAATGTTTTGGTGTAGTCTAATTATGCATCCCACACCCCTTTGATATCATCTCCTGTATTGTCACAGGGATCTGATTATCTAATTATAATCTATTCGTGTTCATAATACATCAAACTTCTTATTTAAAAGGATACCAGTTAGTTAGGATTGACAAAATGCTATCGAACAATAAGTGTGAAATTAATTGACCTAGTCGAACACAAATCTGATTTTGTTGCCCGTGAATGTCCTATGCTGACCATTTTTGCCACTGACAAAATGCTGGCCTGATCTTGGTCCAAACAATCATCTACATTTACTGAAATACCTGATAAATCCATGTCACTACCATCGGATCTACAGATATTCCAGTTTCTTCAGAAAGAGGGGTAAGTTGCGTTAAATCCATGATTACTTTTTGAGTGATTGATCATTTGTTAGTGATGTCACTGAATAACTTCTTATGCACTCCTTTTGTGGAGGTGCTTATATTTGCCATTTTATGGATAAGACTACTGATTGAACCAAAACCGGTTAAAATTTGCAGAATCAAGAGCTATATTATCAAGAGTATATCTAATGTCGCGGCCCTGTATTTTGAAGACCCAGGCCTTGTATTTGACCAGCGTTGAAAAGGCTTTAGAGCAGTATTTACATCTGCTCAAGACAGAAAATTGTCGTCTCTCACCTGTTACAGAAAATATGACATCGTCTATTACCTGTTACACTGTCGTCTCTGACCAGTAATATTTGAAAAAAATGAAACCTGAGGTTTTCAGTTTTCTTTAAATAAGAACAAGTCATGTTAAAATTGACTGAAAAATCAGGTGGATTATATTTTTAGACGATTTTTGCTAATTCTATGGCGGAAATGCAAGTAATTGACCACAAATTACGTATTTCTGAAATTTCTATTCAGGACCACAGTTTTACAATTTAACTACAAACATCTACGATGCTTGTCTTTCTAATGCCAATCTAACAAACACTTAAACGATAGTTATGATCCAAACAAGCAAATCACACTATATTATCATTTTCTGCAACGTATTTGTATGTTACCCCTTTCCACTGTCGTCCAAAACCCAAAATCTGTCATCTAAAACCTGTAACTTGTCGTCCAGCACAAAAACACAGTCGTCATGAACTAGTAACGGATTGTCGTCCAGAACCACCTTGTGTAGTAACAGACATCCCTAAGCGTGTCTATTGTCCTTTATCATAGACCTTGTTAATGAATAATTGACTACACAATAGCAACGCTCTACATCTGCAGCAGGTTTAGAATATAATGTATTATTCACCAGCGCGTCAGCGCTGGTGATATACGTTAGTAAACTTCCATTGGGCGCGTGTTCGATTCGGGCCTGTTCCATTAGCAAGTTGCGGACTGAATTGATCAGGTGTTAACTCCACAACAGCAGTGTCTTTTTCAGTTCTTTCTCAGACTCCCCGTCGACCAACTTACTTCCAAAATTTCATCATTGCGTGAGCGATGTTGATATACTTTGGATACTGGAATGGCTTCTAAAAGCGAAAAGGCCTATTAGAGACCTTATCACTGAGCGAGAATCCTGATCAAACATGGGTCCTTCGGATATTCTAGACTAAATGTGACGAAATATTTAGATGTAGATGGGTCAGTTTCAATATGCCCCCTTGGCATTATGTGCATTGACTTCGATTGAGGAATACGGTTGAATGACCTAATACATACTGCTGGGGAGGGGGTTAACTCTACAATTATTCAGTGTGTTCATGAGCAGAGTCCTACTGGAGTATGCATATTTCCTGTCTTTTATTTGCTTCCAATGGATCGCCTATGTACAAATCGTTAACTAAAACAAAAAAAAATACTCAGAGCTTGAATCCCATGAAATACTGAAAAGAGTGGCTTCAGCAAATGCAATAATAAAACACTATAAAAGTTCTTTTTTAATAACTGTAAAACGCCATACGATGGTTCTAAGCTTTTTTTGAAAAGCTAACCTTGTGATAACTCTACTTTGCTATACCATTCCCACACCAGACAAAGTGCGCAAGTGCGAAACGCCTATTCAGGCCAATCCAAGAATGGTTTGGCCTAATCAACAAATTTCTAGCGATAAGGCGGGCAATTTCCTTAAATAAGACGTTAATTTATTTCGTTGAAATAACGACTAGAGACACTAGGCACACTCAAAAAATACATATAGACGAGCCATCTATGTACCCTTGCCCGCTAGTTCGTATATTTAAACAGGGTTTTCCTAAATGCATGTAATATATCTACTACGATTTGAATGAGCGCTTAATTTTGATCATCAACCGTGCTCGCTATTCAGTAACATGTGTGGGAAATAGACCGTTAAATTAAGGTAAACACTTGTCCTACATTTATCACGATAGAGTTCATTTATATTATATATATTTATACAGTTGATGTACAATAGAAACGACCATCTTGTGTCAGATGATTGATGTCATCTTTCGCTTATACAACCCCCCCCCCCCCTAGAACCAAGACGCCCTTTACACATGTTGTATATTTATATAATGACGTTTAATTGTCCAAAGGGCATCTTGGGTCTAGGGGGGAAAGCATCTAAAAACAAACTGTGTACAGCTATTGATTGTGTGACAGATGGGATAGAGCTCTTATTCTGAAAAATCAGTTGCCGTCAATGATGTCCAAACGTAGTCATCACTGGATTAAACTCTAATGTTCATTGGTGCTTCAACATAACAGAAAATCAGATTACGAATATATCATATTAAATGCGATAACGTAAAGGTATTGATAAAACGTCAAATTGTGCAATTTTGGTGCTTTATTTCTCAAAGAAAGTTCAGCATATTTCAGCATTTTGTTTTGCTTTTTTTGTTTTCAGTGACCAAACAATCATTTGGAAATGGTTTTGGCGTCCCCTTATGATCAGAAATGTCTACGTTAGCCGCTAGTCTTGAACTCAAACGTCAAGTTTGCACGGCCACTACGTTTGAAAATCCTGTAAATTTTAACATGGAAATCCTTGTTGGATGATCGGCGCTTGTTTCATCATGCCAAAAATGAAACTTAAAATCCGATGTTGATGGATTGACCCTTACAAACAATTGCTAAATTTATTTTGCATAGTAAATATAAGCAGAGATTCCAGTTAAATGTCAGGGCTACAAATGTAATAGCTTAAGTAATAGAGTAGTGAATAATTGGAACGCATTACCAGAAACGGGTGTGAATGCACCTTCTCTGAACTCATTTAAGAGAAGACTAAATATGCATTGGTATGGTTACCTAAACAAGTTTGAAGTAAGATGATATCTAGCAGGCCCAAATACTAATGTAGACAACTGTCGAAATACACCTGAAGAAGTCTGAGGCTTAATATGATGTCGACTACAGGAAAAAGTACTAAAGGCAAAATACAAAGAGTCTGCATAATATCTTACAAATTTTATTCAAATAGAATTTCAAACTGAAAAATTAAAGTTCAAGAATTTCGAAGGAACCTATAGTCATAGGTGATTTGCTGGGGGGAGTCCGGATTCCCTGCCCCATCTGACTCCGCCCATGCAGAGAACCCTGTTGGATTATTTTAGAAAGTACTAATGACAAAATGCAGTTTATAACACAAATTCCTCAGAACATTATACTTTAGGAACCGCTCATTATTTAAGTGTCGGGGGAGGGGGGGGCTAAAAAGTAGGGGGGGTCATATGAATTTCCTTGTGTCTAATAGGGAGGGGAGGTCAATATTTGCTTGCGGCGCTGTCGCCGCAAGCATTTGTTTCGGAATTGTGATGGCGCGAGACCACAATTAATTTTACTATATAATTTAATCATTCATTACAGCACCTCCTATTATACATGATGAAGCTGGCTTTCTTCTGAAGCTTTTCCCCTCTCAAACATGGCCTGGGAGTCATTCTAATCACTGACTAGATAGGGCAAGTTTGGCTCGTTTTTGAACCACAGGAGTTTAGACAAACCCTATGTGACACGGCAGTCGTGTTGGCTACTTTAACAGCATTTTACTTAGGTGTGCAGAGGCCTCAATTTTTCTAGAATTACCAGTTACCGGGATAGAAGCAACATTTTCTAAAAGCTTATTCATTGGGCAGTTCAGACATACCGAATAACAAGGATGCTCACATGAATTGGTAGATTTACAGCCCACTAAAAGGGGAACTATTTGCGCGAAATATCATCCTTATTCTATACAACCAATTAAAGGACATAATTGTGGTCTGATTCCTATCAGACCCTAATTTTATTCTTTATTGAGAAAATAAATCTATATACCAACAACTATACATTCACCGAACTTGTGAAAGTAATATGAGAACAACAGAATGAGAATTCAAGACGCGACAGCCAATCAAACACACATAACATATTCTGGAAAAAAACAGCCCTCAGAGGGGGCATTTTTTTCCAGGCCGAGACTTCAATATTTTTGCAATATCTTTCTTATTTCTTGAAATTTTAGAATGAATTAAAAAATGCCAGAATCTCTGAAGTTTCTCCTCTCAACATAATCCAAAAGTAATGGAAAAATATCAGCCCAGTAGGTGTATGGCAATTTTAAACTTAAATTTCAGTAATCTTTATTAAATTCAATGATTTTCAAGTTTTAAATTCAACTTTAAAGAGGAAATTGACAATCAAAACTGCTGAATTTAAGTCTTGATTATTTAAATAACAATGCCAAATACAATAGGAGGCCGTTCATTATATGTGTGTGTGATGCTGAAGAATGTGAAGCAGTCAAACACAGCATGTGTCTGTGAGCCGTCAACAAATTGTCGACAGGAATACACAACACCACCAGGACGACATATGCATATGCAGCTCTATTTCATAAAAAAGTGACAGGGTCACTTATTCTATGATGTCTTTTATTGCTTGGAATTCCCCCAATTCTGACACCATGCAAAAATGAGTATAAATGTGACAGGAAAGTCCCTTTTTATCCTTTTCATAATCAGCAGTGACACAATTCAAGGTGGGGGCATTTTGTCCTTCCAGGGCATATCCACTCATTATGCAGACTCCAATGATGCTTGTGTAGACTCCAAGGAGGTATCTAATTCACCTAGAACTTAGTTCTTTAGTATGAAAATCTTACCTGAGGTTTTGGAATCGATGGTTTCTTGTTATATGAAGGTGACTGCTCAAAATGAAAGAACCACTGTGTAGTCTGGCATGGTGTTGTCATTTATAAGTGGTGGACTTGTTCAATTGTCTTCCCATAGACTCCATAACCTAACATAAATGAAAATAATAATAATTACTCCTTGAAGCACTGTCTGACAAGTGGTACAGAGTTACTTTTTTAGTTTCAATCAGTTAATCAGAGATCCCAAGGGCAACAGCAGTTTGATCAGACCAAACTATTTATGGACAAAAACACCGATTGAGATCACACTGGTTATGCTGTATTTACCCTAAATATTCCACCTGGTAGGCATGAGCAAGTAGTTTCAACCAAGATCAGACAATTTGGATAGGAGCAGTCTGATCAAGGCTTATATAACTTGCCTATATCACAACTTGTGAAATGGGGTGGGGGGGGGTCAAAAGAGTTCATGATAAGCTTGCAGAGAAGCTATGGTGTGCCAATATTTAGAGTAAATACGGTAATTACCATATTTAAGTCTAGTGCCAAGAAAGCATGTAAGCATGGTCAGTAAATGCCACAATCACAAGCCACAGATCAACCAGCCATCACAACCCGAGGAAGAGACACTCTAACACAGACACCCACACAATAGCAAGAACACAATAAAAGCCGACCGCAGCTCTCTTACTCAGCAAGACAAATTTAAAAAAAATAAGGAAGGACACTATAAAATACCTTGCAAATTAGCTACCCCACCCCCCTCCCCACTAGGCACATACAAGCACACAAAATGGGAGCAACAGTAGATATTGATTCAAGATTTGACAAGGGCTATAAAGTTTGGACTTGTTCACTGTCCTGATAGGCATTTTTGACCTGTCCGAGGCCACAAAGTAGCTGGCCAGCGTTGAGGTGGGACCTGCCTGTCTCAGAGGCAGCTTGTTATTTTAAACAAACAACTCCATTTTGACTTGAATCTACAGTCTAAATGGGTTAGGAATACATTTTTGCACCTTATTTCGACATGTACCAATTGTCGACACCTTACAAAAGCCTAGAAATCTCAGTTTTAACCAAATATTAAAAAAATATGGCTCATCTTTTCATCAAAAGCTTGTACTTGACCTTATTTCATATCTCTAGGCAAAAAATCATGCCAATAGGGACCCAAGCATCTCAAAAACCCAAAAATAGAAATTTGCTCCAACTGCCAGATCGCTCAGAACAGGCGCGAGACCACAATTAATTTTACTATATAATTTAATCATTCATTACAGCACCTCCTATTATACATGATGAAGCTGGCTTTCTTCTGAAGCTTTTCCCCTCTCAAACATGGCCTGGGAGTCATTCTAATCACTGACTAGATGGGACAAGTTCGGCTCGTTTTGGAACCACAGGAGTTTAGACAAACCCTATGTGACACGGCAGTCGTGTTGGCTATCTTAACAGCATTTTACTTAGGTGTGCAGAGGCCTCAATTTTTCTAGAATTACCAGTTACCGGGACAGAAGCAACATTTTCTGAAAGCTTATTCATTGGGCAGTTCAGACATACCCAATAACAAGGATGCTCACAGGAATTGGTAGATTTACAGCCCACTAAAAGGGGAACTATTTGCGCGAAATATCATCCTTATTCTATACAACCAATCAAGGGACATAATTGTGGTCTGATTCCTGATACCCTCCAGCTGGTTGCCTATTTATATAACAAGCTATTAGCTTACGGTCGTGTGTAGGGGGAACAAGACAGTTCACCCGTAATGGTAACGCTTAACGTGTAAAAGATCCCTCCTTTACGTGTAAAGGACTCATTTTTAATTTTGCGAAAAGGACTTTAATTATTGCTTAACTGTTATGTAGGCCTATGTATGTTTAATAATATTTTAAAAATGAAGTTTATTCTTGTACTACCGAGGACTAGTGGGAAGAAGACGTTTAAAGAACCAATATTGGACCACAAGTAAAGATAACTATCGAAAACGGAATCATAACGATGGGCGTAGACTTTTAAGAGTTAGAAACGTCTCCAAGTAAACACACCATCAATTGAAAACAAAGCCATCTAAACGAGGCTCACATTATGCGATTATTATCGACACCGTAAAAGAATTAACATGAATTAATGCACTGCCTTATGACGGCCATGACATCCCTATGGGAAGCATACAAAATACTAAATCAATATTAATTAATCTTTAAAATACTGTTCATTCTGACGGACTGAGTCCTCACATCGTGTCTGGAGCTACCTACTTTACTGTTAAAGGTAGGAATTTCAAATTCGGTATGCCGATGTATCTTAGAGTTCAAAGTGTTGTGTAACATTTTCTGAGTCACTTTAACCTTGACCTCTTGCCTCAGTCATCCTAGAATAATCGTGTCCCGAGCATATCTCAGCAAATTTCGTGTTTTGGATGCATTTTTGTGTTGTTCATGTAGCCTACTATTTTGGGGTCACTGTGACCCTGACCTCTGACTTTGGTCTTTTAAAATTGTGTACGGAGCATATTTCCTAAACTTTATGACATAGAAATCCCATATTGGGATACATATTGGGGTAGAGGAATGTTGCATACTGCTTTAGGTCACTGTGATCTTGACCTCAAGCCCCAAAACTTGATAAAATCATATCCACAACATATCTCCCGCATTTTTGTGGCGACAATATCAAATTTTGTGTGGATGCATCAGATTAATAGAGATTGTAGCATACCTTTTTTGGCAACTGTGACCTTGACCTCTTGCCTCAATTGTATAAAAAGCATGTACCAAGCATATCTTCTACATTATAGGGCATAGAAATCTCAAATTTGGTATGTGGATACATCTATTAGCCATGGTGTGCCACCTACTGTTTTCAAGTCTCTGCGACCTTGACCTCTAGCTACAGTTCTAGATAGGTAGAGCCCAGACAAGACTGTATACTACGTGAGGTAGGAATCCAAAATTTGGTGTTTGGATACATTTTGGGATTGCAGATTGTCGCATACTGCTTCAGAGTCATACTGACCCTTGCCTCTTGCCTTAGTTTAAGAACAACCGAGGAAAACCCAAGGAACAGGAAACGATTCTGAAACGTTTGGGTTTGGTTTTATGAAAGGTTGTTTGAACGTAACCATTAAGAAAGGTTATTTAAACGTTTCATATAGGTTTGTTTAAACGTAACCTTTCAGAAACGGTGTATAAACCTTTCACATACATGTAGGTATATGTTACTGCCAAGGAACAGCCACAAAAATGTTTTATTGAAAAATAAGCAATTTCTAATATATATGTATAGACAATGATCGGTAAATGATTGAACCATTTTGAAAGGAAATTTCAATTTAGAAGCAAGCGCTTAATGCGGTTCCGTAAACGTTTTATAAACGTTTATGCGGTTCCGTAAACGTTTTATAAACGTTTATCACAACCAAGTAGTGATGTCAAACAAAGGCCTTGCTTTTAAATTATTGTTGTAGTTAATGTTTTCGTTTTATATTATTTTTACAATAAATACTCATCTAATTGAACAAAACGTATTTAATACCAAACTCCAGGTAGTTAATTTAGTGCTTAAACATCGTGATTCCAAAAAATGAAATTTACATAAGCACTTCGTCAGAATATATTTGGTATTTTCGATAGGGTTTGCTTCGAAATACATAATAACAATAGGTAGAAATAGTGAGTATGATCAGGAAATACCACAATCACAAACCGCAAACAACCCGTGGCACCGCGAGCAAGAGCTGCTCAACCATCACAAGACACCAGGAAGACAAATTAAGCAAAGCAACCAGCTCTCTCTTCCCCATCAAGAAGATTGTTTAATATGCTTTTTAACTGCTTGCTTCAAATAAATTTATTTTATAACCCCAAACTTAAGTTTATGTGATTGACACATATTTTTAAATAGTGTATGATAAATACTTGCAGTTACCAGCAGATCTGGTGCTGTAGTTATGAATTGCAGTTGGAGACATAACAAACATCTGAATCACAATTTTAGGAAATTGAAAAACTGCATGAAGGTTTCAGAAAGGTTTCTTTTTCAAACTGTTTTCAAAAACGTTTAGGAACCCAAACATTAGATTGCAAAATAAGATTCCTAAACGTTAAAATCAAACGTTCCCCTATTGTAAACAAAACGTTTCCTCAACGTTTGGACCAAGCTATTTCGTAACGATTGTCAAAATTTTAGGAACTCGAATTTAATTTGGTTGCAAAAATAGGGTTTCTAAACGTTAAAATCAAACTTCCCCTAATGTCAACAAAACGTTTCCTGAACGTTTCGTTAACGCTATTTTGTTACGTGGGAGTTGTCAAATAACTTTTCAACAATGTCTTCTATTGGTCACGTAACTGTGAACTATCCTGTTTACTATAGAATATAATTAGTCAGGCATTAGCCTAAGGTTTAGGATCCAGCAACATAAAAATAGTAGGGTATATGAATGATGGCCAAAGCAGGACTTTTTCTCATCCTTTTTATCATCAATGTCCAAATGCATACACTGTCAGCCTACGATACTGTATACTCCTCAGGAGTAATTGCTGCTTGGAATGCAATTAAAACAGAAATTACCAAATAAGAACTGGGCATGAGGACAAAAAGTTTTGCATAAATTGTCAAAGTTTCACCAACAAAATGACCCGCCACAACCTTAATTGGAATAAACCATAAACAATACATATTCTGTGTTTGACTCTCATTCAAGAGACTACTTCTGTAAAAAAAGCAAATAAAAGAAAATATAGGCATATTTTTTCTAATCTAAGACCAGAAAGGATTTCTTTTGGTATCCAGTTTTATGTACTGCTGAGTCCTAATCTTTGCTTTATTTCGTTTTTATATCTTGATATATACGTTCTAAGAGATGATGCATGGATGAAATAGCATGGTTAGGGGTCTTTGGTGCAAACCAAACTTCTATGTGTCTTGATCCACATATTAACTAAGGATGAGGTTGGCGCCGTGAAACTGGCTTAAGCTCTCCAGTAAAACTATTTTTACTGACTGTTCCAAGGCAGTGCTTCTTTTGTGGGTCGTTTTGCTATTTATGCTTCCTGTTTGTCATGTTGTATTGTCTGTTCATTGTTGCCTTGTGGCCACCTGCTGGGAAAGGGCTGACCTCTTGGCTCGGTTTGCGATGTTTTATTGAGTTTTTGTCACTTTTCCCTGTGGTATCCTGGGTGAGGTGTGGTACTCGACTGTATCCATTCCTGATCTTTGTCACCTTTCCGTACTTTGTGACTAGTTACTGTGGTCTTGACCGCCTGAAGCCTCCATGCGAGCTGAGCATTTTTTTGTGCTTCATCAACAGCAGACTCTAGAGAGAAGATTTGGTACCAGTAAAACGCATTTAAGCCCCCATTGACTTAGGCTGCTGTCCGTTTTAAGGCAGTGGTTCTGTTGTTGATTAGTACTCCCATTGTGTGCTATGTTTTGTTGTGCGTTACTGTATGTCCATTCTAGTTTTGCAATCATCCAGATGGGGAAGAGAGAGCTGATTGCTTTGCTTAGTTTGTCTTCCTGTTGTTTTGCGATTAATGTGTGGCTCTTCCTCGCGTTGTCATGGGTTTGAGATTGTTGTATTTCCTGATCATACTCACTTGCTAATATCTGAATACATGCATGCTTAAAATAAGAGGTTTTTGCACTTTTTGTAATCAACTAGGCAAGCCCTCCTTTTAAAGAGGAAAATTTATTTACTTTCACTTTCCAGCAAGGGGGTCATGTTTAGATTGCTCCAATAAAATCATTTAAATTTTCCTAGCTGGTTTAAATTGCTCCAATAAAATCATTAAAATTTTAATATCTTATATACTCAGAAAAACAATTGAAGGATATTAAAATTCTTTTGACTTTATAACATTTGGGAATAAAATTTTCAAACAAATTATTTTTTGTCAATGGTAGAATTATTACTATGCAATTCACCAAAATGCAAATTGAAATTCATGGGTCATTGGTTACGATACAGTACTAAACCAAATTTACCGACCCTCTCTACCCAAAGTTCACAAGCAAAAAATTTAGCGCTCTCAATTTTTACTGCCACCTTTACCAGGTCATTGCTTATGTTCTAATTCCGACCACAGACAAAAGCTAACACCATTTGATCAGTCATCGCCCCTAATAATGGGACAACTTCTTCAATAAACATACACAAATATGGCATACCCCGGTAAATTTGACTACAAATTTGCAGTAAAACACTGAAAACAGCTTCAAATTAGGTGCCATTTTTTAGACGGAGAACCAGCGAGGAGTTTGGAGCGAGTCATTATGGAAAACAAACGATAAAAATTGGTTACAATAATTTTTGAACGTTAGTGACTTTTCAGTATAGAGGGTTGAACCATTTGGATTTGTACTG
Source organism: Loripinus fragilis (assembly GCA_964019695.1). Taxonomy (NCBI): domain Eukaryota; kingdom Metazoa; phylum Mollusca; class Bivalvia; order Lucinida; family Lucinidae; genus Loripinus; species Loripinus fragilis. The sequence goes on from OZ026515.1 coordinate 50,453,933, forward strand.
TACTTAAACCATTGAAGCGTAACAAAAAGAAAGCATCCATTTTGATTGCAGATGTCTGGAACTATGAAATGCATGCATAATTAGTAAAGTTTTTATTGTACTGAATGTTAGAGATGGGACTGAATCCAAATATCCTTCAATTGTTTTTCTGAGTATATATAGTAAGGCAGGCCACTAAACATCTTAGTTTTTATTTTTTTAAGTGCAAAAGTTACTCGGTTTTGGTGTTTTTATTGTTACAAATTTTCATCATCATGCTTTTTTTTTATATAAAATTGATCGATTAACTAAGCTTTAGGATGGGCCCTTCTTTGTCCTACCTTTTCTTGTGTCCCAACTTTTCCCTACTATTCTTCAAAATGTCCTACTATCTCTATATTTTTACTCTAAAGTGTCATTTACCCAATATAAATACAGATTTTTCCTCACTCGTTTCGGTCGCTCGATTTTTAACAATTAGCTATCATTTTTTTTCAGGGAGCAGGCAGCTAAAAACATTAATTTTGAATATTATACCCCGATCTATCTCTTTTTTCGCAAGTATCATTGTTACAGCTATTATTCTGGTTACACATTGAAAATTACTTTCTTATTTAATGTTTTTCGAACAACTTACTGTAATGATTGTGTACTTGGAAAAGCCTAGTACTATCGCTACTTTTTTACACAGATAATCCCTGCCTTTTTACACTTTTTGCCAATTTTTTACCTGTACTTTTTTGTTGAAGGGCATTTGAAAGCCTTGTTAATGTTTTTTTTATTTATGAATTCTGTATTTGAAAAAGCCCTTCTATCCCTACTGTTTTATATCCAAAATCTCTACTAAAATTTTGGCTCAAGTTTTGTTTTCTTCAAACATTTATCCATACTCTTTCCCTACTTTTTGTTGAAAGACACTTGAAAGCCTGTTTGTCTGCAGCTTAGTACTGGTTCAACTCAGGAAGGCATATCTCGATGTAACTGAAATTTATTTGACTTAAACGTAAAGAACCAATATAAACAAAATAGTCTCATACAATTTCCAATGGTGGTCAGAACTTGTTAAGATTGAGAACTGAGGCTCAGATACACATGCCATACTTATGACATAACAAAATATTGCAGTTTTCAGGGGGGTGGTGTTATTGTATTTAAATTTTGTTAGGAGGTGGGGGGACATACAGAATTTCAGATGCCCCCCACTGACACCTGAATAATGAACAGTCCCTTAATACCTTATTAATATTTATTGACTCAAGTTGTGTTATTTTTCTATATATTTATTCTGAATGAAAGTAATATATACAATTTAAACATATGTTATAAATGAACACATCTTTTGTATTTGCATAAAACACGGTATGATGCACAATAAAATCGTACACAGCGATCGTAAAAATTGCGAAAAAAGAGAAAAAAGCAAAACAACACGAACAACATGTTTTGGAAATAGTAGGGATTCGAACCTTCTCCTTCTTGAGTAGTACTCGCTTAGATGTGCCATTATTATTTTACATTTTTATATTTGACTTTAAAAATGAATATAAAATTCAAGGTGTAATTTATTACAGTGTGTATTAGTCTATTTCACTATCGCGTCAGCGATAGTGATCTACATTAGTAGCATTCCATGGATACCAGCTTGCTTCTGAAAATGAAAGGGTGAATAGAGATCTTCTCCTCTGAGTTCCCCAATTATTAAATTCGGATAGGTAGATTGGTTCCCCTCGTTCATAAAGCTCTTCTTCCGTCACGCATATAACGATTGGTATCATGTATGTATTTAATCCTACTCATGCGACTGCGCATGCCCAAGAAAGACTTTTCAACACAAACTGCAGTATTTTTACAGTTGCCAGTTTTAATAATTAGTAATAGAAAAAAATATAAACGCTCAGAACAAAATAAACTTAATAAAACGGCTTGTTTAAAAATGCACTTTTTGTCACGGATATTGTCCAATACCACGTCAGTCTATGCTATGGCTACTACTCTTGACCTGTCTTAATATGTAGACTGCTTCACCATCCACTATCAAGAATAGTAGAATACTGTATACGAGGTCGGTGAAGCAGTCTACTTAATATGCTGACAAGCTATTAAAGGGAGACCAGTCTATCGGATATGATGAAATCAAACTCCCCACAGTGGCGTAGTTCCGGTTCTGCCTTCAATCTGTGTGTGTGCGTCAAAACGTCTCCAATTCAAAATGCCCAATATTTAAACGTCCCCGAATTGGTCAAAACGTTCTTATTAAAACGTCTCCAATTAATTACTGGAAAAAGGCAGAAACCTGATCATTTGCTTGATGATACGTGTTGCAAAGTGGGTGTAGGAGGGCGTGTTTGTGAACTCTTCCACTTTTCAGCGTGTCACGAATAGTCAATAAACCCAGCCAGGTAGATTCACATTTCCTATGATTATTTGCTTCACCTATTCCGAACTTAGTATACACATACAAATACTTAAACAAAAACTAATGAGCTTGAAATGCATGATAAAAACTGAACAAATAGTGGTTATAGAAAATGCAAAACTAAAACTATTTAAATTCTTGTCTTGTAACCGTTAATAATTACGCTTTGCGATAGTTCTAAGCTCTTTTATTTTCAACATCTAACACTGGAAACATGGAGCCTTCGGATATTCTCAGCAAAGAAGTGTGACAAAATTCTCAGATTTAGATTGATCCGTTTCAATATGCCCCAAGGTTTTATGCGCATTCCTCATTAATTAGACTTATATTGAGGAATAGGGATACATACTGCTAAAATGTCTGCTTGGGGAGGTTAGGGTTAACTCGACCACTATTCAATTAAGTGTTTGCATGAATAGAGGAATAGAGTCTTATTGGTATATGCATATTTCCTGTGTTTAATTTGCTTTCAATGGATCAAGAAATAGTACATACAAATAGTTAACTAAAATAAAAAAAAATACTCAGTGTTTGAAATGCACGAAAAAAATGAATAAGAGTGGTTTCAGCAAATGCAAAGTTAAAACACTAAAAAGGTTTTCTAGTAATTATTCACCATCGCGTCAAATGAAAAAGAGTGGTTTCAGCAAATGCAAAATTATACACTGAAAAGGTTTTCTAGTAATTATTCACCATCGCGTCAGCGATGGTGATATACGTTAATAAACTTAAATTGGGCGCGTGTTCGATTCGGCAAGTTGCGAAAATGGATCAGGTGTTAACTCCCCAGCAGCAGTGTCTTTTACTGTTCTTTCTCAGACTCCCCGTCGACCAAGCTACTTCCAAAATTACACCATTGCGTGAGCGATGTTGATATACTTTAGATACCAGATAGCTTCTAAAAGCGAAAAGGCCTATTAGAGACCTTACTACTGAGCTAGAGTCCTGATCAAACATGGACCCTTCGGATATTCTAAACTAAGTTAGACGAAATAACTAGATGTAGATGGGTCAGTTTCAATATGCCCTCTAGGCATTATGTGCATTGACTTCGATTGAGGAATACGGTTGAATGACCTTAAACATACTGCTAGGGAGGGGGTTAACTCTACCATTATTCGGTGTGTTCATGAGCAGAGTCTTACTGGAATATGCATATTTCCTGAGTTTTATTTGCTTCCAATGGATCACCTATGTACAAATCGTTAACTAAAACCAAAAATACTCAGAGCTTGAAGCTTATGAAACACTGAAAAGAGTGGCTTCAGCAAATGCAATATTAATACACTATAAAAGTTCTTCTTTAATAACTGTAAAACGCCATGCGATGGTTCTAAGCTTTTTTTTAAACGCTAACCTTGTATATAATACGCTATGCGATGGTTCTAAGCTTTTTTAAAAGCTAACCTTGTAGTATGTTATATCAAATTACTACACTTTAGTCAATAATACGAAAAATATTGGGTCTATTTTGTAAACAACACGTGATATATAATGCGTTTGTATTTATATGTTACACGGAAGTTATAAATCATTAACATTCTCGTACATACGCGCGGACGATTTCAGTGCTTCGAAAGTGTTAAGGATTACCATATTCCACCTAAGGAATGCACTGCGGGCGTAAGTCAGCCAGTTGATCATGATCCAAGTTGTGATAAATTTATGTTACTTATGCTATATGAGAAATTCGAAATGTATATATGGATAAACAGCCACCCTTAAACTATTCAATGTGAGAATCTAGCTGCATGTGCGCCTAATGTGTCGAATATGAGCCGCGGCATGAGATTTCCAACAATTTGACATTTTGACAAGTGTAGACTCGGACGAGCCCATACAGCCTGCTTTTAAGCTTAGAAACTCCAAATGATGTTCAGTCAGCAGCTGAACAATCATAGAATACTCAAACGCCTAGCAAAGGCTCTGATCAGACTGCGCGTATGCGCAGGCTGATCTGAGGCTTTGCTGGTCGCACATACCAAATTGTTGGAAATCTCATGCACTGGCTCATATAGTAGTAACTGTTGTTATTTGACTATCATGGGAAACAAAACGTCAACGTCGAAACTCTTTCGAAAACGGAGAGAAACATCAGAGAGAAGGTATGGACTAAGTAATAGTTATACCATGGGTTGTCCGCCTGTGCGTGGAAATAATCCACGAGCTTTAGCACCTACATCAGTGTAGACCTTGCACATCACGAGGTATTTCGTACTACAGTTGGTTAGAGTGGTATAATATGTTATACGTACATGTAGTTATACTCCTGGTAATACCATGATTTGACGGTCAGTGTGTGGAGATAATTAACGAGCTTTAGCGAGTGAATTATCTTAAGCACTTGATATACTATTTATATTATTTACATCAGACAAGACAAGTTGATTAGGGTGGTATAAAATGTAACTGGGTATGACCAGGAAATACCACTATCACAGTCACTACAGTCAAACCCACGGCACACAGAACACTAACAGCCACAAGACATCAGTAAAACAATTAAAGTAAAGCAACCAGCTCTCTCTCTTTCTCGTCATGATGATTGTGAATCTAGAAATGACGCTAAGTACTGCACAACAAAACTAGGACCAATCGTGGCCGTGATCTGACCCAGTCCATGCGATCAGTACGCAATATATATTTATATACTATATAAATACATAGCGATATACTAAATCAACTGTGCCTATAGATGCTGTAAATATTTCGCCCCATGTGGGATTCGAACTCATGACCGCCTAGAACTAAACCAGACAGCTGCGCCACCGAGACATCCCCGAAAAAAGGATGTTGAAAAAGAACTGATGTTGAGAGTTTTTCATGAGAGTTTTTAACAATTGAACAAACCCCCAACCGGGGTACAAGTCACAAACATACAAATAACATTAACATAAAATAAACGTAAAATATACATTCTGAGGAAAGTTTCAATGTTATACAAAATTTAAGGTGTGAGTTATAGTACCTTTATTTTCAGACTAGAATTCACCTTCAGTAGCAGATTGTCAATTTCGGACAGCACAAAAGATGCAGTAATCAAAAAGACTAAAAATGGTTTTCAAGACCAATTATCGCTGAATGCAGGTCAAAAGTATTGCAGAATGCTCTGAATGAAGCATTATACAATACTTTCGACCTTTATTAACAACCATTTGTCATAAAGATCTTTGTTCTGTCTATTTTAATGCTCCCGCATACCAAAATTGGGACTCCTATCTCAAGTAATACAAAAGATATGCTCCAGACACGATTATTCTAAAAACTAGGTCAGAGGTTAAGGTCATAGTGACCAGAAATAGTACGCAACACTCTGACATCCCAAGATGCATACACATACCAAATTTGGATTCTTACCTAAAAGAATATAAGAGATATGCTACGGACACGATTATTCTGAAAATTAGGTCAAATGTCAAAGTCACAGTCACCCTAAAATGGTATGCGACACTAAGCCATCCCAAGATGCATTCATCGTAAAAATTTGGAATTCCTTTTTCAAAGAATACAAGAGATATGCACCAGACTCAATGCCGATTCTAGAAACTAGGTCAGAGGTCAAGGTCAAGGTGACCAAAGAATAGTACACGACACTTTGTGATCCCAAGATGAATGCACACACCAAATTTGGGATTCCTACCGCAAATAATATAAGAGATAGGCTCCGGACACGAATATTCTAAAAACTAGGTCACAGGTTAAGGTCAAGGTCACAGTAACCAGAAGATGGTATGTTACACTCCGCCAAATTACATATGTTGGGATTGATATCATATAAATGCTTAATCTGGGTCCTTTCTATTTGCCAAATTACATATCTTGGGGTTGACATTATAAAAAGGCATAACCTGAGTCCTTCCTGTTTCCAAATTACGCATCGTGGGATTAACATCATATAAATTGTAAATTTGAGTCTTTTCTATTTGCCAAATTGCATATCTTAGGGTTGACATCAAACAAAGGGTTAATCTGAGTCCTTCCTGTTTAACAAAATCTATATTTTGGGATAGGCATTATGTAAAGGATAATATGCGTCCCTCCTGTTTGCCAAATTACATATTTTGTGGTAGACATCATACAAAGGGTTAATCTTAGTCCTTATTATTTGCCAAATTACATATCTTGGAATAGAAATCACACTTAGCCTTACTCTGAGTCCTTCCAATTTGCCAAATTACATATCTTGGGATGGATATTATGCAAAGGATTAATCTGCGTCCACCATTTTGCAAATAATTTGTCATGGGATAAACATAATACAAAGGGTTAATCTGAGTCTTTCCTATTTGCCAAATTAGATATCTTTGGGTAAACATCATGCAAAGGATTTTATCTGCGTCCTTCCAACTTGCCAAATTTCATAACTTGGGTTTTGCCATCATACAAAGGCTCGTCCTCCCTATTTGTCAAATTACATATCGTGGGATAAACATCAAACAAAGGGTTAATCTGAGTCCTTCAAATTTGCCTAATTAAATATCTTGGGGTTGCAATCATACAAAGGGTGAACCAGAATAATTTCTTTTTGCCAATTTGCATATCTTGTGGTTGACATAATACAAAGGGTAAATCTGAGTCCTTCCTACTTGCCAAATTACATATTTTGGGTTTGCCATCACACAAAGGGTTAATTTTCATCCTTTCTATCTGTAAAATTACATCTCTTGGTATAGACATCATACAGAGTAAATATGCGTCCTACCCTTATGCCAAATTACTTATCATTAGAATTACATCATACAAATGGTTAGTATGAGTTCCTTCCTTTTTGAAAGTTACATATCTTGGGATAGACATCATGCAAATGTTTCATCTGCATCCTTCCCATTTGCCAAATTACATGTCTTGGGACAGACATCATGCAAATGGTTAATATAAATCCTTCCTTTTTGCAAGTTACATATCTTGAGATAGACATCATACAAAGGGTTACTCTGAGTTTTTCCTAATGATATCTTGGAATTGTCATCATATAAAAAGGTTTATCTGAGACCTTCATATTTGTCAAATTACATATGTTGAGATAGATATCATACAAATGGTTAATCTGAGTCCTTCTTTTTTGCAAATTAGGGACCGCTCATTGTTTAAGTGTTTGGGGGCGGCTAAAAAGTGTGGGGGTCATGTGAATTACCATGTGGCTAGTAGGGGGGGGGGGGGGGGGTCGCCATGAACTTTGACTCTCCAGCAGGGGGGGGGGGGGGGGTCATGTTTAAATTGTTCCAATAAAATGATTAAAAAAAGTTTCTCGCTCGCTTCGCTCGCTCGTGTTTTAACAATTAATCCCTTATATTTAATTATGCAGGCCAATAAATTTCTCAGCTTTTATTTTGGCAAGTGCAAAAATTATTCTTTTTTGGTGTTTTTATTGTTATAATCATACTATTTTTTTCATAGAAAATTAATTAATCAGGCCTTCAGATAGGTCTTATTTTTCCCTTTTATCTTGCCATTCTACTTTTCCCTACTGTTTCTTGAAAATGTCCTACTATCCCTACTTTTCACTCAAAAATGGCATTTACGCAATATAAATACAGAAATTTTTCCTCGTTCGCTTCGCTCCTTCGAATTTTAGAAAATTACTATTATATTTTTCCCACAGAGCAGACAGATGAAATAATCCCTGCATTTAACATCACTATTTTTTCAAAATGTTTTAATATCTGAACTTTTTTGTGTAAGAGCACTTGATAGCCTTATTAAATGCTATTTGTTTTATGAATTCTGTATTTGAAAAAGCCCTTATATCCCTACTGTTTTACACCCAAAATCACTGCTTTATCGCTCATGATTTTTTTCTTCAAAACTTTTATCCCTATACACTCTTTCCCTCTTTTTATGGAAGGGCATTGAGAGCCTATTACCTGCAGGTTAGTACTGGTTTTGTTTCTTGAAAATGTCCTACTATCCCTACTTCTCACTCTAAATTGGCATTTACGCGATATAAATACAGAAATTTTTCCTCGCTCGCTTCGCTTGCTCGAATCTTAGATAATTACTATTATATTTTCCCCACAGAGCAGACAGATGGAATAATCCCTGCTTTTAACATCACTACTCTTTTCAAATTTTTATCTGTACTTTTTGATGTAAGGGCACTTGATAACCTTATTGATTACTATTTTTTATGAATTCTGTATTTAAAAAAGTCCTTCTATCTCTACTGTTTTACACCCCGAATCGCTCCTTTTTTTCTTCAATACTTTTATCCCTATACTCTTTCCCTCCTTTTTTATGGAAGGGCATTGAGAGCCTATTACCTGCAGCTTAGTACTGGAAGGCCCATCTAGACATAACTGAAAAATTGTTGACTGGAAATTTAAGGAATTATTAAAAAACAAAATAGTCTCAAATATAAATGATTCCTAATGTCTCAATGGTGGTCAAAACTTGTCGAGATTTAGAATTGAAGTTCAGATACTCATGCAGGCCAATAAATGAATAAACGTACCATAGTACCATACACATGACTTACAGGATTATGAAAACAAAATATTGCATTTGTACAATATGATATAAAATGGGGTGGGGGTCAGATTATATTTCATGTGGTTTATAGGAGGGGGGTGAGTCATTGGATTTAAATTTTGTTAGGAGGGGGGTCATCCTAAATTTAGATGATGAACGAAATTTCAGCCGCCGCCCCCCCTCCCCCCGACACTTAAATAATGAGCGGTCCCTTACATGTCTTGGGATTGACATCACAAGTATGACTGTGTTAATCTATATTGTATTTTTATGGCTTCAGGATGCCTACACCTACCTGGAAACAACGGCCACCTTTATCACTCTCCCCGAGCTATGGCTTAATTATGTGCGGTCTCTCATATACAGGCAATATAGTGTATATTAAAAGTCGAGGAACTATAGAAGATAAAGACTTGTATGACTTGCCTTTAAGACCTAGAAAGAGGAGGAAACGTATTTTGGAAGACATTAATGAAGTTTTGGTGATGGTTAAAAATGATGACTATGATGGACTGTGTCATTTGTTACGTTCAAATCCGTATATTCAACATTGGAAACTTTTTGAAATGGCAATACGTAAGGATGCTGACCGCATGTACATTACAACCCCAAAATTAACACCTGATAAATCTTTATCAATAAAGCTAGTGGAGAGTGGGTATAAAATTATTGATGGGGAACTAGATGACATGGAAAGAGAATTGCAGGACATGAAAGATGAATCTGAAGATGGAGATGGAGCACCGTTAGATGAAGATATTAAGCATTTTCGAATACTACACAGATGGATAATAGATAACCAGTTGATGAGATGTAAATCTTTACAAGAGTTGTGTCGACAGCGCTTAAGAAAACAACTTCCTGGTGACTCTTACGTTGCACTGATAGAACCCCTAGATTATCCACAAAAGTTGAAAGACTTTCTATTGAAGTTTCCATAGAGTACGTGTGGACTATGTTGACTGTATTACTCACCTTGATCCAGCTGCCCACTAACATAAATTGTGTAAATTCATTATAGACGTTTACCTTTTAAAGTAGTTCATGAAGGAAGAACATTGAAGCATCCCTATTTTTCTATTTACTCATCTGAAGTATTATATGACTTTTTGGATACTGTAAAGGCGGCACCTTATGAATGCGTAATTATGACTGGTCAACCTTAGACATAGGTAGAAGATTAAAATTAGGCGTGGTTTTATTAAAAAGTAACTGTATCATCTTGTGCTATTAGCTCAGTATAGAGCAAAACACATTATTCAGGCCTTAAAACGCCAGCAAAATAAATGCATCTGAAAATGTCTATTTAACATAAGCATAGAGGCAAACATTGTGGACCCAGATAAGACTGCTCTTACAGAAGCAGTCTGATCTGGGTTCACACTGTTTGTCTATGAGGTTTCAAATATTTTAGTGGGCGACAAAAATATACATTTTGTGGTTATGCGCTATGGGTTAATACATGTCAGTGTGATTTTCATGAAATGCACGCAAGATTGCGCGGCCCAAACAACTTATTTATTCTTCACCAAATTATAAATAGAACCTGATTTCCCTTGCTTAGTAGATGAAATAGCCGAAACACGCCCAGATATGAATATTAAAGTTGCCGCCTTTACAGTGAGCGAAAAGTCTATTAATACGTATCAACTACATTTTGATGCTTAAATAGTGCGAATGCATGCTAAGCAGAAAGATCGAATAAGATAAATCTATTTTACATTCTTTGATGTTAATTTGACCGTTTCACAAATGACTTTAGGCAGATTTTACGCCTAAATAGAAATTGCCAACGATTGCAAAGACTCAATTTAAAATGGTATTCATTTTCTTTCTGCTGCAAACCTACGACTCTTTGCTATTATTGTCTTTCAGATCTGTATTATTACTGTAAATGTTATGTGGCTCTTCCTCACGGTGCCGTGGGTTGGTCTGCAGTGTGTGATTGTGGTATTTCCTGATCATACTCACTTACATTTAGATTGAAATCATCCTTACCATTGTTATAGCACCAAAACAATAATGCACTGCCTGCAAGATTTCATTCCTTTAAAGTTTGGTTACAGAACTGCACCATAGGAAAAAGTAGAAAAGGAAGTCTGGAATCACCACCAGCAATAATAAAAACAACAATATGTAAACACAATTGGAAAGATCTTCTATCACAGAACTATTTTGTAACCATTCGGGATAACCATAAGACTTTGTCTAAAACTGTTGCTGTTCGTTGGTTTGTTTGTTTTGATTCTTTACGTTCACTCAACAATCTTTCAGTTATGCGGGACGGGTCTTCCTGGGTTGAACCAGTACTAAGCTAGGATAAATGTGTCTTGCTCAAGGCCACAACGCAGTGACGCCGGTGAGGCTCGAACCCACGGCCCTTCGGTCTTGAGTCAAGCACTCTACCACTGAGCCACTGCGCTCCCTGCTGTTCATTGGTAGTAACCAGTACTAGGGTGGGTGGGTTTACTGTTATGAAGTTTTAAGTACGGGAGCACACAAAGGCTCACTTGACATTGCTTCTGGTTTAAAAGATCTTGGAAGAGGGGGCAACCTGGTCCATGGCTTAGTCCATTCCGACATAATTGTGGAAACGGGGATCGAACGCTGGATCCATGGGTACAAGGCAACGTGTTTTTTGCTTATTGAAAAATCAAAGCTGCCGCCAGCTCATGATATGGATATTCAATTCCAAAGCTCAGATTATATTCTACAGTCCCCTGTATTAGAAATTTTGCTTAATATCAAAATATATGTATCACGAGTATGGACTATTGAATTTTTTGATTACTGTATGTTGTACTTCACTAATGACGTGCCATGTTTTGCACAAGGGAGCTAATTCACTAATGTTAAACCAACTTTTGGCAGGAAGTTAAGTAACTTATGTAGTTTGTGCATTTTTGCTAGACTGTGTTAATACGTCCCTTGATATAGAATGCTCGACTGTATTACTTGACTTTTCGCTTACTGTAAAGGCGGCAACTTTAATAGTCATATCTTGGCGTGGTTCGGCAATTTCATCTGCTAAGGAAAGGAAATCAGGTTTTATTTATAATTTGGTAAAGAGTTAAGCTTTTTGAGCCGCGCAAACTTGCGAGCATTTCATGAAAATCCTAACCGTATACACAATGAACTCACATTTATTAACTCTTAAAGCGCATAATCACAAAATGTATGTTTTTGTCGTCCACTAAACTATTTAAAGCCTCACATATAAACAGTGTGAACCCAGATCAGACTGCTCCACAATGTTTGCCTACCTGCTTATGTTAAATAGACATTTTCAGATGCAGTTATTTTGATGGCGTTTAAGGACTAAATAATGACTGAGGTGGTGGCATAAGATGATACAGTTACTTTTGAATAAGACCACGCCTCCTTTTAAGCTTTTACCTATGCCTAAGGTTGACTAGTCCTTATTACGCATTCATGAGGCACCGCCTTTACAGTAAGCGAAAGGTCAAGTCTTTTTGCAAAAACATGTTTTATAAGCTATTATAAGCGTATCGCTAATTGGTTGTCTGATAGGCAAATATAATTTACCTCATAGACAGCCAGTTCTGCTGTCCCATATAAAGGTGTATATTATTTTAGGTTTTCTCTGGATTTATGAAAAAAAATAAAATTGTAAGAGTAAAATTTTACCCGTCAATTATTATTAATTTTATATGATATACCGAAAACACCTTTAAATGTATGAGTAAGCAAAGTTGAATAAAAATATACTATGTGTTTCAAGAGTTATGAGCATTTCACTAACTGACCACGACCATTCAGACTGATGCTCAGCAAAGCTGAGCCTTGTCATCGTTTTGCATACCGGTGTCTAGACAATGTTTAAATGTAGAGGTATGCAAAATTTGATCAAAATATACTATGTTGTTCAAGAGTAATGCGCACCAGACAATGACCTGTGGGACTTATCCTTGACAAAGCCTTGTAACCATTAAGCATACAAGTGTGTTGAAAATGTTAAAATGAATAAGACTGCACAATTTGCAAATTTTGATCAAAATATATGGTGTGTTATGAGTATTTTCACTAAAAGACCTCGACTGACCAAATGAGTTCTTGGCAAAGCTCTGACACCATTTTGCATACCAGTGACTGGACAATGTTAAAATAAATAAGTATGCAAAATTTGAAGAGCATCAGTCCAGATGGTCGTGGTCAGTTAGTGAAAATGCTAATATCTCTTGAGTAACCAGACGATACATTATGATAAAATTTTACTTTCATATATTACTTGACTTTTCGCTTTATGTAAAGGCGGCAACTTTAATATTCATATCTGGGCGTGGTTCGGCTATTTCATCTGCTAAGTAAGGGAAATCAGATTTTATGTATGATGTAAGCTTTTTGTGCCGAGCAAACGTGCGTGCATTTCATGTAAATCCTAACCGTATACACACTGAACTCATATTTATAAACACTTAAAGCGCATAATCACAAAATGTATGTTTTTGTCATCCACTCAAATATTTGAAGCCTGATAGACAAACAGTGTGGACCCAAATCAGACTGCTCCTGTAGGAGCGGTCTGGTCTGGGTCCACAGTATTTGCCTCTATGCTTATGTGAAATATACATTTTCAGATGCAGTTATTTTGCTGGCGTTTTAAGGACTAAATAATGTGTTTTGTGTCTATACTGAGATTATGGCGCAAGATGATACAGTTTCTTTTGAATAAAACCACGCCTAATTTTCAGCTTTTACCTATGCCTAAGGTTGACCAGTCCTAATTACTCATTCATGAGGTGCCGCCTTTACAGTGAGCGAAAAAGAATACGTTGGTCAGTCCTTCTAGGGTATATAAGTGAAAATGTTCATAACTCTGAAGCAGTACAGATAAGCAGGGTATTTGCATTAACGCTCAATTAAAATTATCCAAGAAAACCCCAACCCAATCAAAATTAAATGTATGCGTACACAGAAGCAATTCAACTGATCGATATGCAATTTCATACGATTTCATTGTATACCATTTGTTCCATTTCTTTTTCATTTGGGTAATACATAAATGCCAGTCGGTTACTATTTTTTTTTACGGCGTTACTTATTAATGCATAAGTAACTAATATTAGTTCATTTATGAAACGGTGGTTACTAGCCTATAATTGTAATTGGTTTTGAAATGGACTGTTCCGAAGAGGGGTGTGATCAAAGTTATTGTTCAATGAATAACGTTTTGATTAAATTTTTCGTTTTTCCAAGGGTAAAGTAAAAACAAATGAAGACTTCTCTTATTAAAAGAGTATTTAAAACGTCTAAAATCGGGTGTCTTTTCAGTGTAAATGTCGGATGTTCAACATCTGTTCTCTCCACAGGCTGTACCTATTTTTCACTCTCGCCAGCTGGTCAAATGGCCTTACTTAGAAGAACTTAGAATTGTAATTAATATTTCTACCAAGAAAATATTTCCAATTATGTGTTGTCAGCGGTTTTCTGGGCAAACTTATTGATAAATTCATTACTGTAGATACGAAATTCTTAAATAAGTATATTAAATAAGTATTCTGTAAATCATTGTGACGTCATTCATTCTATAATTAGCCGTGTGTGTGGTTAAATTATTTCGTGCCACGATAAAACAGAAACGAACTTTTCATTTTATTAGAAAATAGGAGCAAGAAAATGTTAAACAAACAAACAGAACAGACAAAGGGCATACGAGCAGAAAATATGAATAAGCAAAGAAAATAACCTTAGAAAGATTAAAGGCAAAACGCGGAAAATAGGTCATTCGATTGGTTTGACCTGAGGTTCAAAACGCAGATCATGTTAGTAGATTTTTCCTATCACCCGCAAATTCATGACTGGGTTTGGATTTATTTCTATCTGAAGTAGGAAAATGCATGGGATATCATTTTGGAATTCACAAAAGTTGACTTTTTCTTAGACTTCTTCTTTTTTAAATACTGTATATCAAGGGACGTAATGCCGTCTAACTTTTTCTTTCCCCGCAGACAAGTATTGGTTTTCATAAAAGACTGAAGATAACAAGTATTCACAAAAGCTTGCTTCCCCATCACCGTCTGATTGAATAGTTTATTAGCGAAACGTCAAGCATTTAATGACATATTTCAAAGCCGCTTTAATGTATATCACATTGCGAAAAAAAACTTCATTATTATTCTTCATCTATTAAGAACCTTTCAACAACGCCGTTTATAACATGTCATACATGTTATAGTTTTTTCTTGTTACTAACGTGTACGCAGTAAATCTCCAGTTTTATGAATAAAATATCAACAGTCACTCAAGTAACTCGTGGAAAAACATGAAAGTGCAAAAGTAATGTGTAGCTGAGTGATAACTATCAATAAGGGGACGAGATAAGCATCAGAGGTACGCTACAATCCGCTAGTTTGATGCTTTTGAAATGCAGGCGATGTGAGAGAATAAATATGGAGGCAAAGTACCGATGGTTTCTTTCAATAAGAAGATATGGCGGACATTATGACTAGCAGCCATAAAAAGGTAAAAAAAAATTGAATACAAAATTGAATTGTTTTTGCAAGTACGCAATTGAGGATAATCAGGTTGCGTAAATACCAAATTTACTCAAAAGCTTATCTTGAGCTCTGTAACTCTTGAACCTTAGTCTAGAACAACATGGTGTATTTTGATCCAATTACGCATAATTCGGCAGGAAATGACCAATTTGCTTTTCACGCATTCCTTTTGGCACCAGAAACTGATTAATCTACGTTCACCCTGGGTAGTGCACATTGCACTCAGTTGATTGATTCATCTATCCCGTTTTGTTTTTTTTTTTGTGTGTGTGTGTGTGTGTGTGTGTGTGTGTGTGTGTGTTTGCATTTGACCCTTGTTTTGATTTGTAGTACTTAAAGCTGCATAGTCTGTAACTTATAATCTTTTAATTTTTGAAATAAAATTTCTATTTTTCAAGAACACAGTTAAAAACTAAAATTCAGGTATACATTTTACCAATTTCGTAAATATTAACAAATTATCAGTATCAGAACAACAACAATTATGGTAAAACTTTACAGTCTATAATTATTGGAGGGACGCAAATAATTACCAACAAGAGAAAAAACACATGTTTTTATAAGATAATTCACTTTTCCATGCAGTTTTCAGCTATAGTGAACAGATTTATTGTGATAACCTAACTTAATTCCACTTTTACAAATGATTTAAAAAGAAAATGAATTTTTTCGAAAAATGTTCATAGTTGCAGACTTAGTCTCTTTAAGTGTCCTTTCAATCACCTCAGCTGGTTGCTTTGATTTCATTACAATGTCATGTGACTGTGCGCCTTCCTCGCGGTGCCATGGTTTGGTCTGCAGTATGTGATCATGGCATTGCCTGGCCATAGTAACTTATATTTTGTAAAATTTGTGATTCATCCACTTGATATGCTAGCAGATGATTAATACGAGTATAAACCACCAGCCTTATTTTCGAGGAAAGTGAAAGAAAGTACAACATAGTAAACAGTCTGCCCTGCATTAATGATTGGCACTTTAAGGGTAGCAAATATATGTGAAAGAGTTAAATAAATTAAAATCAACCAAATGCCAATATATAGAAAGCGTACGTGCATGACATGAAGAGTGTGTAAAAAGCTATTACTTATGAATAAATTATATGAGCCAGTGCATGAGATTTCCAACAATGTGGTATGTACGACCAGCAACGCCTCAGATCAGCCTGCGCATACGCGCAGTCTGATCAGAGCCTTTGCTAGTCGTTTGAGTGTTCTACGATTGTTAAGCTACTCACTGAACACTATTTGGAGTTTCTAAGCTTAAAAGGAGTCTGCAGAAGCTCGTCCGAGTCTTCACTTGTCAAAATGGCACATTGTTGGAAATCTCATGCGGCGGCTCATATGCAATATATCTACCTACAGCATAAGAGTATTTCCAGCGGGTTTAAATATTGGACAATAAATTATAATCGTGTCTATCCTGATCAGTTGATTTCTTCAACCTTTCCTGGCTAGCGACGACTATCCTTTGCAAACTGTTTAAACCCAGATCAGGCCTAACAACATGTAAGGCCTGGTGTGGATTCAAACCGCTTGACACTCTGATCGTGTTCCTGACTAGGGGTTTTTGATGAAAAACAGTTAATTTTGAAAAAAGGTCAGCAGATGACAGCAGAACCACCAACAATTACCCAGTATGCAAAGAGTTAAGAACTCAGCTAGAAATACAGTTTTCATAAGTAGAATAAATATCTTATATTCATAATGGTTTAGTTTATACCTATGGATGAAATGCACCCTTTCGCAAAATTATTTTGTACTTTAATATCGCATTTGTTTCAAGAGATTATTTAACCAGTTTCAGCGGATTGAAGTTTCCATACCTTATCAATTGAACAAGTCCATTTCCTTATTTTTTTTTTTTTCATTTGTTATTGTTTTATATTCTTTGAATTTTATCTAAATTTTATTAGAACGTTCTGTTAGTAAACATAAGAGAGAGACCCTGATCAGACATCGCAAACTGCGACGTCTTATCTGGGTCTGCATCCCTAACTTGAGGCCCATTAAAAGGACGGTATGCTTAATTGTGTAAAGAGTTTACAGTACACCCTTTATAAAACGGCCTCTCTCAAAAAGACCAAAAATTGGTTTTCAAGACCAATTATTGCTTAATGCAGGTCAAAAGTATTGCAGAATGCTCCAAGGGGAACAATCTGCAGTACTTTCGACTTTCATTAAGCTACCATTTGTCATTAAGATATTTGTTATGTCTATTTTTGGGTGACCGTTTTACACAGTTTTTACTTAATGCAGTTTTCAGCGGGTCTATTTGTCTATAATTTGGTCTGAACCTTCATATCCTACCAAACTCTTGATATCTACAAGCAGTTAAGGCTCTGACGAAGCTGCGCTCATCTAAGCTTACGCTGGTTAGATCAATACCAGAGCCAATTCGCTCTGGCTCAGATGTTGTTTCACTTTCTCAAATATGCAATTGCCTGAGAATTTCTTTTTGACTACCAGGCTCCAAGCTAATAAATAAGTTCATGCTTTACTCAACTTTGCATAAATTTTATCCTGCCCATAAATGTTAAAATGCCAACAATTGTTTAACATTTATAAGAAGGACAAATACAACATATGAGAGTTCTAAAGCAAGACATGTCTTCATTTTGTGAAAATTTAGTAATTTTATAAGCGATTGAAATTACATGCTCCTTTGGTGTTATCAATAAACTTACACACTTATTTCACACAGCGCACATACAAAGTAAGGGCACAGATTATGGCTCAAACGAAAACTTTGGCATATAACCCCATTCAACAGCTGCGAGTGCAGGTTCTAATTGTGATTTTATGCATAAACTTTCTATACTGTACTAAATCTCATGACCTGTCGCTTTTGGAAAATATATATGAAGAAAATAAGGTGGAGATCAGACTGTGCGCATTCCAATATCCTGACCAGGGCCCGGAATTACAATGCCTCCTTAGAGTTAAGGAAGACTTAAGTTAAGTATTGATTTTTCAACATGCTATATAAGATGCTAAATAAATTGCCTAGATCGATGCAGTACTTGTGGTCAAAGATACCATTGTGATTTACAGAAAAAATGAAACTATTTGGTTTTAATCAGTTTGAAACATTATTTTTCGCATCCTGAAAAATCAATACTTAACTCAAGTCTTCCTTACTTTAAGTGGGCATTGTAACTCCGGGCCCAGAACCTTTGCTTGTCGCTGTCTGGATAGCATTACTTTTTAAATATAATGCACACATTTGAGCTAGGTCTGACTGTTGTCAGTAACTGAGCAGACAATCCTACGTCTTTTCTTTAGTATCAAGTTCAACGTCAACCGACGAGGTCATAAAATTGTTTTCATACTCAACTCAACAGAGCATGAAATTTCTACTGCTCATACAAACTTAAATACTGAAAAAGCATACCCTTTTCTGCTTCAAAACTCTCAGATGTTCATTTATCAGGCTAATAAATGTTAAAATGCCAACAGTTGTAGGCATTCTAACATTAATGAGCAGGATAAATTTCATGCTAATTTAAGTAGAGCCTGTTGAATGTCTCGCCTACTCTAAATAAATCTTGTCTAATGTAAATAATATTGTAACCTCGGGCCTGTTTTCCGTTTGTATATCACATACAATTTTAGTTATTTTATTCACCAGTTCACACACAGATGAGCGCTATGAATTTTTATACCACCTTTACCAACTTTAGTATGGAATATCACTTGATGTGCAAGGTCTACACTGATGTAGGTGGTATGAAATAGTTATACCATGTTTGTCCACCTGTACGTAAGATAATCCACTCGCTAAAGCTCGTGGATTATCTCCACGTACAGGCGGACAACCCATGGTATAACTATTACTTAATTTCGTTTCTATTTTCCTCAATGTTTCACGTTTATGGCAGTTGACCCAGGGATGTGTATAGTAAACACACTTGTGTTGATGTATTCATTTGGTCTTTCCTTCTTGTCGTTTATTTCGTCCTTCTTATAAATGTCTCCCATGTTCATATGCACCACTGTAGAGTTCATTGTAGGCTCCGTTTCATTTGGTTGTCTAACCCAGAACTCAAATCCTCCATTATCCAGCCTCTCTTTAACTATAAGATCAATATCATGTTGTAGATCGTTTACAGTTCGGATGCATCGTCCTAGTTTTGGCGGAGTGTCAATAAAAATATCTCCAAAAAGCCAACGCTCTTCAAAATTGTCAATCAGTTCCGTTAATCTGGTTGTCCATGCAATATTGCTACCGTCTATACTTGGGGCACTGCTCGATTTCATAAGAAATTTCTTAAAAATGAAAGGCAGGAATCCAGTTGCTAAAGTAGCCATTGTCTGGTTTAGGCCTGAGATCGCATTCGCCTGTCCAAAAGCTGAGATTACAATAATTTCAAATATCAAAAATAGAGATATCCAAAACAGATGAATTACGGCATGGAGATACAACAAGTGTACTAAACCAGGGCAATAAGCATGCCCCATGTTCGCAGCTTTGAAAAAGAATGCTTTAGAAATATATGTGATGTCATCTATATCTAAAAATAGCAGTAGTCGCTTTGCATTCCACCCCATAACGTGATCTGCGCTGGCAGTTATAGCAAACTTTTCTTCCTCAGCGTCTTTATCTGTTTGACTGCTAGGTACCACGAATGCTCTTTCTGTTTGGTCTTCTTTTTGTTGCATAGCTACATTCATAATGTCCTCTCCAACCCTCTTCCTAATATCTTTGTTAATGTGTGTACAAAATGATTGGTAGCGAGAAGCAACAGAACTAAAGGAGCTGTACGCATAGAACAGTACCGACAGTGAAAGGGTCAAGTATTTCAAAATGTCATTAGAGTTCAGGATTACCCCTATAATGAGGTATATAATCCATTCAGCATAAAATTCTAGGCATTCAACAATAATTATTAGCGTTATTACGATTTGTAACAAAGATAAACTTAAGGCTGCTACATACCAAACTAAACTTTTAGAAAGCATGTTGAAACTTTTACTCTTTTCAGTCCACTTAGTTATTCTTGCGTAGAAACTTTTGCAAAAATGTCCCTTGAAATAATGGCCAGTGCCAGACGTCACTCGTTTCCATCTGCAAGTATGGAAAATAAGCAGCAACATACGAAAAGAAAAATTCATCATTGGAAAGATGAGGATACTAAGTACAATAAGCCCTAGTGTCATTACTGGTATAAGCCATAAAGGAAATAATAAAATACCCAATAGTCCATATTTCTTCATTGGCATTACCATCCAAGCGAGAAATTCAACAAATCTATCAAATCTGTTTTCATTTCTAGTATTATCCAACGATTTCCGTAATGTTGAATTCCAGTCGAATTTAATATCATCCGGTAGATAATTTAGAAAGACAATAATCAACACAAACATTAGATAAATTGTTATAAAGAATGGATGCAGTGGTGTTAGTCTCAAAGCCAACGAACCAGGATATGCTTGAGTAAGCCCATTCCTTTCGAGAATTTCTTTACGTGGAGCTAAACTTGCTTCCTCATATGCATAATAAAACCAAACTCGGAACCACCATGGACTCGACACCAAGGCCCCAAATATAACTTGCATTATCAAAGTGAGTATTTTATACCAAGTTCCGCATCTCTTGTAAACATTCTCTGCACAACAGCAACAGCATTCACATTTATGGCAAGTTCGTGCATTGCAGCACTTTTTCAAGTCCTTTAATTCATCTCTCATCTTACATTGTATAAAGAAATATTTCAGAAAGCGTAAAAACTTCACCGGCCTTCCACCTTCTGGGATTATATTGATGTCCTTTAACAATATATGTACTTTTTTCACATGCAGAGTATATATAGTCCATTCTTTCAACTCGCGTAGTATACCCTTGAACGAGGACATATCTGCAAAGGGAACTGGATCTGTTTTTATATAACCATCAGGTTTTACCTTTCCATTTGCGTCTATTTTTACGACACTTATTGTGAAAGGTGTTTTAGGTTTGTGTACACAATTGACATAGTGTTCACCCTTTTTTCCTCGTTTTGGCACGAGACTTGGACTATAAAGCACCACCAGCACCTGGGCAATGACGATCGTTGCAAACAAAATATCTGTCCAAAAGTTTCTATCCAAATCATTACATATGAAATTACCACCAGCATTCAACTTACAGCAGTTATAGGTAGCAACGCCTAAGTTATCTTCAACAACTTTTATATACTGATTACAAACTTCAGCTTCAAAGCTAATCCCCGATGATCTTTCAGTACCGAAATTTCTGAATATTAGCAGTTTGATCTCTGTTTCTAAGTCAGTGGCACTTACATTAGCTAAGCAGTTGGCTGGAGTTTGCACAAGGTCCACTTGAAAATCTTCAACACTAAAGTCGAGAGTGAAAAAGGACATCGGTACGAAGTACTCTTTAAGATGTAGTAGAGATTTAGCCGAGGAATCAAGAGCTAGAACCGCCTTATAAGGATTTATTAGAAAAAGATCCCTTTTCCTGGTCTCGGAAAATGGTCCGTTGTCGTCTGCCACCTTGAAATGATATCTTATCAAGCGAAGATTTCCACCAGCTCCAATTTGTTCCCCAATTTCCTTGTACATCGACGAATAAGACAGGTTGAAAGAACATGCATCGGTCACCAGGTTTGGAACCAAAGCGCACGTTAAGAACACGCCAAAGAACGCACGACAGAGCATATCTGACTAGTCTCTAAATGCGAATATCTTCATTAATACATGTACGTAACAGTAGAACCTGTGTAAAACGGCCACTCTCAAAAAGACCGAAAATTGGTTTTCAAGACCGATTATCGCATAATGCAGGTCAAAAGTATTATTCTGCAATATTTTTCATCTTCATTAAGCTACCATTTGTCATTAAGATCTTTGATTTGTCTATTTTTGGGTGGCCGTTTTACACAGTTTTTATTGTACATTTATAGCGTTCATCGACGGTATTAAGATTGTTAGTTGTATCAGGCAATACACTTGAACACATACATTAGTCTATAAAGGAGACAGATACATACAGCAGACAACATAAGCAGACGCCAATTTAACCCATTTAAGCCGAATGGAAATTCCTACTCTTATAAACTGGATAAGTCCATATGCATTTTAATGGTTGTTAGGTTGTATTTTTCATTTTTATCAAAATTCTGATAGAACTGTCTGTGAGCAAACTGTGGGGACCCTGATCAGACGCCGCATTCTGCGGCGTCTGATCTGGGTCTGCACTGTTTGTCTATGTCCTACAAAAAGGACGTTAGGCTAAAATAGGTAATGACGCTTCTTTGCAGGTGGTTTAAAGATTAGCTATTTTTGGTTGCCCAGTCCTCTTTAAGAACGTGCCATTGAAGTTATATTTCCACTTGTATTATAAACACTACTCCAAAACATTGTCCACTGATAATACATAAACGTATTTTTATAAAACCTGTCTTAAGCGGATACTCAAACAGAATACCGATTATCGCTTAATGTAGGTCTAAAGTATTGCTGAATGGGAGCCTTCTTAAATGCTTAAGGCCTTCATTAAGCTACCATTTGTCACTAAGAATTTCGTTTTGTCTATTTTTGAGTGGCCGCTTAAGACAGGTTTACTGTTTTTGTATTTCCAACATGCTGTAAAACTTGCGCGTGTTACCGCTACGATTTCACCAATTGGACATCTATACAAAATGTACGTACATATATTTCCATATGTAACAGTCATAATGTTTAGGTGCTTGTCATATGTTTAAGTTTATCAAACAGACCATGGCAGCTTAAAACTTTTTTCAATTGGTTCATTTGCCGCACTATACGAACTTCTTTGGGAATCGCACAAATCAGATATACGCTAATCAGACTCTAAACATGTACATGCACCAGTACATTGCAACTCTTATATAGTATACACTTAAAATATAGATTTGGAGTAAGGATTTTAACTTCGAAGTCTCTACTTTAAGTGCGGCTCAACTTAAAGATATACTGAACGCCAAAAGAAAAGTCTACAACATACAAATCATTTTTAAGATGATTTTATTTCACAAAAGGCTAATCGGCCCATGAGCTACACTTATAATCATAACATGCATATATCAAATAATCATAATGATTAATATTTGAGCCAGATCATGAGGCTTTGATACTTATCGCATATGCGTAGGGTCACTATTTAGCAAGCAGCTATATAGTGGGAGTATATGGCTAAAATGTTGTCTGAGCCTTACATGTATCTACTTCCTTACGCTCTGTATGTGAGCAGCCATAGCTCTGGCGAGCCTGCGCAATTGCGCAGGCTCGTCTGAGCCTTGGCCACTCGCGGATGTGATAAACATCGAAATACCAAGTGCTCACCCATTTCCTTTATTGGTAATGTGAGTATATTCATGATCAATGTCCTAGACTGGCCCCAGTCTTCAAAACATTTTTTCTATCACTGTATCATTTCATATACCTGTAGCTAGTCTAATTCTGACGGCTGTATTTTAAAGAAACATCTTACTAGAAGAGGTTAGAATTTGTCGAAAAAAGAAGAAATGTCATCATGATTGCAAATTTATGTTGATTTTGTTTATTTCTTCAAACTATAACAATGTTTCAGACTGAAGCCAGTCTACGTCCATCCCAAATCAACAAATGCTTGGATAATTCGCCGCCCTGAGGTCTCTATAGAAGCGCCTTTTCTCGGACATTAACGTTTACGTGACATACGTACCGCTATGCGCGCCCATCGAAGTCCGCGGCTGAAGAAGATACATATACTGGTTGGGTACATTTATGTCTGTCCTGGCTAGCGGTTTTAGCCCTAGGCCTGCCGTCTCTATCATATGTCTCAAATTTGGTCCAAAATGACCATCTTCCTATTTTAGGCTATTTTGGTGGCGATTTGTTCAGCCCATTTAGGTGACGATTATCTGTTACAATACAAAACCAACATTAATACAAGACTTTTACCCTTTGGATATTCTACTGAACCATTCGGAAGATATTGATGAAAAACAAATTGATTTTGGCCTCATGTGGGGGCCAAATAACGTGTAGCACTTTAATGATACATAGCTCTTTTGAACGTTTCATGCGGTTGACCATCTTCAAAACATCTTCGTTACCATGGTAACCAATGTTATTTATGAGCTGACTTGATTTTCCCTTACAAGGACCTCCATCTAGCTATGATCATTTAGCTGTATTGCACTTTAAATGGTATGTGTATATTTAAGGATGTTTTGTAGACACCGATTCACTAATATACTGAACAAAAGTGAAAACGCTACACCTAAATTGTTTGCCATCTATATACAAAATTATGCAAACCAAGAATGCAATTGAAAGTGTATCTTAATGTTCAAATACTGGGTAATGCATAACAGTAAAAGTTTTACGGATGTTGTCACGAGGAAACTCATGAAAGCCATTTATATGTGACAGGGGTCCATTTTTTTAGGTTACCAATTTGAACGGAAATCTAACACACTTTAAGCCTTCATGAAATCACTGCCTACGAGATCAGACTGCACGAAATGGTAGTCGAGACATGTGACAACCAGAAATGTGAAGGATTTATCTCAAGTGTGTTTTGATCTTTTAGAAAAGCAATTTTAAAAAAGCGAATTTTCCATCAAATTGCCAAGTTTAGAATTTAACACTGAAATCTCCATAGGAAAATCAATGTGTTGTTGCATCTAAGTATGAGGACATTATTAGTCGATAAATGGTAGAAACAATGTGCGCAGATGTCTACCTGATTTGGCAGAGGAAAATTATCGAAAATCGTGATAAATCGAAGATTACCAAACATTTAAAATTCCCTATTTGTTTTTGTCAAAGGGAGATAATTTTCAATATTTTATAAATTTGCTAAATTTGAAATTGATTTCTGAGCTTGTTTCAAGTGAATCAGCAGTTTTCTTGTGTTTTTATGTAACACAGTTAAGACCAATTTTGATAAGCATAACAATTTTAATTTACGCATGCGCAGTAGCAAATTTCCCTGAATAAAGCTTTAAACACTTAAAGGAGCATAACTCATACATCAAACGAGACAAATTGATGAAATTTCAACGAATCGTTTGCTGGATGTCTGGGCAACATTATTAAACTTTGGTAAATACTTTTTGTCCCATGCTTTCTTATAAGATATAGATAATTGTAGTGTAGCGTTTTCACTTTTGTTCAGTATCGTATAATATGGCAAACGCATGCTGAATTTTAATGTGTCATGTACGATGATCGATAAGTTTTCAATCTTCTGATCAATGATGGGCATTCACACATTACAATGTATATAAAAGTATTTAATATTACCGAAGGACTCACAATATACATGAGCATGACGTAGCCAAGGAGCTATAATAAACACTTTTAGATGCTTGATCCGCTAAATATGAACATATTTCATCGTATTTATTATCATCCTTTGCTAGTGACGACTTTTGTCATCTGCTGATAACCTTTATAAACAGTTTGGACCCAGATCAGGACCGGAAGAGTGTCGGTCCTGATCTTGATCCAAACTATTTGAGTTTTCTGATAGTATTCATGAAAGATCTTTTAATAAAAGTTAATCATAAAAGTCATGGACGCCTGCTCATCCATATACTTAACTTTAACCATTTTTGTATGATTTTTGCGTCTGCTGCATATATTCAATTGCACTTCAGACAATATATTTTCATGCAAGCAAGCACTACGAGCCCTGCTCGGACTGTTCAAGCAAACAATATGAATCCTGCTGAGACTGCTCAAGCAATCAATATGGGGCCAGAACTGACTGGCCCCTTAATGTGTGCAATATAGACGACCTATAAGCAGACGAGATGAGCTGACGACAAAAGTCGGGCTAAGGGCTTTAAGAGTGAAGCGCTCTTCATGACCGCAGCAGACGACAAATGTTATTGTAATTTTCATTTTCCTTGAAAATAAAGCTTGCACTTCAGATGAAATTAATTTCTTTCTCGCCCCGGTCATACGGCGACACGGTCATATTTCTGGAACACAAAAAACTGACAAAAAAGAAATACCCAGAAATAGGGGACCGCTCATTATTTAAGTGTCACGGGGGCGGCGACTGAGATTTCGATCCATCATCCAAATTTTGGATGACCCCCATCCTAACAAAATGTAAAAAACAATGATCCCCTGGAAACCACAAGAAATATAACCTGACTCCCCATTTTACACCATCTAAAAATTTGGCAAAAGCAGTGAAAAAGCAGAATTTATCTGTGTAGAAAGTAGCGATAGTAGCTCGCCTGCCTTTTCCACGTACAAAATCTGCAATAAGTTTTTAGAAAAAAACATTAAATAAGACATTTTATCAAGATTAAAGCTGTGACAATAGTACTATTGAAACAGATACTTTTTTGGTTAAAAATTTAAAATTGAGGTGTTTCAGAGCACTGCTCCCTGAAACATTTAATAACTAATTTATGAGATTCGAGGGAGTGAAGCGAGCAAGGCAAGAGATCTGTATCTTCTCGCGTAAATGACATTTTAGAGTGAAAAAGTAGGGATTGTATGGCATTTTCAAGAAAAAGTAGGAATAGTCGGAAAGTAGGTCCAACTTGAAAGCCTGATAAATCAATTAATTCTCTACCAAAATCAGCATGGTAAAAGTTTTCACAATAAAACCACCAAAACCGAATAACTTTTGCACTTATAAAATATAAAAAAAACTGAGGCCTAATTAATTAAAAGAGTATAATTTATAAAAATCGAGCGAGCGAAGCGATCGTGGAAAAATATAATGATTTTATTGGAACAATTTAAACATGACCCCCCTGCTGGGAAGTCTATAAGTTAAAGGTGACCCCCTACTAGCCACAAGGAAATTCATATGACCCCCCTACTTTTAGCCGCCCCCCTGAAACTTAAATAATGAGCGGGTCCCTAGCGATGAAGTGTATGTGTACACAATGCAAAATATTAAGTGACTTGTCGAAGATTTTGTGGGAAAACTGCTTCAAGATTGTGACTGTTTTGTAATAAAATAGCACTCAATTGCAACGTTTTATACTTTCACATATCACATTTAATACATGTATGTACAAACTGTTATTTATGTTTGAAAATGTTTAATAGGTCCGTATACATGTACGAGGGTTGTCCCAGTAAATCGTGGACTTTTGTTTTAACACGAGACTGTGTACCAGTAATTCTATGATATTTTCATGATGTGTTTATATACTTATGGGAACCATTTTGTATGAATATGGGTGGAATCGCAGTTTAGATGACAAATTTATAAACCTTTACTGGACGGTATGTCGGCGTGAGTGGCGCACGTTAAACTTTTTGTAATGAAACTATTCTAGTCCTAAAGGTAGTGTACATTCAATCAAATTTCGGTTTTGTTTTTAAACAATGTATTACCACATCAACTAGTAACCATGCAAGGTAAAGTGTTGAAAATTTGAAACGTTTATGGCCATTCGCATTTATTTTATAAACATTTTTCCATACCTACTACATTTTTATTTTTCAGAAAATGCTAAGGTTAGAAAAACGGTACGGCCCAAAAATTAGACTTTCAACAATTTTTAGCTAATTAATCACTTAAAACTACGTTCTTTTTAATGTTAAATGATTGGTTGAAGAGTCACTAGTGTCGTAAAATGGATTTTGTATACGATATTTTAGTAATATCATAAAGACAAGCTCATTTTCGTCAATTTAACGGAACGCATGTTATTTTTCTGTAAGTTATTTAAATGGTAAATATGTTGTCTCTTATAAAATCTAAAAGATCGCACTTGTTTGATTGCTTAACATATCTAAACTAACTATTTAGTCTTTACTTGAACCAGGGAGACTTACTCAACAAATATATGGCAATATTTGTCACCATTTAAGCTTATTTAAAAAGAGTAGAGTCAAAACATTTGACCACCCCTCTCTGAAAATACAGCAAAATAATTTGTGACGTGCTCCGCATACGCAGAGATACCCTCAAGTAAAGGTTCATAACTTTGTTATTTAAACTGTGATTTCACCCATATTTGTAGAAAATGTGTCGCAGATGTAGATTAACATATCATACAAATTTCATAGAATTCCCGATAGCCAATCTCGTTTTATAACAAAAGTCCACGATTTACTGGGACAACCCTCGTATATGAAAACAAATGAGCGATATGTATGCAAACTAAAATTCCATTGAACGTGTTTCTTTGGTTCCTTCATTATTCAGGGGTGGGAAGAAAAAGAAACAACAAAAGGCTCATCTCATCCTTCATGTAATAGATCACGAAAATAAAATATATAAAAGCTCTTGTCAGTAAATTCACAGTAAACGGCATATCTACAACACACTCTATGTAATTGTGACGGTGAATTGCGGTGAATTTCTACAACACACTCTTAGTATTTGTAACGGTGAATTGCGGTGAATTTCTACAACACACTCTAAGTAATCTACAACACCAGCTTGGTCAATGACTAATAAGCGCTAAAAATCCTCCATTGTGCCACCGCAAAGATGGCTACACCAAAGGGCCACTGCCTAGATACCTTTGTCGCAGGGGCCTGTGGCCCTGATCTATCAGGAGCATATTGGACCCTTCCTGCTTCGCACTAGAGTAGGATTAACATCAGTACTTTTTCAAGTGACCTGTCTTAGCGTGAGCAGTTTGCCACTACAACACCAGCTTTGTCAATGACGGATTAAAGCTTAAGAAATTCTACATTGTGCCACCAAAAAGATGGCTACACCAAAGGGCCACCGCCTAGATAGCTTTGTCACAGGGGCCTGCGGCCCTGATCAATCAGGGGCCCGCTGGGCCCCCTCTGGCTCCGCACTAGTGTAGGATTATCATGAGTACT
Organism: Loripinus fragilis; assembly: GCA_964019695.1. Taxonomy (NCBI): domain Eukaryota; kingdom Metazoa; phylum Mollusca; class Bivalvia; order Lucinida; family Lucinidae; genus Loripinus; species Loripinus fragilis. The sequence goes on from OZ026515.1 coordinate 50,483,086, forward strand.
TTTTCAAGTTAGCTATTTTAGCCTGTGCAGTTTACCACTACACAGTGTCATAGCGCATAAAAGCTAAAAACCCACCTCCATTGTGCCACCACAAAGATGGCTACACCAAAAGGCCATAGAAAGGGACCTGGTGGGCCATATAATGGTTTGATGACATCTATCACAATCTACTGTCTTAAGATATGCCACAATTCACTGTTCAATTTATCTGGACCTAATAGCTAGATAAAATCTACTGCAATCAGTAGTGATGGGAATCCGTTAAAGTTTTATAGTCGATCATTAGTTCAAATCAAGTGACCAATCATAGAATATAATCAGAATCCATTTGTAGAAACTAAAATGTTCACTAGCATTGTTGAATTATACTTTTTTGTCACTTATTATAACATTCTTATATACTGCAGGCCAATACAGGTTTGTAGGAACTCAATAAGTATCAATTTAAAGATATGTGTATAAACTCTCAGAACAGTTTTATTAAAATGCATGTATAGCATGTTTACATGTACATATACATGTGTCAAAACTGTAGTTCTAAAATTTCCATAAATATACAATGAAAACAATTCACAACTGTACACTTTATATTGTTAAGCCTTTAGCAAGTACATCAATATCAAACACTTAGAATATTACGTTTAGATTTTAGATAAGCCATCAAAATATCAATCAACATATTTGAAATCTTAAAGCCTTACTTGTTACAGCTTTTGCATGTGTTTCACCTGCCCCACTGAAGACATAAACTTTCTGTTTCAGTATAATTGGGTAAATCATTCCATATTCTAAATATAAGTTTTGCCATCCATTTTAGACTTTAGAAGACAATAAGGCTGAAAATTCCTGTTTTCCTTTATCAGCCTATTAATTATTTAATGCACTTCATGCTCAATTAATCAAAATCCAGCATCAATTAACTGACTGATTATAATCGATCATCAAAACATCACTAGCAATCAGACCAAAGATCTTGATCAAATTCACCGCAATCTACCGTCGAAATTACTAAGAGTGTGCTGATCAAATTCACCGCAATTCACCGTCAAAATTACTAAGAGTGTTGTAGAAGAAATTCACCTCAATTACTAAAAGTGTGTTGTAGATATTCACCGCAATTCACCGTCAGATTTTCTGACATAAGGGCGAGATGAAATCCACCACAATCTATCGTCGAAACTAAGAGTTTGTTGTAGAAATTTACCGCAGTTCACCGTTAAAATTACTAAGCCAGACCAAAGCCTTTTGAAGACATTTTGGGGAAATAATGCATTTTTTAATATAATATGTATACTGCCATCGACCTACCCTACTCTGAATTTTAGTGATCTCTTACATGAAGGATGAACCAACAAAACATTTGTTCCAGCAATGATATTTGAGCGACGACATGAGATTAACTACAATGTGGTGTGTGCGACCAGCAAAGGCTCAGACCAGCCTGCGCATACGCGCAGTCTGATCAGAGCATTTGCTAGTCGCTTGAATATTTATGACTGTTAAGCTACTGACTGAACATCATTTGGAGTTTCTAAACTTAAACAGAGGCTGTACAGGCTCGTCTGAGTCTACACTTGTCAAAATGCAACATTGTTGGAAATCACGACACATTTATCAAATTGTTGATAAATTAATACTTGGGTGAGACCACGAAAATGCGGAGACTCGCTAAAGTCTTTACTGCTCACATCGACAAAATATGAATAAACTGCAGACTCAAACCACAGAACGTCTTCCTCCGCGGGGTATACGCCAACACGTGCAATGACGGGAGGATTTTGCGCACTTGCGTTAGAAGCAATATCTTATTAACTAGCCCATATCATTTAAACCTACATCCAGCCACTTTTTATCCTGAAAATGTCGCCTGTTTTTTTACTTTTGCTGAATAAATTCTATTGAACTTCAGACTATAATATGTTTTTACAAGGGGAACATTATGGCCCTGCTCCAGTCTGATCCTTGGTGAATTCATATTGTGTGCATATATTGTTTGCTATAGTCCGACCAGTTAATAGAGACTGGGCGGTTCTTAGCAAAGACACGCCCAATGACGTTTCCATATAAAAATCGGTAAAACAGAGTGTGTTAATTCACCTGTGAAACGCTTTACAGCTGTATACCTGTATATACCTGCAGTAGTTTTGAGCCCATTGTGAGAAAAAAGCATCTCGAATTAATATGAATAACTAGGAGACTGACTAGTCTAGATATATGCGCTCTGACAATGTTTCGAAATTTTAACTATTCAAATCATAATACTGAAATTAGAAAATAAATAATGGCCCGCAATGAAAAATTAATATTATAAATAGGTCAGCACACGAGATGATGGTTCGATTTACATCGGCGTGTGACGAAGGCTCCGACGAGCCTGCATGTACGCATGACCTCGCAAGGGTTTTCGCTTCTCGCATAGACAAAGTATGCAAGTTGAAGAAGACTCCGAACAATATTTAGACATCTAGTCTCTCTGGACACGCCAAAATGGGCGATTATTAGAGGCTTTTTCGGATATACGATAAGACCAAATCTCATGTTTGTACGCCCTTTTCTCATGATCCAGATACTTAACCCTTGTCCCGCTGAATTTTAATTGGTGATTTATTATTATTGTATTAGGCTTAAAATCAAACCAGTTTTGCCATAAATACAGAATTTGAAGAAAGTGCAAACCTACCCTCCCCCAAAACTTTCACAACATATCCATCCCGGAAAATGAAATGCAGCAGCTCCTCAGCAGCATACTAAAGATAAAAGTTTACCAGGCATTCTAACGTATAAAGTTGGTCACCCTTGTCGTCTGCGCTTCAGTTGGCTGCACGAGTAAAGCGTACATAGGCTATTACACCCGATTTATTGTAGACTAGTCTTATTGACAGTGTATGACAGCACTCTGTCTAGCTATGCGGCTAAGAGCCAAGATTGTGCTATTCCGGATACAAGCATGAAACTTTTAACACTTGTTAAGGTTGGCGAGTTGATGATTTTTAGATAAAGAACCAGTTCGACAAATTTCCTCTGCGCATGCGCAAGGTAAAATTCACTTCCGCTATAGAGAATTTGGTGTTACTTGACCACACAGACCAGCATTTGTGTTTAAATTGGTAAAAATCGACCCATTATATCTCTAGATGCCCTAAAAGATGTAAACGAATATATGTTAAAATATTTCCATAATTACGCATGCGCAAACTAAGTAATACTTCCGGTTATATCGTCCAATGGGTTCGGTGCAAAATTAAATGGCCCATAGTAAACAGTGCAAATTGGATAATTTGCTGGCTCTGTAACTTTCTCCAGGACATTGGTGGGCCCCCATTCTGCTTCTCAGTGACAACATGCATCATTTGGCTACCTGAAAATAGAGAAGAGTGACCCCCTTGATAATCTACTTTTCCCAGCATTTTCACTTCTTTCACAGACAGTCATGAAATTCACGGAAAAAACAGCTGAGCATCGGGTGTTGCCATGGAGCTTGCCTCCCTCCACTGACAGAAAATAGTCCACATTAGAATGCTTTATTCTTCTCCAGTCTGGCTATAATAGGTCAATTTCTAATCAGAACCATTTTACAAGCCACAAAACACAGTCATTTGCAAAATATATCATATCAAACATGCACTGTCATTTTTTTTAAAGGCACTATTTTCGTGGGCTACCAAGGCGGAAGTAATTAATTGTGTACTAACACCTTCAAGAAACTGCAAATTTCCAAATCGAACCATTTCATCGCTTGCACTTGCTCAAACACCACAGTCTATGTCCAAAACGAGCAAAAAAAATCAGCTTGACTCCATACAGTCACCAAAATGTCCAAATATTGCTATTTCCAAGCAGGCACTCATCACGAGCTAAAAGAGGAGTAAAATGAACAAGTCGACCCGGGTTGCTAAAAAGCCAATATCTCATTCATTTCACAACAAATTTCAATGAAATAAAAACTGAAATGGAGCCTTGACATTGTACAACACAACTGTATCATTTATAAACCAACATGCTCATTTAAAGCTTATCAAAATTCAATTTTAAAATAAAAGTTTACTGCTTTTTTAACTAAAAAGTGGTGATTTCTTTAGGATTTTTAATCCCAGATCATCATAGCACCAAGCCAAATGCCCTTAAAACACTGCAAATGACAGCTACTGCCATCATGCTTGTTGGTAGTGTGAGTTTTCTCCGATTTGGAGGAAATACGGAGGGGGAATCTAGTATGAGAAAGTGCCTCGGCCTGGGCTTCCAATTACTTCAAAAAATGAATTTCACAACAGAGTTTCCATGTCAAGTCTTTGAGAGAAAGTAAATGCTGTCACATGATTTTAACTGAATCCAGGCCTCTAGATAAGTGTGTAAAATAAGAAATTATTTTTATTATTTATCAACAGAAACATAATTTTGGAGCTCGATCATTTCATTACTCAAAGAGATGCTTCTTATGAGCACCCACAACTAACGTTAAACACATTCGCTGTTTATGCTCAGAAGTTAAGCTTATCTGGACCTATGATTCCTATGTGACTCTGATCAGCCAGGTCCTTATCCCAAACCTGTAACATCTACATCTATAGAGGACACTGCACAGAATGTTGAAATCTAAGATGCACTGCAGGGGTCAATATAACGAATTTCTAGCACTTAGAGCAAGTGTCTGCAAATCTTAATCTCTTCAGAGGCCATGCCATTTAAAAAGATATCTATATATAGATCACCAAGATACATCTATTGAAGACCCTGACCACACTGCATATTGGTCTGATAAAATGACCGAAGAAAAGGGCACTTAACTGGGATCAACAGATAAAATGAGATGAAAGAAAACTTTAAAGACGGTCATATCATTAAGCTTGCACGGACCACAAGCGTTCTTTGTTTACCAGGTGCATTCTCGCCTGAAAAGGCTCAGTTTGTCTGGTACTGTATATAACCAGGCTCAAAAAGTTTCATCAACAGTCCAAGGTGCAGTGCTTTAAAGTCTACAGAATCATGAAGGGCTATTACAAAAGAAGAAACCATGGTGCTTTCTATAGAAAAGGACATCCATATTTTGCGAAGAAATCTACCCACCTGATTAGAAACACAAGTCCGCAGCCTAGTACCAGTCAACATTTGGAGTCGGAGCCACCGGAGGATGTTACAAGAAAACACTCTTCAAGATTCCAACAGAAAGTCGAACATGGAAGGACGACCAGTAACGAGCAGTCAGGTTCGAACCAGCGGCATCATCTGCGCCCAAGGAAGCTGAAAAAGACAGTGTCTGATGGTAACAGAATTGTAAACAACATCAAAATGGTAGAAATGATGAATTCTCTCTATGCTGCACATGCAAGGCACAAGTGTGAAAATCTACAAGTGAAAATTGTGCAAGAAATAAAGTATGGACTGGCCTGGGCATTTAAATTCCAGTGCCAGAACTGCAGGTTTACTTCGGCCTTCTACAAGTCATACCAAGAGGTTAGCCTTGAAAATAGAACGAAACATGGAAAAAAATCTGCAGTGGTGAACCTCTCTCTAGCAATAGGTCTAATGGATACACCTATCGGAAATGCTAAATTCAGGCTTCTTTTGACAGCGCTCGACATTCCGCCACCTACAAAAACCAACATGCAGAGACATTCAAATACTGTGAGTGAGAAAATAAAGGAATTGAACCAGAAAGATATGTCTGAAAAGAGGAAGCTAGTAGAAGCTCATAATATACATTTAAGTAAAACTGGGAATCCAAAAGAAATAAACTTTAGCCTTGACGGACGCTACAACAGTAGAGGCTTTGGCTCAGCACAGAAACCAGGACAAAGTTCAAGTCAAGCTTATACAGTGGCTGTTGAAAATCTTACTGAGCAGCAGTATGTCATAGCACTTGCACCGGAGAATAAACTTTGCTGGACTGGTGCCAGACTGAGAAGTAGAGGTTTTGCAGTTAAATGTCCTGGGGGGCATGCAGAATGCACAGCAAATCTAGAGTATGTGGCTCCACACTCAGAAAGAAACATGGCCTATCGTATTGCTGCCGATTTATCTCTAGAAGATTACTGGGCGTTCTCCGTAACAACGGATGGTGACACAAAAGCTTGGCTTGGAGTGCAAGACTTTTACCAGACACTGAAAAGCACGTGGTCAGTAGATCGCCAAGCAGACCCTAATCACCTTGGAGTGAGGCAGATCAATAAATGTCGAAAAGCCAGCTTTAGCAAGGGGATGTTTCCCAATTTAAGCAGTCAAAGAGATGCCAGAAGCAGAGCTCTGAATGCATTCAGCAAGGATGTGAGGAGCCGATGTACTTTGGTCATTGAAGAGCTCTTCAAGAGAGGGAGAGGGGATTTAGATGAAATAGTATCATTCTTACCTGATACAGTTGCTGCTACTATCAACTGCTATGCTGGAAACTGTAGTTTCTGTCCAGAGAAATCACTTGTGTGTAGTGGAGTCGATAAAGGCTGCTGGTGGGTGAAGTCTTCATTCCTAGCACCACATCATATCACACATCTGGAAATGAATGAGGGAGATAAGCAGCTTTTGAAAGCCATTCTGGAAATGAGACTCAGTGAAGATGCCCTACTGAAGGTATCGTCGGGCACATCAACACAAAAGTGTGAGGCGTTCAACAGTTCAACGGCCAGTACACTGAGGAAAGGTGTAAATTATTCAAGAAACTTCGAAGGAAGAGTGAACTCAGCAGCTCACCGCATCAACAACACCTTAGGAAAGTCTCTCAAAGATAAAATATCTTATGTGACAGGCAGACAGCTTTCACCTCAGACAACAAGTGCCTTAGATGACATCACACGTGATTATGAGCGCCACAAACAGGACACCGTCACATACAGCTTCAAGCGAAATAGGGTTAGAAAGCGCGCCAGAAATGAAGCAGATTATTACCTATATCGTGAAGGTCTACCTGATAATCTGGAGCCGGACTACATAAAAGGGCAACTCGACGATGAGCATAGTTATGCGTCATCGGGTAGAGAGATTGTTAAGAAGAGAAAGAGACCATAAGTTGAGATGGCACAACAACTTGTCTACAGCAGTACAATAAATTCAATCACAAAAAAGAGATCAACTAACTAAGATTTTGAGAGACAGGGACAAGTTGTGTCTGGGGTAGCAGCTCCACTGATGAGTGCCTGATGCTGGACGAAACACAACCTTGCATTCAAATCTCTTAGTCTGAAAAAATGCAATAACTAAACCAAGAAATGAATACCCTCAAATTATCCATCAACCCTTACCAGGCTGAATATATCTATGAACTACACTACACTCCTCCCCAATTTTCATCAAATTTATTTGCTCGATTCAAATTTATCATCATGCATTACAAGCAAGCAGAGTGGAAAATAGTGTGGATCCTGATCAGCTGGTCTTTCAGAAGCCAGCTGATCTGGGTCAACACTGTTTTCTGGACATATCCATGTTCAGCATATTAAGGGTTAAATTTGCAGGCAAAAACAAAATATTACCAGTAAATTCAACAATCACAGACCAACTCAAGGAACTGCGCATACAAGACACGTTCAGAGGAGAGTTATTTCTTCCTCGGCAGGATGAAAGCAAAACTAGAAATGACTTAACACTAAGAGAACTACATCACAAATACTCCCCCCCCCCCCCCCGACCACACATAATCGAAGCAAGATCAGATCAGGTCAGGCTTTTTGTCGGTCCTGATCTGGATCCAAACTGTTTCGAAAGGTTATCAGCAGAGGACACTAGTAGGAAACCTGTAGGTAATGAGTTCCTGTACAACAACAACAACAACAACAACAACAGCAGCAGCAGCAGCAACAACAACAACAACAACTCAAAACTGTCTTGATTTTGTTGTTGTTGTTGTTGTTGTTAGCAGCCATCTGGCCGAAGTGCCTCAAACACTCAACTAGGTGTCAAAAAATGACCAAGCTTGATTACCTTGAGGCTCACAGTGGTCTGGTCTGAGATATGATTTTTTAGCATCATTTAGATGTATCAAGCAGGGGGGACGGGGCTGCCCTTCCAAGTCAGCCCCATGTCCATAGCATGTACTGTTTGAAAAACAAATTGATCTATTGTTGTTCACTGACTGTGGCTCAAAGTTAAGGTGGTCAACATTTACACACAGGGAGTTGTTACAGAGATGGCTTGCAACAAGGTTGGCTGGAATATCAAGCTCTCTAATTTTATCCGATACCATAAGGGCTACTCGGTGGACCCCTTTAGTTTTATATCTCCCATCTATTGGGTCTTTATATTTAATCTGGCCATAATTTGAGCCCTTTTTTACAGGGCCAGTCCAAATCCGACAACTGTCATTAGAATGAATGCGAGTTCTTGTATGGATTCTCTCCCTTGTATTCACAATGAATGTTTCCATATTTTTTGAGGATTTTTTGAAGATTTTGAAAAGTTTTCAAGCAGACGACAAGTTGCTGAATGATTCACATGCCTTTGAGCATATGGTGACAATTTTCGGAGAAATGTGGAAGCAGTCTGGTCCATACCACTGCTTTTTTCGATTTTTTAAGATTTAAAATTAAAATTCATTAAAATTCAAATTCCAAATTGAAATTACCTTAAAAATAGTGTTCAGCAGATTTCTGTCCTCATTCCAATCCTTCATGTAAAATTTCATTACTCTCGGTGAAAAAATGTCCGTTTCATGTCCATTTAAGTGAAATTCTTCAATCGGCTTATAGGGTTCGGTGCACAATTAAATGGCCCATAGTAAACAGTGCAAATTGGATAATTTGCTGGCTCTGTAACTTTCTCCAGGACATTGGTGGGCCCCCATTCTGCTTCTCAGTGACAACATGCATCATTTGGCTACCTGAAAATAGAGAAGAGTGACCCCCTTGATAATCTACTTTTCCCAGCATTTTCACTTCTTTCACAGACAGTCATGAAATTCACGGAAAAAACAGCTGAGCATCGGGTGTTGCCATGGAGCTTGCCTCCCTCCACTGACAGAAAATAGTCCACATTAGAATGCTTTATTCTTCTCCAGTCTGGCTATAATAGGTCAATTTCTAATCAGAACCATTTTACAAGCCACAAAACACAGTCATTTGCAAAATATATCACATCAAACATGCACTGTCATTTTTTTTAAAGGCACTATTTTCGTGGGCTACCAAGGCGGAAGTAATTAATTGTGTACTAACACCCAATGATGTCAAAATGGTAGAAACCATTGAATAATTGGAATACTTATATCTTTTGTCTGGGAAATAAATGTTCTTCTGCACAATCATTTATTCGATAATTTTGGCTGCGCATGCATTCACGCTAGAGAATCACTGTACTAAAAAGTGCAGTCATCACGGGTCGGATGCAGTCGATGAGGGCACACACTTTACTATTTTGGTTTACTGTGATCAATTCTATGAACTGGCTCTTTACAGCTATTAATTTTCACGATGGTGTTTTCATTTGCAATTATTACTTAGGCACTGTAGTCCATTGTGGCCCAATTGGAGCCTTTAAGTTCTAAAACTATCTAAGTACCAGCCAATTGCTGGATTGCCAGTGGGATTTTTATGTGTCTGAAATGTGTTTACAGACTTATGAAAGCACTATTGAAGTCATTTGTTATGATTTAATGGAATCATATAACGAAGAATACATATGCTAATAAGTGAATGAATGGAAAGTTTTGCATATATCTATTTATTTTTTTGTGAAGTTGAAAACCATTTTGTAGCTGTATGCAAAACTTGAGTAGTCAAGGGCATTTAACCAGTAGTCGATGGTCTAAATATAAGCAATGTATATGCAGTCTATGACCCGGTCTCTGGGCCAGAACAGCCGATATGTAGTACTTAGCATACAGTATGAAGAGCTTGAGTGACTTTCAAAATGCTCTGCCCTCAGATTTCGAACTTTTGCGCATTAAAGTACTAATATTTTCTATTTTATTTAAACTAAATAAAGTTACTATATATTCCAGACATAAACAAAATGCCTTTCATTTTTTTTTCTGGAAAAAATCACCTTTTTTGTCATAACTCAGGTGCTGTATCGACTAATGCTTAACTCACATAAATCTTTGTTAAGCAGATACATAGTTGGATATATAAGTGACAATGATAAGCACAGAATATTTTCAGAAGTAAATATTGAAAAAAAAATAACTTTTTAACAGCTGGGTACAACTCATGATGGCAATGCTGTTCGAGTACAGTGGTTCTCTAGCGTATTATTTGACATGCATGGTTTACCCTTCATGTTGTTGAATGATTACATACCGTAATGTATCATCGACTGTAACTCATGTTATGGAGTTTACTAAAAATGTTTGACTGTCTTTTAGATCTATGTACATGCACTGTTATGCGGTTATTTTTAGGCTATATGGAACCTGGGCCAAGATGACAAGATCACGTTGATCTTATAGACAAATGTATACATTTTCAAAGTGACATTTAACCAAGAGAGCTGGCAATATGTGCAATAATCTGTGGGTATGCTGATATGCCACAGCCTTTTCGATGGATTTTCAGTCCTTGAAACTTACCTATTTTGAAAACAATCATCAATTTACAGAAGTTTAGTGTTCAAAGTTGCCACCACAGGCACAAAGGGTCGTACGCTGGAGAGCTGCATTGTCTATTTCTGCAACCGTGAAGACAGCCATATCTCACAAGGTCAAGAATAGATATTGATGCTTGAGGTATGTTGGTCCACAGTAGACTGTGCATTCCAGTGTTTAGTTCTATCTATCACAGTTTGCTTGACTTATGTCTTGTGATTGTCATGCTTTTGTGTCTGTGCATTGCTGCCTTGTGGTCACCTACTGGGAAAGGGCTGTCATCCCTGGGCTCTTGTTTGTGATGTTTATTGTGATTTTGTTCTTTTCCCTTGTAGTACCATTGGTCAGGTGTGGTACTTGATTGTATCGATTCCTGATCTTTCTTACATCGCATCTTTCTTACATTGGTAATCATTTACCCTGTTCTAGCGCTGACCCGCACACGAGTCTTGATATGCTGCCTATAAAATGTGCTGGTACAAAGCCACCTTCGCAAGGGCTAACATCTCATTTAACAAACCTTTTGGTAAACAAATATTTTCTACCCATGTCTATGTTTGTGTAGGTGCTTGCTTGTTCTACCATACAGTATTATGATGAATCGTTCAATGGTGTAACTGTAATTTGTAGGTGGCTTTTCAGAGAGATAGTTAATTATTACAAAATGCCCAGTTTCAACTGGAAAGCTTACCCAATGCATTCCACGACCAAGGAGAGAAGATGTTTTATCGAACCCTGTGAGTGAATTAAAAAGCAATACAATTTGATTTCAGCCCAACGATAGCCAGCGATTTTTCCCCAGTTCATCCACGCACAGCTGTTGCACCACAACTATGACTAGAATTACACCACTATCAACAGCGTAACTGCTTATTTTCTTGTAAGACCTATTAGCTGCTTCTGTAGCACAAGCAAACATTCTTGTAGCGCAAGTGAAGACACAATACAAGCTGGACACACTTAGACCGAGCTTCTTCTCCCGTAAAGTGCAGGATTCTCTCTAGAGTATTGTCACACTCTCATCGTGCAACATCTGATCTCCATCTGTGGTAACTGTTTCTTAGTTGGCCTATCTTATGTCCAAGAAACACAGTAGCTTGAAAGATAATGAAATAGTTTACTATCATCTACTCACAAGAAATCTTGCCAGTTTTTGGTGCGACATTAATGGGTCTACCCGCCGGTGGATGTCGTTTCCTTGTTTTTTTCCCGGTTAATACTTTTAAAATGTCCGTCTAACACGTGTCGCATTACTAAATCCACTAGATCAACTCCACAAAAAGTGGATATTACGTTTCATTTTAAAAACATCGTTCGTTTTCTGCTCACTAACATTGTTAACCTCTACACCTTTAAGCATCTGAACAATGGAGGCTCCATCCAAAATGACAACACTGACTCCCAGCGTGAAATCTTTTACAGAAGGAACATGTGCTTGGAAGCCAGTTAGTAGCTATACAATCAAAACTACGATGCATATCAGGCATTTCCTCACCCCACATTCCCTCTAAAAATTTGAAATGTTATCATACCCACATAAAACAGACTGGCATAGATTAATGTTTGCTATGGTTCGTTTACGGGAAGTGAGACACTGGAAATATACATTTTTAAGACTGTTCCCTGACAGTTTGGAGACAGTCCATCGACAGACTTTGATATGAGGTCTGTCTACGGCAAAATATGCCTGCCTGTTTGTCTGTCTGTCTGTGGGTCTGTCTGTCTGTCAATCACAAAGGTATTTTGCCCTTGGCCAGTGACCAATGTAAGATATGTCACTGCCTTGGCTTAAAACATAACTTTTTCAGACAGAGACGTCCCAAAGTGAAAACAATCCAAATTGGTCAACACAAAGAAAATATGTGGTGGTGATTTTGGACCACCCTGGTAACTCAGTTAGTGAGTGTGTCTATCCAGTGTTCCAAGGGCTCTGAACTCAAGCAACAAATTCTGATTGTTTGTCTGTCTGTCTGCCCTAAGCCTACTATCCTTTTTGTTTAAAACATGACTTTTCAGTATAATAACAATTTTATATATGTTTAGCCTAGACAGGGATTTTTGTAACAGCTTATACTTGTAATTAAACGGGGCCTTGTTTTTCATCTAAACAACATCTGAGTTAAAGAAACCAACTCTGCACATGCGCATCTAAACAGGTCTGTGTGTCCGTATATTAAAGACATGCTTCCATCCTTTGATAGGGGCATCAGGTTTTGCGCAGTTTACAATAAAAGAGAAACAGAATACCATCTTTGTACAATATTAAAATTTTATGTGCATGCGCAGCAATTAAAGATGAAGAGGACTAAACTACAAACAATTAACATCAGTTCTGTCATATTTTATTATTCTACAGCCAACATGACCCCTTCAAACTCTATGAAAAATCTATGATAACCGCCTAAAATCAGTAAATGCTTTGCACATGCGCAGTAGGCATTTCCCAATGTGGTTCTATATCCTATTCTGTTAAGTCAGTCATGGTCTACAACTGTGCCAAATTTCATGCTTGTATCCGGAATAGCACAATCAGGCCAAAATCTGGCTCTTAGCCGCCTAGCTAAAAGGCAAAGTTCACCATTCCTTCGGCATATATAGTAAGCTGTTTTAAATAACAACGCTACCTACAACGGAACATGTGTAATTCAAAAACTTAGTATTTACAGCAAACACCATCCCTTACTAAACGAAATCCAGTATGCTTTTCAATTTTAGGATAGTTGGGATCATCCGTGTCCGTAAAGCAGTATATCTGTAACAGGCCTCCAGATAGGAGTGTGTAATTGATTTTTCTTCTTTTTTCTCAACCAAAACATATGTCTATCCTGCACTCCTAGAGCCTTTTGATGAAAATTCATGTCAAACTGTTCAGTGTGACCCCCTGAATTCGAAAAAAGTTGTCATAATGATTAGAAATAAACATGTTTGTGCTATGTGAAAATGCATGGTTTCCATGACAACATGTTGAGAAATATTTATGAAAACATTAAAAATGTGATTCACGAATAGTTTTTGTTTGATTTGATTCTTATGCGACAAGGGGATAATAGGCCTATTTCCAATGTGTATCTACAATATATGTCCTTCCAATAATCTAGCGTTTCTTGACAAATTTTCAACTACTTTCATTGTTCCACTGAAACGAGCATGTAGAAATGAACAAGTTTTTATGTAGTTTGTCTTGTACCTGGATGACAATAATAGACTGCCTATTTTATACTTCTGACAGCTTATTTGAGACATTTCATTGAATATGTTGCTAACTTGGTGGTTGCATGGTTGTATAAAAAATGCCGAAGCCGACTCTGTGCATTAAAAATAACTAATTACCCAACTATAGTAACCTTGTGGTTATGAAATTCACACTGATAGCCGAAGCACGTAGCATCTTATCAGTTTAGAGGAAAAAAACTATTAATAAGCATATTTTCGCAAGCACGCTTGACAAACTTTTCATAATGTCCCAAAAAATGGGACATAAGCAATCAGCCAAGACCCAGATTGGATGCTGTTAAATGCGTCATCAAATCAGGGTCTCCACTGTTCCCTTCAGAAGGGCTATACTCCGAAACATTGGAAGCCATAGAACGCCATTATTGCTGGCTTCAATAAGCCATATTCGATGACCAAAGCATTAGTTTGAATATGCTCACACACTCCTACATTTTACTTATGAATCGCTTATCTGCATAACACTCTAAACAATTGTTACAAGGGATATAAGCTGACATCATAGACCCAGATGAGATGCCGTAACACGCGACATCTTAGCTGGGTCTCTATGGTTCGCTTCAGAAAAAAAATCTACTGTCCTGCCGGCCAAGGGTGACAGTAATATCATATTTTGTTTACAAATTATCAGGGGCTTACATTCGATAGATCACTTGTGTTTTAGTCCCGTCCGCAGGATAGGATTGGTACACAAGTGATCTGTCGATTCGCGTTGGCTCAAGTGGAGGGTGCAAGTTAATGGTTTACTTAACAATTTCAATTACTGGCCTATATCCCTTCAAATGGAACACTGTTTTTTGGCAATAATATTAAAGTCTAAAATGGGAATTTTAAATTTAATTCAAAAAATGTATTTAAACCAAAAACCCCTAACCAAAAATATTTTTTGATGTTTGTATACATTTACATAAATGCTGGGATAGGATAGAATTTTAACGTTTATAATGTTTTATGCCAAATAACATTCCCTGCTTGTACCTTGAGCTATATGGATCAATGACTATAAGTAAATATAAAATCATGTATATACTAATATAAGACAATTTACAATGCATCATTGGATTTTAAAAGTAGCTGCATATTGGCTTGCGTTGCTGTTTATCAGCATAGTCAACAATATTTCAGTTATCTAACCATGTCAGAAAGACGGTGACCCAAACGAAAGGCTATATCTATAGATGTCTACTGCCTTAAATGCCCTCTTAGTTGGGAGCGCACATTTGCCTAGCTATTCCATGAATGGGTCTGATTGATCTCACCACTCCCATATGAAAACAGGCATAGTTTTCCACCATATAAAGAAACAGTAAAAATTAAATATAAAATGAAATGTAGTACATGTAAGTGCCCGTACATCTGTGACCCTATTCGTATTCTAAGGCCTGTGCTTTTCTAGTTGAACGCTCGCACATACAGACTTATGACCAAAACATACAGTTAGGTAGACATACGGAAGCAGGCAGAATGATGGTACTTGGTAGGCATAGCACGCGTTAAAACCTATCATCCGTATAACTATATAAGCAGCTTGGGTTGCATCGTAAAGCGCACTGGACATTTGATGTTAAAAAATAATCGTCTGCTGTAATCTCCAATGGACATTTTATAGCTGAGCAAATACTACGATATCTATCCCAGGTGTATTGCACTGACAGTACAAAAATGGGTACTAAACGGGTATTTTCATTCCAACAAAAACTAAGTTGTTTATTTTTACATGATATCAGAGCTCATTCTCAGTCAAAATTAAAATCTAGTTAAAGTTTTGCTATATCTATGGGCATGCAAATTTTCAGGGTGAAGAAACCTTCATGTAAAATTTTTAAAACGAAAAACTGAGTTCCATTTGAGGTGCAATATACCAGTAAACTATTACGTCACTGTCACTCTTGGTTGGCACGACAGTACGTACGATGACTAAAAGCATTGGTCAGTACATTTATATCTACTTGTTTTCAATGTGGGACTGGAGTGCATCACCAGCTTACAGTGAAGGGTCCTATGAGATACTACGTCTGATCTCACAGACGCAGTGTCTTAGCGGAGTTTGACTGATCAAGCTGAATGTTATCAAAAGAAATATGAAATATAGTGCTTTGTCAAACAGACCTTAGGTTTTTGTTGCGTTCGTTTTCTTAAAAACAGTGTTTGGACTATGATAATACAACTGCTCAACCATTATGGACCGGGAGTAGACGATGAACCTCTTGCACTCTACACTCGGTCGATTCTGTTAAGACGGTGCATGTTGGACGCGCACGGCCTCGACTAGGGCCCGTCGTCAGGGTGGCCGGGTCGTCGCCGACATGCAAGCAGTGATGCACTGGCGGTGACACGACCTCCTCTTTTCAATTGCTGTGACCTGGCCGGGGTGGTGTGCGGTCAAACATGCAAAGTAAGTAAGGTTGCAAAGATCAGGAATCGATACAATCAAATACCACACCTGACCCAGGATACCAATGGGAAAGTGACAAACTCACAGAAGACACCACAAACGAGAGCCATGAGGTCAGCCCTTTCCCAGCAGGTGACCACGAAGCACATATAAACAGACGCGCACAAAACATAGCAAACACAAGACAAAACAAAAACATAAAGATCCACAAAAGAAGTACCGCCTTGGAACGGTCAGTAAAATATTTTACTGGAGGGCTTAAACCGGTTTAACGGCGCCAACCTCACCCTTAATTCAGATGTGGATCAAGACACATAGATATCATTTTCTTTTCTTACCTGCCAGCCTGACCCAAATAAATCCACACACATTTCTTTTTTTTAAATTACGGAAAGTTTATCGTAAATTCCTTAACTGTGAATGAACTTTGTACCGTCAGTGATTTGCTGGAGTTTCACGTGCGATGCTACACATGGCTGATTTTAATGCAGCGAAGCGGTGTAACTAAACCAATTAAGTCGAAGGGAGACCATCGAACTAAAAACTTATCTGAAATTGTATATGGTCATCAGCGTTCTCGCCCCTACTACTACCTACTACTGCCCGTAAAAGCAAAAGCTTTTGTGTTTGACAAACCACTCTTGTTACCATAACATATATTCTATTGTGAATCCTTAGGTACCACTTGCTGGTCTAAGTGAATAAAGTTATGTTTTTTGTCTATGTCTAAGCTTTAATTTGGCACCAAGTTTAGTAACAGCTGAGATATGAGTAATTTTGTAGGTATATCCCCATTCTCAAAGCCGCTATTGGTTGCCATGAAAACCATGCATTATCACATATCCCAAACAGGTTAATTTTTGAAGACGGCCTTGTTTCACATCTGGGGGTCCTAATGAACAATTTGGCATCCATGAAAATTGTCCTGGGGTATGCACGGTACCTGAAATTAGCTCTCTGGCTAATATATTGTGGGTACTCAAAAGAACCATCTGAACGAGACGGTTCTTTTGAGCCTTCAAAACACAGGTTCAGTTTGATCAATAAGAAAATTTTAGCAATAATATGCGCTTTATAGATACATATATTCCATGGCAACCCATAATGTGTCTTGCCGCATTACTGCAGTGCTGGATTTGTCACCAGTATTCACGCGTACTCTCAGGAAACTTTAATAAAAAGTTTTTTTCAAATTTTGTGGATAATTTAGGGTTTCTATCAGTGTAACGTAAGAATCACCACGAAATTGTTTTCTTAATCGCTGTCAACACAACTCGTGTAATGATTTACATCTCATCAGTTGATGGTCTATAATCCCTCTTTTCAATCTTCGAAAATATCCAATATCTTCGGGACCATCAAACCAGTCTCTAATGCTGTAAAGAGGTTCATCGCCTACTTCTCTCTCCATTTCATCTAATTCTTCCTCAGTGATCTCATACCCACTCTCCACGAGCTTCATTGAAAAAGATTGATCTGGTGGTGAGAGTAATGTTTCATTGCGCATACGTTCAATATTCTTACGTAAAGCCATTTCAAAAAGTTTCCAATGTTGAATGTAAGGATTTGAGCGTGACAAACGACACAGTCCATCATAGTCATCGTTTTTAACCATCACCAAAACTTCATTAATGTCTTTCAAAATACGTTCCCTTTCTCCATGTATTGAAGGCAGTTCATATAATAGTCAGGGGCGATCGGGACTCCCGTGCGAATTTGATGCCGATTTATGGTGACCTATACCAAATCAAACTTTAGGGGATAACTAATGAAAATCACCTGGTCACCGATCTGGGTTTCACGTCTGGACGTCATTATGACGTCATCAAAATAACGTATATTATATCAGTGCAATTTAAACGGTATGTCCATTGTAATCTATGGCGATCAGGACTTTCTTGCATTTTGTTTGCCAATTTCAGTCGAAATGCACCAAATTTAATCTTAGGAGGTTAATAATTAAAATTAACATGTCGCCCATAGTGTTTTCGCATCAGAACAAAAAGATGACGTCATTGAAATGACGCCTAACATGTAAATACCACATATATATGAGTTTTGTCCATTTCCAACGCATGGAAATATTCCTTTAATAAACTGGCAGCCTTATCACGACTGAATACAAACTCTTTTAATCGTAACATACAAAATATATTCAGATAGTGTGAAGTCAGTTCGAGGGTGGGTCGTCAATGCCGTCACGATTTACGACTAAAAAGACAGTGGAGTGAATGAAAAACACGATAATGAGCGGTGTAAATATAATCTATTATGCTTATATATATATATATATATATATATATATATATAGATGTACCACGACCTCTTACCAATGACCTTTGGGTCTTGCTATTTCAAACGATTGATGCAGAATACGTAACATAAGCAAGTCCGGGTAGAACATATGTGTATGTCAAAGTTTTTATAGTAAATGTAAATAAATGCCCGAAAACCTTTTTTCTAGTACAACATATCAATATTGTAAATAGAGTCACGCTCAAAAACTTTTGGCTTATCTGTAGCTGCTTATCCTACACTCAAAGAAAAGATAGTAGTAATAATCATTTGCATACACTATCAACCAAACTCATTATAGTCCGATTTTGACCCCTGAAAGATCAAACGTTAGAAGAGTCTACTTAGTAGTAAGTTCATGATATGGAAATAAGGATAAACCCTCTACAAGTTACCCAATGTACTTCGATAGCACGGCCAATAGAAAACTGTTACAATCTGATTTATCTTTCGCATTATTATGGGTAGAATCGTCTTCAAAGGTCAAAATCAGACAATAAGGCATTCTTGTTGATAGGGCTAAAGAAATATCTGAATCCACATAAAAATAGTTGTTCAAAAGTCATAAGCATATTGACCACTGGCCATATTTTACATGAGTCCTCTTCTGCTCCACGGCAACACAAATCAGTACAATATAAATTGTTGACTTTGTACTTACACCGAGATGTTTCGCATACAGACATGCTGCAACTACATTTTATCAGCTGCAGAGGGGTTTCGGGGGGCAGGAGGCAACATGCGCGGATCCAGGGATTTTTGTCTTATTTAGTCCTCAGCTTATTTTACAGTTTACAGGGGGGGGGGTCCAATGGTTTTATTGCTGAGAAAACTATACTTAATCTTTACCAAGGATCCAGAGGAGGTCCATTATTTTTCCAGGGGGGTGTCAAACTTTTTCCGGGGAGGTGGGGGGTCCAAATGCTTATTTCTTTAGAAACCCATGTGCGTACTTGTTATTTTCCAGGGGGGTGTCCGGACCCCCTATCCCCCTCTGGATCCGCACATGGGCAATGTCATCATAACGGGACAATATTTATCACAGTCTCGCTTCTAACCATAATTGTCAGGCATTGATTTGTCAGGATTAATGACAGATGAGGTTTTCCAAATGATGCACTGGTACTGCGCATGTTTGACACCTTCGAGGAACACAGCTCTTGGAAGTGGTAGTTTTTGCAATTCAGCTTTTGTTTTTCTCCCAAATATCCACAACGTCAATGCAGTGAGTCGAACAATATCGGTGACTGGCTAATACAAAGTAAGAGTAAGAAAGACGGCAAAGATCAGGAATCGATACAATAAAGTACCACACCTGACCCAGGATACCAATTGGAAAGTAACAAACTCACAGTTAGACATCAAAGACGAGAGCTAAGAAGTCAGGACAATTTACAAATATATTACTCTAGCGCATCCGCCACAGTGCTTTCTGAGCCGAGGTGAAAGAATGCTTCGTGGATAGAGTCTCTAGCATAGCTAAATGCCTTCCAATATGATTTCTTGCTCTTTCCTGACATTGGACTAGTAAATATCAGCACCTGAAAGTGCATGGAATTCGATCAGAGCCCTGGTTGTAACATCACCAATGCCACATTGCCATCTTTAATAAGTGTTCTGATCTTAGAAACTTGATGATATATGAGCAAGACTGTTTAAGAAAATGTAAAATATCAACACTTTGCAATTGTTCTATATATGTTTTATTAAGCGGCGAAAACAAAATTTGCTCCTCTGCAAAACTAGGAGTAGGGTTGTGCATTAGCTCATATAAGACAAAATATTTAAGATAGAAAAGCAAACTTTGGTATTGAGTATACGTTTGTTAAACCTAATCTCAAACGATATTCATTTATATTCCATAGGGAACAATGTTAAACACATATGATAATTTTACTCTTAATTCAATATTTCGGCCAAAGGCCTTTATCAAGAAAAACATGCACTTCAATGTCAACTACATAGTCTCTATTCCATCATCTTGTAGTTGAAGTGCATGTTTTCTTGATAATGGCCTTTGGCCGAAATATTGAATTAAGAGTAAAATTATAATGATAATCTAAAACGGTTTGAAAACCGACTCAGAGCAGTCGTTAAACTAAATGACGATAGCCAAAATGACCACTTTTGAATTATAATTAAGTTCATGTAACGCACATAATACAACATGTAGCCGTAAACAGCTGTCATATATAGTAAGGCCATCCAGTAATTTGCAGACTATTATAATGTTCATTGATTAGCTAGTTTTAAAGTCTTTTTTCTGTAGCTCAAACTTTCAATTTTCTTATTCTCAAATTGATAAAGTAACATATGTAACAAGCTGTTACAGGCTAACACCCATGCTTACAGTGTGCAAACATCTTCTATTCGATGTACCTTGAATTGGTACATACGATAAAGTATATCTAAAAGAGTTTGGGATGGAGCAGGTCAATACTCAGCTTGCTGTCAAAATCTTGTTTGATGATTATTCTGGGTTTTTTTATGAGATGAGGAGGACAATTATTTTACCAGAGAAGCAGAAATAATAATCGATACTGTATATGACTTGGATACGGATTGGTTTAGAATATTTACATTAGAAAGGGACATTTACTAAATTGTACTGTTTAAATGTGAAACGATTATTTTCTATGTTCCTCTAGAATGTATCTTTATTTTAGAATTATTCATACTAGGAAATTTTGAAACAAATATTCATAACATCTGTAACAAAGGTACAGGGGCTTAATAATCATCAATACCTAAGACTTAGGCACCAGAGGCTGGAGACTTTAGCTAGGAAAACATGCGAAATTTATTCATTTTATCCTGAAATATCATCTCTTACATCAAGCCAATGTCCTTGCTCATTAATTATGTTATGTAACATATGTTACAACCTTTAACAAGTGCTTCAATCTTGTTGTTAAACCTGCAAATTCTATAATTTTAATAATATAAGCAAGACAATCCCAAATATGCAAGATATCCAACAGCAGCAAATGTTTTCATATATTCTTACTTAAATGATGCCTACCGAATTCGGCTCCTTAAAATTGGATATAGCCTTTGGATTGTTTAATTGCACGTATAAGACACTATATTTAAAGCATAAAAGCAAACTTTGGATTTTCTCTAACCAAAATGAGTTTGTTAGTACAAAATGATCAAAACATTTTGGAAAATGCACATATCAGTTAAAAAGTAAATGATATTGGTCAAAAGTTTCATGTTTAAAGGGTAATCTAATTAAAGTAACGTACATAACACCACAGGAAGCTGTAATTTTGCTACAAAACAATTTATATGTAGCTAGAGTTGTCAATATGCAGACCATATGAGTCATTTAAATAATTAGCAATCTTTCTGTAGCTCAAACTTTTAATTTTCTTTTTTTTTCTTTTAATATGGTAACATATGTAACAGGCTGTCAGAGACTAACGCCCCGGCGAACATAGCGCAAACATCTATTAAAGGACGCAGCTTGGAATCCTCTTTTAGATAGGATAAGCTTGCAAAATTCTCCAGGGGGAGCAATAACATTCTCAGCCATCAGTCTAAAGGTGGCCCGATAAGCTGGGTATTTATATGAAATCTACGGTATTTTGCATGCAAAATATAGTTATCGATAAATAATTCATTGTTAGAGTCAGGTAAAGCATTGATGTAACCATCATATGACTAAAATAAATGATATTATGTTAAAAAAGCGTTCGTGTTGGATAAATATGACCATACCAACACAAACTATAGCTTTTATTAACGGGCAGTTTCTTATTATGGTCGCCATATTTATGACGTCATAACTAGCCTCAGACGCGGATTTGAGATGGGTGACCACCTTTAAATTAAAGGTAAGACTCCACTAAAGGTTTTGATATAGGTCACCATAAATCGGCACGCAATTCGCACGGGACCTATTTTTTGTCCCTAAGGGCCCTGACTATAAGTCTTTATTCTTTATATTTCCTCGACTTTCAATATAGACTATATCAAAAAGTATATTGCGACTGTAAACTGTACAGCCATAACTCGGGGAAAGTAACAAAGGTGGCCGGCGTTTCCATGTAGGGGAAGGTATCCTAAAAGGATAAAGAAAATTGATAAGCAAACATAATATAACGATTAGACATACAGTACAGGTTA
Organism: Loripinus fragilis; assembly: GCA_964019695.1. NCBI lineage: Eukaryota > Metazoa > Mollusca > Bivalvia > Lucinida > Lucinidae > Loripinus > Loripinus fragilis. Next base: position 50,505,642 of record OZ026515.1, read on the forward strand.
CATAAGCAATATAGATTATCATACAATATAGTGTAATTATCATTATAGTGTTAAAGGGGACGGCAAACCTGATGATTATTATGTTTTATATGAAAGATATAAATAAACCATGAATTTTGATACCAGTTTCATCTAAATCAGTTGGAAACGTAGAAGTTGTAGGCGTTTGAATATTTGCAAATGGACTGTAATGGAAGCAGCCATATTGTAGGCTTAGTGACGTCACACAGCCTAATTAAATATGCGTTATTAAGATAAAAGACAAACCAATGGATTACTTGAAATTATCTTTAATCAAACATTTCCCTTATGTATAAAGCTGTGTATCTGCTGAAACCCAGATGAGGTGATGGTATTGATAACTAAAAATTAAGCAGTTGAAAAATTCTGAAAATTAATTAAATATTCAAAATGGCGGCTAAATGTTGGTCATATTGAAATCTTTAAATGCCCATAACTTCCCCATTTTTCAACCGATTTTGATGATACTTCTATCAAAATTCATGGTTCATAGAGCTCTTTCTGATTAAACATAATTATCATTAGGGTTGCTGTCCCCTTTTATAGTAGTAATAAATGTATCTTTAATATGTAATATTAATAGCCCTCAAATAAATTAATACCACAATATGCCTGCCAGGCCAATAAAATTCACCTGTTAATCAGTGGATAAAATTAACGTCGACAAAAGCGCTGCTTCTTTAATTTGAAGTGTGTTTAATCGTTAACCAAAGCTTCGTTGGTCCTTATTACTTTTTGACAGAAACTGTAAATTTTGAGGCCAAATAATCAAAACGTTTTTTTTTTTTGCTAAACATCTGTAATCTATAAAGGCCAAAAATTGATAACCGGTATATCCCATCCACGCCCTTCTCTTAGGATAGTCTCATGTTTTAGAAATAACAGAAAGATACAGAACAAGTACATTTTACTGATGTTTAGTCTCACAAAATGAAGCAAACCCCATTTCACCATTTTCTCCGATATGCCTATCTGGGACACATTGTTTTAGCACACGTAAAAGTGTATTGATTATAGATATGATATTCTGGGTGGGTGCCCCACACAAACCCACACACATATTACAATGAAATAGAGGGAGCGATTGAAGTGCGTGAACGTCCAGATAAAACATTTTGCATTTTCAAAATTGCATTACATGTAAGATGTGATCACTTTTGCGAGACTCTTTCAAGATGGAAGTTGTGACCAGTTTGGTGAGACTTACTACGATATGAGGCGGGGTCCATAATGGTTAGAATACCCCATCACATTTAGCGAGCAGCCAAGATTAAGATTACGATTCATTTAAATATTAAGATCAACATACATAAATATTAAAATATTACATGGGAATTAATATATATTCAATGATAAGATATGATGAGCACACTTGACTGATAAGTTATATGTAAGACTAGCTTAAATAGCACTTTAACTGTAGTATTAGAATTTTGACAGGCATGTGTATAGCATCCACACCCATGTATCAAAATTATTATAATGTTTCTGATCTTAAAACCTATGGATACCCCAAAAAGCCATATAGCTTATTTCCAATGGGGTCCATTTTAAGAAGATTATGGTACAAAAGCAACAGAATTCTAACAATTCCATTATTGACTATCACAGAAGGGCGCTCAATATATATAAATTATATACCCAGATACCAAATAAATTGGATTCACATGCCTCCAATGCACAACAGTAGACACCAACTAGTGTGCATGCCAGGCGTGATGACCAAATTTTAAACATTTAGGAAACCAACATGATTACCACAGCCAAATAAGACAGGATGAAGGAGATGCATGTGTATCATAGATTCAGTAAAACAAAAAATCACATAGTTTAGTTTCCTGAAATATTTTCATTAAATATACAGTCAGACATAAGTTTTGCATCGCCTCACTATTTTCCCAGAAAACGAAAGAAGCTTTACAGTCATGAATATTTTTTTTGTTTTATTTATAAGATAGATAAAGTGGTGACAACTTACAGCAAATTTCGATTCGATTATCACAAAGGTAAACAACTGGGCATGGTAAATACACACTTACCCCTAAACATGTCCCTATTCTCAAGCCCATTTTGGATATAAAATCAAAACGCTTAGACATGTAAAGTGTTAGTGTCATATTGTTCCAATATCAAGGACAAGTTCTGTCTGAAATTTCAGATTCATATCTCTAAAAGAATAAAAGCTATGGATGTGTAAAGAATGGCATGTTATATAGTGATAATGCAAAACTTATAAACACGCGATTAACTATCTCTATGATCCTCTTTAACTGACATGAAACCTTGGGTTGGATAGAATCAGTTTGGCACTAGTTAGGAAAATAAGTCTAGAGATTATTTCTGAGTTAATTTGAATTCAAAGTAAGCACTTTGGGTTAAGATGTGACACTTTTTTTAGGACAAACCCCAAAAGAGGGGTTGGTGTATACAGGACACCGTAGAAATTCAGCAAAATGACCAAATGACATTCTGATATGTTCAGTAGACCAAAGGAAGACAAGGGTAACCAAATATTTCATACTGGTTGTTCTTGTGAAGAAATTTATACACGAAAAACGTCTCTGAAATAATGTTCGGGCGATGCTTAACTTATGTCTGACTGTATATTTTTGAGGGCTACCTTGAACCTTTGAGGCTTTTCTATTGCCTTCAAACATTCAGGGAGTGAATTCTAATATGCAATCCCTGCATAGGTAAATGTAGATTTATCCAAGTTTTGACTATGAGGGAATAAGAAGTTATAATGGCTGGACCTTGTACAAAATTGATGTACATATTTTAAAGGAACAAAGTTTGCTTTTAAATAGGAAGGACACAAATCATAGAACATTTTTAAGCACATGGTTTAGTCTCAGTTGTTTTACCTGAGTTTCAACATTAAGCAAGTTTGATTCACCAAGAGTATCTGCAGTTACCCTTGGTCTGGGTCCTAAAAATGATGAATATAATGACTTTATTTGTTCAATTTGTATTTTTCCTAAGGCATTTGGTAAGACCAGCATACCACGAAGAACAAGAATAATCGAAGTGGCAAGATTAGGGCTGAACACAGTTTTTTCTGGCTCTTAAAGATAAACTGCTGCTGTGACGGCACATAAACTTTAAAAGAGCTTTTAGTTTGGAGAGAATGTTATTAACAACCATCTCTCCAGACACAAACTTGTCAATGATAAGACCAAGATATTTTACAGATGATGTAGACTCAATTACATGATCGAAACAAGTGACTTTGAAACTTTTGACTTTCTTAAGTTTTCTTTTAGGCTCAGATAATATACATTCTGGTTAACCAAGATGCAGTGATGGTTTGGTATCAACTAGCCAATCTGAATAGGATTCAAGAACTTTTACTACTTTATTTGCAGTCTGGTCCGGATCACTATGAGAAAACTCGATTGTGCTATCATCAGCATATAAGAGAACCTTACAGTCTGGATCAATGCTATCAATCACTATGTCGTTGACATAGCACACTATTTTCCATATATAATGGTTTAACCCTCGCTATTTTATGTCATCAGGTACACAGTTATTTGAAATTGACATATTTACTAAAATGTTACAGGAACTTTTAAGAAAGGTGCCCCTTCATTTAGAAATCTTGCTGGAACTTCATCCAAACCAGTAATTTTGCAGGGACTTAACTGACTGAGTTCTTTGAGTACAAACTCCTCAGATACATGCCTTAAATAAAATTCTTCCCTTTCAGAATTATTGTAATTTTTTTCAGTAATGCAGAATTACATTCATAACATTTTTTGCCTAATGTAAGTTTTTGAACATGAACAAGTTTATCTGCAATTGAAGTAAAAAGCTTTTAAAATTATTTGCTATTGTTTTTTGGTCATGACAGTTTCGGTCATCAATGGCCAGAACAAAATTTAAGGATTCGCTTTTCTTATTTTGTAACCTATCTTTCAATTGTTGCCACAGCTTTCTGGGACTGTTCTTATTTTCTTCAATTTTGTTTTAGTCTGGAAAAAAAATCAGAAAAGTTAACAAGTACAGGCATTTTGTGAAGAAAAGGGTTTGACACCTTGATTAGGGGTAATCCCAAAACCAATGTTGGCAAGCTGAGAAATGACGTCTTAATGACCTTATTTGCATATTTTCAAAGTGGCCGCCAAAAATCATGGAATTTGACATACGACTGAAATATTTTAATTTTTGACAATGCTTTTGTATCCAAAATCATTTGTATTATGTCCTAAGATCGTTTTACCATTAGGTTACATGGTTTTGACGGCAATTTACATAATGATTCCATGATAATACCGTATTCATAGTAATAAATGTCCGTTTAGTCTATAAAATCATATATATACTTACCTTATTTAGTATCCTGCAATTTAAATGTTAGTTTTATTCATAGCACGATTTTGGACTGTTTACCAGCCTTTCACGTAATAAATGAGAAAGAAACTTTGATAGTCAACAAGTTGTTTGGTTCTAAAATAAATATGCCATAATGTCCATGCCCAAATATATGGTACATTTTGTAAAAAAGTAACAGCATGCACATTCCTTGGTACTAGGGCCTTATTAGACCAACCTTGCACGATCAGGAAAACTTCTAATGTGTGTCAAATTGTTTTGGGAGACCACCTAAATGGGGGAAAATATTGCCCTAAAGAATAAATCCATTTGAGCTATGTGAAAATGCATGGTTTTCATGGCAGCACATAATGCGCTTCTTAAGAATGGGGATGTCGCTTCAAAAGTACTCATATCTCAGCAGCAACTCATCCGAAACTTTTAAACTTGGTACCAACTAAATGTTAAGACATAGGACTTTAATCCAATATTAATGAAAACATTAGAAATAAGAGAAAATCGTGAAAATTAAGGGGGTATAGATGCAAAATTATCTACATCTCAGCTAGCTATCCTATACTACAAGCCTTGGTACCAATGTAATGCTAATACATGGCATGTTTACTTAATGGTCCAATATGCAAATTATATTAAAATTGTATTCATGAATATTAATTAAATGTTAGAAATAAGAATAAATTAGAGAACAATTAATAGAATGTACATGCAAAAATACCCATATATCAGCTGCTATTTATCCTAGATTTCATACTCACATACTTTCTAAACTTGCTTCCAAATTTAATGTCCAGAAAAAAGTTCTATAATAGTGTTGTTTAATACGCAAATTATTTTATTTGTCTATTAATGAGTTTTTGTCTAGAAAATACTATGTCTCAGCCTTAATTTGATACTAAGATTAATTGTCTAGAACAATTAAAAGATGAGTTAGGAGTAATTTTAGAAGTATACCCCCACTATTTTTTCTACGTTTTTTTCTCATTTATAATTTTTACATTAATATTCATAAATTTAAAAAAATGGTAATTTCACATAATGACTATTGAATAAAGTAAAATGTCTTAGCTTTAAGGTGGTACCAAGTGTTATAGTCTAGAAATATTAGCAGCTAAGATATAAGTTATTTTGTAGGAACATCCCCATGTTTTATTACCATTTTTCTCTCATGTCTAACATTTAAATTAATATTCTAGAATATAATCATAAAATGGTTTGCATACCCGATCATGGCATTACATGTGCAGTGTCTTGGTTTTTATTTGGTACCAAGCTTGTTAGTTTAGGAAAATTAGCAGATGGGAAATAGGTAATTTTGTAGATATACCCATTTTATTTTTTCTGCATTTTTTCTTTTTTTGTTTAATGTTTTCATTAATATTCACAAGTATGTAAATAAGATTTGTATATCAGACTATTATTTTAAAGTAATTTGACTCTCCTTTTCATTTGGTACCATATTTGGAAGTTTATAATAGTTAGCAGCTGACATATGGGTTATGTTGTACATACACCCCTTTAAATGTTCTAACAGTTTTCTCTTATTTCTAATGTTTTCATTACAGTTCATGAATATGCAAATTAGATCATTTGTATATCATACTATTGGGTTAAAGTGCAATGCCTCAACTTTTATTTGGCAACAAGTTTGGTAGTCTAGAAAAGTAAGCAGCTGACATTTAGGTAATGTTGTACATAACCCTCATTATTTTTTTCTATCATTTTTCTCTTATTTCTCATGTTTTCATAAGTATTCATGACTATTTAAATTAGATTATTTGCATATCGTACCAGTGGATAAAAGTATTTTGTCTAGGCTTTGATATAGTACCCAGTTTGGTAGTCCATTACAACTAGCAAATGGTATACGGGTAATGTGTATAGGTACACCCCTTTATTTTTTTATGAATTTTCTTTTATTTCTATTTTTTATTAATACTCATGAATATGCAAAAGCAAAAATTTGCATATCAGCACATTAAATAAAAAACTATGGGCTTCAATTTGGTACCAGGGTTGGTAGTCTAGGATGAGTTGCTGCTTAGATACGAATTATTTTGTATGTAAACCCACTTTCTTTAGAATCACATTGTGTATTTTCACATTATGGGGCAGGGTAAATTGTTCTAGCCAATTTTGTTATGCTATTAAGCGACCATTTTGTTTCGCCAGTAACTGACAGCTTGTTTTTCTTGAATAAGTGGGAGAGACAAAACATCCATGAAAGTATGTGCTGCACGCAAGTGTCGATCTTGGGTCTGCTTGCAAATGACCCAGCTACAGTGCCCAATGGGTTGCCATGGACACCATGCAATTTTATGAAGTCCAAATAGGTTTATTTTCGGAGGCAATAAGAATTTTTGGTATTTAGTGGTCCGATTGAACAATTTCGCATCCATGAGTAATTGTCCTTGGGTGCAAGGTAAGTAGAATAAGCCCCCTCCCCCTTCTGATGTGTGTGTGTGTGGGGATGGAATAGTTATTCCATGATTTTACCTCTATTTTTACTTTATTAAATATTCCTGAATATGCAAATCATATAATTTTATAATATGACTATTGGATGAAAGGACTTGCCAAATTGTATCATTGATGATATAATAACATGCAACAAGGACAGTTTGGGGACAGAATTCAGTTAATATTTGCTTTTTAATAATTTTCCTATATTTTCTGAAATTTTCATCAGTATTGATGAATATGCAAATTAGATAACTAATCTGCATATCAGACCTCCTTCAGATAAAAGTACTATATCTAAGCTTTAAATTGCTAGCAAGTTTAATAGTGTATGGTGAGTTGATGATGATATACGAGTCATTTTGTAGGTACAGGCCCACTTTCTTTAAAATCGCATTAACCCCCTCCCCTAGCTGAACCTTACAGAATTTTGCTTAAATCGCCACGTTTTCCTGAAAACAATAGTGATACATGTATTATTGCTATGCATTTTTATTAAAGTTCTCACTTTGATGAAATCATTCCTGACACATTTGGGCCAGATAATATGCATGGACTATCATGAAAAACCTTAACTAATTCGGAAGCAAGATTTTTTGCTCAAGTTGTCCCCCCTGGTTACCTTTTGGTCATATATTTAATTCTAAATGCATAAATTAATGTCAATGAAGACCTCTAACCATGAAAAGATGTTTTTGGATTGATTGGTACCAGTTTGGCATCCTTAACATGTTACTCTACATATTTTTATGGATTTTTCTTCAATTTGGCGGCCATCTTGGAAATATGCAAATAAGATAGTAAAGACGCCATTTTTCAGCTTGTCAACATTGATTTTTGGATTCAGCACACCAAAATACCCCTAACAGGTATCTCAAAACATTTTCTTCACAAAATGCCTGTACCTTCTTAATAAACCTCTTTTTCTGATTTTTTTCCTGACTATTTGAAAAAAATCAGATTTTGCCATTTTAATTGCTAAGTTTCTAAATTGACAAAATAATTTATAAACATCCATATCTTTTAATTTTTATATTGATATGAGTAAAGATCTCTCTGTTTAATTAAATCAAAAATTTCTGAACTTATCCATGGTTCTGTTCTTTGTTTGAGTCTAACTTCCTTTACCGGAGCAATAGTATTTACAACTGAAAGAAAAATGTCCCTGAAAGCTGACCAAGCAGTATTAATATTGCAAGCATTAAAGCATTGACTCCAATCAGCACGAACAAGTTTAAGAATAAATTCTTTCTTTGTGTAATTTTTAAGAGATCTAATTTTTACATATTTGTCCATTTGATATATTCTTTGTGCAATATGTCATAAAATGGTCACTCAGACCTACATGTATAGAAATTGTGCCCGACTGATAAATTTTTTGTTTGCTATTACATATAATATGATCAAGAAGACTGCTTGCGGCAGGTGTGATTGTTTTGGGTTCAGAAATGATTTGATCCAAATAAAAAAGTTTTAAATATTGGCGTAAGATTTAAAAATCCTGCTTGATCTCTGTAGGCCACAAATTTTAAAATATCTCATTATGATTATTTCACAGTCTGTTCTTAAATGCGTTTAAATTTCTTCAAAGTTATTAAAAAGTTATTTTGTTTTGGTGGTCTATGTACTGTCCAATTAATATGGGTTTAGTTTTTGGTAATAAAAGTTCCACAAAAATAATTTCATCACTGTCCGTTTGAATATCTGATCTGGAAGTAAAAGCAAAGTCATTTCTGATATAAATGCAAACACCGCCACCGTTCCTGTTTCTATCTCTGCGAAGTACCGAGTAATCATCTAAATGGATTTCCCCATCTGTAATGGAACTATCCAACCTTATACCACCCTTACCAACTTTAGCACGAAATACCTTGTGATGTACAAGGTCTTCACTGATGTAGGTGGTATAAAATATTTATACCATGTGTGTCCACCTGTACGTAAGATAATCCACTCGCTAAAGCTCGAGGATTATCTCCACGTACAGGCGGACAACCGATAGTATAACTATTACATGTTTCTGTAATAGATATAACCGCCGCTTTAAATTTCGACACGATAAGTTTCATTGCACCCAAGGTAAAACGATCTGCCATTCAAATGTAAAAAGTGAACCCCTTTCCTTTGGTAACATTGAAAATGTTCTGAATCGGCACTGGAAGGAATTGGTGAGTCACCTGTACCTGTACAATTTGGTTTTGTATCATATTCAAAATAAGAATCGGAAAAGGGGAAAATTGAACAGTTTTTGCAGGTCCAAGGGTTGTCGTCACTAGAGAGAGAGATGCGTATTCAGTTGAGCCTGTTCCTCCATATAGAATCGCCTGAACTTTCGACTATCACACACATAAAATAGGGACGTCAAAAGGATATTTACAAATATTTTAGGCATGGACCCCATTAATCAGCCATGCCCTTTTAAAGCAGTACCTTACTCATATGCGCCAAGAGCCAAATTCCCATAACCTGGCCCATGTAAAACTATTAATGGGCCACGACGCGAGAAAACCTGTCTTCGGGGTCTTTGACAAATTGAGATTCAAACCAGTCTGCTCAGCTACAGAGACTAGCTAGAAAAATGAAATTTCGCTTGTAGCAAGTCTAGATATAAAACTTTCCAATAAGTGATCAACAAAGACGCTGATTAGACTGCGCGGATGTGCAGGCTTGTCTGCGCCTTTGTTGTTCGCAAACCCCCCTAAGGCAGATTTTCTCGCGACGAGGCCCATTGATCTTGGGGAGTGGGTAAGATGTTGGGTATTAGATCTTAGACTAGACGCTCTTTTGGTCATGATCTGGGTCTAAACTGCTTGCAAAGATAATCAGCAGGCGACAAAAGTCGCTGCCAACAAGGAAAGATGATTGGGGACACTGTCCCAGTAGTCGGATGCATAATATGACAATAGGTATCTCCACATTAATCACCTACTTGGGTCAGAGCCCAGAAGAGTACTTTGAATTCTCTTTATATCTAATAAAGGCTTGGCCGTTTTTCGGGGGTTCAAAATTTTGAATTACGATGTGTGTGTGTGTGTGTGTGTGTGTGTGTGTGTGTGTGTGTGTGTGTGTGTGTGTGTGTGTGTGTGTGTGTGTGTGTGTGTGTGTGTGTGTGTGTGTGTGTGTGTGTGTGTGTGTGTGTGTGTGTGTGTGTGTGTGTTGGGATGTCGGAGTGTCGCGTACCATTTCTGGTCACTATGACCTTGGCCTCTGACCTAGTTTTAGAATAATCGTGTCTGGAGCATATCTCCTATAATACTTGAGGTAGGAGTCCCAAATCTGGTATGTGGGTGCATAAAAATAGACAGAACGAAGATCTTAATGACAAATGGTAGTTAATAAAGGTCAAAAGTATTGTATAAAGCTTCTTTCAGAGCATTCTGCAATACTTTTGACCTTCATTAGCGGTAATTAGTCTTGAAAACCATTTTTGGTCTTTTTGATTACTGTATCTTTTGTACTGTCCGAAATTGACAATCTGCTAGTCAAGGTGAATTCTAGTCTGCAAATAAAGGCACTATAACTCACACCTTAAATTTTGTATAACATTGAAACTTTCCTCAGAATGTATTTTTTACGTTTATTTTATGTTAATGTTATTTGTATCTTTGTGACTTGTACCCGGGTTGGGGGTTTGTTCAATTATTAAAAGCTCTCATCAAAAACTCTCAATATCAGTTCTTTTTCAACATCCTTTTTGGGGGATGTCTCGGTGGCGTAGCTGTCTGGTGTAGTTCTAGGCGGTCATGAGTTCGAATTCCACACTGGGGCGAAATATTTACAGCATCTATAGGCACAGTTGATTTACTATATCGCTATGTATTTATATAATATATAGATTATATATTGCGTACTGATCGCATGGACTGGATCAGACCACGGCCACGATTGGTCCTTGTTTTGTTGTGCAGTACTTAGTGTCATTTCTAGATTTGCAATCGTCATGTTGAGAAAGAGAGAGCTGGTTGCTTTACTTTAATTGTCTTACTGATGTCTTGTGACTGTTAGTGTGTTTGACTGTAGTGACTGTGATAGTGGTATTTCCTGGTCATACCCAGTTACATTCTATACCACCCTAATCAACTTGTCTACACTGATGTAAATAATATAAATAGTATATCAAGTGCTTAAGATAATTCACTCGCTAAAGCCCATTAATTATCTCCACACACTGACCGTCAAATCATGGTATAACCAGGAGGAAACTACATGTACGTATAACATATTATATCACCCTAACCAACTTTAGTACGAAATACCTCGTGATGTGCAAGGTCTACACTGATGTAGGTGCTAAAGCTCGTGGATTATCTCCACGTACAGGCGGACAACCCATGGTATAACTATTACTAAGCCCATACCTTCTCCCTGATGTTTCTCTCCGTGTTCGAAAGAGTTTCGACGTTGACGTTTTGTTTCCCATGATAGTCAAATAACAACAGTTACTACTATATTCGACACATTAGGCGCACATGCAGCTAAATTCTCACATTGAATAGGGTGGTTGTTTAACCATATATACATTTCTAAGGACCTCGGACAGAATTGCCCATAAAAATGACCAGAGAAAAGTTTCAAAGAAAACGATATTTTTTCTATGAAAAAGATAGTAGGTTCAACCCTCGCCTTATCCACAAAAGCAGTTTTCTTATTGGACAAGTACCAATTGAAAAATATGGATTGAAAACTCTGTTTTTGCTATTCAACATATAGAAAATAGAAAACGTTTTACTGAAGTGCTTCCCTTCCCCGTGACCAAACTAATCATTTTGCATACAGTTGTAGTTTTACATTTCACACATCATATAAAAACGGCATGATTGGCCACGGGGGGAACGTTGTCGAAATGCTCAAAAACACTTTATTATAAAAACTTATTAGAAACTTATTTTGTAAAAACCTGTAGGTAAATATCAATTTGCAATGGCATGTATCAGGGTTTTAGTTATGAGTGCTTACAAAGTAATTAATTGTCTCATCTCTCAACCAAAACATTATGCTGTGGGGACTCAAAAGAACAATGAGACGGTTCTTTTAAGCACCACATTATAGATTAGATCTGATGTGTAAGAAAACATTAACGATTTTACGCTCAAAAACTGTGTTTATCTAGACTATGATTTATACAGTATGTAGATATGATACACCTCAGTGCACAAGTCAAACTGGTTGACTTGGAACATTACGGGTAATAGTCAAAAGTAATTGACAACACACTTCTTTAGATGAAACAATGAAATCTTCTCAACTCGAATTTTATGCAAACGCATCCCTTTTTTCTCAAGTTTAATGCTGCAAACATAATATTTACATGTATTTAGGTGAATACTCGACGAAACTTTGACTTTCTGTGATTTTAAAATTTGGGCACAAAAGATACCCCCACCCCGTAAACCCTAGAGTCTTGGCATACTTATGCAATATTTTCAAAATATTTTTATTTTTCTAGGTGCACTAAATATAAGGGTTTGATTTAAGCACAAAACTATAGTTGTCAGTTATGCATTATCCTAGCCACAGGCTGTCAAAATTTGGACAGATTGAATAGGAAACTGTCAGATGTCCTTTCCCATATAGCATAAATACATGTTATCACAACGTGGATCATGATCAACTGGCTGAATTATTACGCCCGCAGTGCATTTATTAGGTGGAATATGGTAATCCTTAACACTTTCGAAGCACTGAAATCGTCCGCGCGTCTGTACGAGAATGTTAATGATTTATAACTTCCGTGTAACATATAAAGTACAAACGCATTATAAAATACGTGTTGTTTACAACGAAAACCCTATATGTTTCGTATTATTGACTAAAGTGTAGTAATTTGATATAACATACTACAAGGTTAGCTTTTAAAACAGCTTAGAACCATCGAATAGCGTATTATATATAGTTACTAGAAAACCTTTTTAGTGTTTTAATTTTGCATTTGCTTAAACCAAACTAAAATACTCCATTAGTAGAAATGCTCTCAACCAAATGTATAACTATGTCCTTTCTTTTACCAGTTGTAGAATATGCCTCAGTTGTATGGGATGGATGCTCTGAACAGGACTCACAGACTTTTACAAAAAATCCAAAATGAAGCCTCCCGCCTTGTTACAGGTTTAACTAGATCTGTGTCATAAGAAAACTTGTTCAAAGAATGTGGATGGACAACTTTGTCAAAAAGAAGGCAACAACATAAACTCTCTTTCATGTATAAGGTAAATAATGGCATTGTACCTTCATATATACAAGATTTAATTCCTCCTTAGGTTAGTGAAATTTCAAATTACCCTCTGAGAAATAATAGAAATATATCGTTGCCCTTTAATAGAACTAGTATCTCACAAAAACCATGTATTCCTTCTTCCATTAGACTTTGGAACTCCCTTGAAGATGACTTAAAAAAATCTATCAACATTACAAACCTTTAAAAAACATATTACTTCAAGTTTCAATAACTCATGTGTTCCTTCTCACTTTACTATAGGAAATAGATATATTTCTATATTGCATGCACGACTTCGAAATAATTGCAGCAACCTTAATAATGACCTTTTTAGAAATCATCTCCGTGATAATCCTTTATGTGATTTGTGTGGCATGAGAGAGGACGCCATCCACTACTTCTTTCATTGTAGAAAGTTTACACTGGAACGGCAGGTTTTTAATGACACAGTTAGAGTTTTCCAATCATTAAGTATTGATATGATTCTATGTGGTAATTTTAATTTGAATATGGAAAACAATATAGTCTTGTTCAGAGCTGTCCAAAGATATATACATGCTACTAAGCGTTTTAAAACCAGTTGACTCTTTGCTTGAAGCTTTCTTTGAAACATATTTTGTATATTAATAAGTATACTTATGACCAATTTGTTCTATTCCCAAGTTGAAGGGGTTCCTGGCAGTCGTACTATTATTTTTATTTTTATTTTTTTTTTGTTAGTTTTTCTTTTTATTATCCAATATTAATTACTAACTTATTTATTAATCTACTATTTTGATGTTCGATTTTTTCTTCTTTCATATATATTAATCTTCATTTATTTATTTATGTCCTTATTTATTTACGTATTTATTTATTTTATTTATTTATTTTTTTATTTATTTACTTATTTATTTATTTATTTATTATTTATTGATTATTTCTTTTATATTTATTTGCTTATTTGTTTATTTATTTATTTACTTATTTATTTATTCTGATATAGTCTTGTTTATGTTACTATCTGTTTTGCTTTGATTACAACTTGTTAAGTTAACATATGCGTTTGTATATATAGCCATGTTTATAAGCTATTGTGTATATATAGAATGTAGGGGAAGGGTCGAAACTAATGTTGTGAGAACTTGTGACCCAACCCCATTGTTGTTATTATTTTGGCAATAAAATATGTTTAAACTAATAATTATAGGAAATGTGAATCTACAAGGCTGAGTTTGTTGACTATTCGTGACACGCTGAAAAGTGGAAGAGTTCACAAACACGCCCTCCTATACCCACTTTGCAAAACGTATCATCAAGAAAATGATCAGGTTTCTGCCTTTTTCCAGTAATTAATTGGAGACGTTATGACCAATTCGGGGACGTTTAAATATTGGGGCATTTTGACTTGGAGACGTTTTGACGCACACCCACAGATTGAAGGCAGAACCGGAAGTACGCCACTATGGGGAGTTTGATTTCATCATATCCCATAGACTGGTCTCCCTTTAATAGCTTGTCAGCATATTAAGACAGGTCAAGAGTAGTAGCCATAGCATACACACTGACGTCATGACATGAGTGACGTGGTTTTGGAAAATACCCGTGACATAAAGTGCATTTTTAAACAAGCCGTTTTATTAAGTTTATTTTGTTCTGGGCGTTTATATTTTTTTCTATTACTAATTATTAAAATATGGCAACTGAAAAAATACTGCAGTTTGTGTTGAAAAGTCTTTCTTGAGCATGCGCAGTCGCATGAGTAGGATTAAATACATGATACCAATCATTATATGCCTTAGGGAAGAAGAGCTTTATGAACGAGGGGAACCAATCTACCTATCCGAATTTAATAATTGGGGAACTCAGAGGAGTGATCTCTATTCACCCTTTCATTTCCAGAAGCAAGCTGGTATCCATGGAAGACTACTAACGTAGACTAATACACACTGTAATAAATAACACTTTGAATTTTATATTCATTTTTAAAGTCAAATATAAAAATGTAAAATAATAATGGCACATCTAAGCGAGTACTACTCAAGAAGGAGAAGGTTCGAATTCCTACTATTTCCAAAACATGTTGTGCGTGTTGTTTTGCTTTTTTACTCTTTTTTCGCAATTTTTACGATCGCTGTGTACGATTTTATTGTGCATCATACAGAGTTATAGGCAAATACAATAGATGTGTTCATTTATAACACATGTTTAAATTGTATATATTACTTTCATTTAGAATAAATATGTAGAAAAATAACACAACTTGAGTCAATAAATATTAATAAGGTATTAAGGGACTGTTCATCATTCAGGTGTCAGGGGGGGGGGGGGGGGGGGCATCTGAAATTTTGATCAACCATCTAAATTCTGTATGTCCCCCCCCCCTCCTAACAAAATTTAAATACAATAACACCCCCCCCCCCTGAAAACTGCAATATTTTGTTATGTCATAAGTATGGCATGTGCATCTGAGCCTCAGTTCTCAATCTTAACAAGTTCTGACAACCATTGGAAATTGTATGAGACTATTTTGTTTTTATTGGTTCTTTACGTTTAAGTCAAATAAATTTCAGTTACATCGAGATATGCCGTCCTGAGTTGAACCAGTACTAAGCTGCAGATAAACAGGCTTTCAAGTGTCCTTCCACAAAAAGTAGGGAAAGAGTATGGATAAATGTTTGAAGAAAACAAGACTTGAGCCAAAATTTTAGTAGTGATTTTGGATATAAAACAGTAGGGATAGAAGGTTTTTTTTTCAAATACAGAATTTATAAATAAAACAAACATTAACAAGGCTTTCAAATGCCCTTTAACAAAAAAATTACAGGTAAAAAAATCGGCAAAAGTTGTAAAAAGGCAGGGATTATCTGTGTAAAAAAGTAGCGATAGTACTAGGCTTTTCCAAGTACACAATCATTACAGTAAGTTGTTCGAAAAACATTAAATAAGAAAGTTAATTTTCAATGTGTAACCAGGATAATAGCTGTAACAATGATACTTGCAAAAAAGAGATAGATTGGGGTATAATATTCAAAATTAATGTTTTAGCTGCCTGCTCCCTGAAAAAAAAATGATAGCTAATTGTTAAAAATTGAGCGACCGACACGAGTGAGGAAAAAATCTGTATTTATATTGGGTAAATGACACTTAAAAGTAAACATGTAGGGATAGTAGGACATTTTAAGAATAGTAGGGAAAAGTTGGAACACAAGAAATGGAAGGGGAAAATTAGGGCTCATCCTAAAGCTTAGTTAATCGATCAATTTTTTATCAAAAAAGCATGATGATGAAAATTTGTAACAATAAAACACCAAAACCGAGTAACTTTTGCACTTACAAAAATAAAAACTAAGATTTTTAGTGGCCTGTCTAACTATATATAAGATATTACTTTTAAAATCGAGCGAGCGAAGCGAGCGTGAAAATTTTAATGATTTTATTGGAGCAATTTAAACCAGCTAGGAAAATTTAAATGATTTTATTGGAGCAATTTAAACATGACCCCCTTGCTGGGAAGTGAAAGTAAATAAATTTTCCTTTTTAAAAGGAGGGCTTGCCTAGTTGATTACAAAAAAGTGCAAAAACCTCTTATTCTAAGCATGCATGTATTCAGATATTAGCAAGTGAGTATGATCAGGAAATACCACAATCACAAACCCATGACAACGCGAGGAAGAGCCACAAAACAATCGCAAAACACCAGGAAGACAAACTGAGCAAAGCAATCAGCTCTCTCTTCCCCATCTGGATGATTGCAAAACTAGAATGGACATACAGTAACGCACAAAAACATAGCACACAATGGGAGTACTAATCAGCAACAGAACCACTGCCTTAAAACGGACAGCAGTGGGGGGCTTAAATGCGTTTTACTGGTACCAAATCTTCTCTCTAGAGTTTGCTTTTGATGAAGCACAAAAAATGCTCAGCTCGCATGGAGGCTTCAGGCGGTCAAGACCACAGTAACTAGTAACAAATTACGAAAATCTGACAAAGATCAGGAATGGATACAGTCGAGTACCACACCTTACCCAGGATACCACAGGAAAAGTGACAAAAACTCAATAAAACATCGCAAACGAGAGCCAAGAGGTCAGCCCTTTCCCAGCAGGTGGCCACAAGGCAACAATGAACAGACAATACAACATGACAAACAGGAAACATAAATAACAAAAATGACCCACAAAAGAAGCACTGCCTTGGAACAGTCAATAAAAATAGTTTTACTGGAGAGCTTAAGCCAGTTTCACGGCGCCATCCTCACCCTTAGTTCATATGTGGATCAAGACACACAAAAGTTTGGTTTGCACGAAAGACCCCTAACCATGCTATTTCATCCATGCATCATCTCTTAGAACGTATATATCAAGATATAAAAAAGAATAAAGCAAAGATTAGGACTCAACAGTACATAAAACTGGATACCTGAGCAAAAGAAATCCTTTCTGGTCTTAGATTAGAAAAAATATGCCTATATTTTCTTTTATTTGCTTTTTTACAGAAGTAGTCTCTTGAATGAGAGTCAAACACAGAATATGTATTGTTTATGGTTTACTTGAATTAAGGTTGTGGCGGTCATTTTGTTGGTGAAACTTTAACAATTTATGCAAAACTTTTGTGTCCTCATGCCCAGTTCTTATTTGGTAATTTCTGTTTTAGATGCATTCCAAGCAGCAATTACTTCTGATGAGTATACAGTATCGTAGACTGACAGTGTATGCATTTGGGCATTGATGATAAAAAGGATGAGAAAAAGTCCTGCTTTGGCCTCTAGCATATACCCTACTATTTTTTTATGTTGCTGGATCCTAAACCTTAGGCTAATGCCTTACTAATTATATTCTATAGTAAACAGGATAGTTCACAGTTACGTGACCAATACAAGACATTGATGAAAAGTTATTTGACAACTCCCGCGTAACAAAAAAGCGTTAACGAAACGTTCAGGGAACGTTTTGATGACATCAGGGGAAGTTTGATTTTAACGTTTAGAAACCCTGATTTTGCAACCAAATTTTCGAGGTCCTAAAATTTTGACAATCGTTACGAAATAGCATGGTCCAAAAGTTGAGGAAACGTTTTGTTTACAATAGGGGAACGTTTGATTTTAACGTTTAGGAACCTTATTTTGCAATCTAATTTTTGGGTTCCTAAACGTTTTTGAAAACGGTTTGAAAAAGAAACCTTTCTGAAACCTTCGTGTAATTTTTCAATTTCCTAAAATTGTGATTCAGATGTTTGTTATGTCTCAAACTGCAATTCATAACTACAGCACCAGATCTGCTGGTAACTGCAAGTATTTATCATACACTATTTATGTATGTAATGCCACAAAAATATGTGACAATCACATAAACTTAAGTTTGGGGTTATACAATAAATTTATTTGAAGCAAGCAGTTAAAAGGCATATTAAACAATCTTCTTGATGGGGAAGAGAGAGCTGGTTGCTTTGCTTAATTTGTCTTCCTGGTGTCTAGTGATGGTTGAGCAGTTCTTTCTCGCGGTGCCACGGGGTTGTCTGCGGTTTGTGATTGTGGTATTTCCTGATCATACTCACTTACTATTTCTACCTATTGTTATTATGCACTTCGAAGCAAACCCTATCGAAAATACCAAATATATTCTGATGAAGTGCTTATGTAAATTTCATCTTTTTGGAATCATGATGTTTAAGCACTAAATTAACTACCTGGAGTTTGGTATTATTTACTTTTTGTTCAATTAGATGAGTATTTATTGTAAAAATAATATAAAACGAAAACATTAACTACAACAATAATTTAAAAGCAAGGCCTTTGTTTGACATCACTACTTGGTTGTGATACACGTTTATAAAACGTTTACGGAACCGCATAAGTGTTTATAAAACGTTTACGGAACCGCATTAAGCGTTTGTTTCTAAATTTCCTTAGAAATTGCTACTTGAAAACAGTAGGTGGCACACCATGGCTAATAGATGTATCCACATACCAAATTTGAGATTTCTATGCCCTATAATATAGAAGATATGCTCGGTACATGATTTTCATACAATTGAGGCAAGAGGTCAAGGTCACAGTTGCCTAAAATGGTATGCTACAATCTCTATTAATCTGATGCATCCACACAAATTTTTATATTGTTGCCACAAAAATGCGGGAGATATGTTGTGGTTATGATTTTATGAAGTTTTGGGGCTTGAGGTCAAGATCACAGTGACCTAAAACAGTATGCAACATTCCTCTACCCCAATATGTATCCCAATATGGGATTTCTATGTCATAAAGTTTAGGAAATATGCTCCGCACACAATTTTAAAAGATCAAAGTCAGAGGCCAAGGTCACAGTGACCCCAAAATAGTAGGCTACAATAAACAACACAAAAATGCATCCAAAACACGAAATTTGCTGAGATATGCTCGGGACACGATTATTCTAGGATGACTGAGGCAAGAGATCAAGGTTAAAGTGACTCCGAAAATGTTACACAACACTTTAAACTCTAAGATACATCGACATACCGAATTTGAAATTCCTACCTTTAACAGTAAAGTAGGTAGCTCCAGACATGATGTGAGGACTCAGTCCCTCAGAATGAACAGTATTTTAAAGATGAATTAATATTGATTTAGTATTATGTATGCCTCCCTTAGGGATGTCATGTCCGTCATAAGGCAGTGCATTAATTCATATTAATTCTTTTACGGTGTAGATAATAATCGCATAATGTAAGGTTCGTTTAGATGGCTTTGTTTTCAATTTATGGTGTGTTTACTTGGGGACGTTTTAACTCTTAAAAGTCTACGCCCATCGTTATGCTAACAATACTTCCGTTTTCGATAGTTATCTTTACTTGCGGTCCAATATTGGTTCTTTAAACGTCTTCTTCCCACAAGGCCTCGGTAGTACAAGAATAAATTTCATTTTTAAAATATTATTAAACATACATAGGCCTACAATAATAAAAGTCCTTTTCGCAAAATTAAAAATGAGTCCTTTACACGTAAAGGGGTCTTTTACACGTTAAGCGTTACCAAAGCGAGTGAACTGTCTTGTTCCCCCTACACACGACCGTTAGGCTAATAGTATGTTATATAAATAGACAACCAGCTGGAGGGTATCACTATTCCAAAACAAATACTTCCGGCGACAGCGCCGCAAGCAAAAATTGAGCTCCCCTCACTATTAGACACAAGGAAATTCATATGCCCCGCCCCCCCCCCCCCCCCCCCCCTACTTTTTAGGCCCCCCCTCCCCCGACACTTAAATAATGAGCGGTCCCTAAAGTATAATGTTCTGAAGAATTTGTGTTATAAACTGTGCATTTTGTCATAAGTACTTTCTAAAAATAATCCAATAGGGTCCTCTGCATGGGCGGAGTCAGATGGGGCAGGGAATCCGGACCCCCCCCCCCCCAGCAAATCACTTATGACTATAGGTTCCTTCGAAATTCTTGAACTTTTATTTTTCATTTTGAAATTCTATTTGAATAGAATTTGTCATATATTATGCATTATTGTATTTAACCTTTAGTATTTTTACCTGTAGTCGACATCATATTAAACCTCAGACTTCTTCAGGTGTTTTTCGACAGTTGTCTACCCTAGTATTTGGGCCTGCTAGATAGCATATTACTTAAAACTTGTTTAGGTACCCATACCAATGCTTATTTAGTCTTCTCTTAAATGAGTTCAGAGAAGGTGCATTCACACCCGTTTCTGGTAATGCGTTCCAATTATTCACTACTCTATTACTGAAGCTATTACATTTGTAGCCCCGACATTTAACTGGAATCTCTGCTTATATTTACAATGCAAAATAAATTTAGCAATTGTTTTGTAAGGGTCAATCCATCAACATCGGATTTTAAGTTTCATTTTTGGATGGTGAAATTTACGCCGATCATCCAACAAGGATTTCCATGTAAAAATTTACAGGATTTCAAACGTAGTGGCCGTGCAAACTTGATATTTGAGTTAAAGACTAGCGGCTAACGTAGATATTTCTGATCATGAGGGGACGCCAAAACCATTTCCAAATAATTGTTTGGTCACTGAAAACAAAAAAGTAAAACAAAATGCTGAAATATGCTGATCTTTCTCCGAGAAATAAAGCACCAAGTTTGCGCAATTTGACGTTTTATCAATACCTTTACGTTATCGCATTTAATATGATATATCCGTAATCTGATTTTCTGTTATGTTGAAGCACCAATGAACATTAGAGTTTAATCCAGTGATGACTACGTTTGGACAGCATTGACGGCAACTGATTTTTCAGAATAAGAGCTCTATCCCATCTGTCACACAATCAATAGCTTTTCTGGGCGTAGGTTGCATGAGAAAGATGAAAGACCACCAAACATGTTTGTCATTTTTGAATTACTTACAATGGATTTTAATTTTGCTAACTGACCGTTTTTGCAAATGTTGCTCTCCACAAATGCGTATTTAAATGATGTCGTCTGTTAATTAGTGTTTTCATTTGCCTAAAATCCTGTTCTGGTCATTACCATTGAAATTATTCGATGATGCAGCAAGGTGAGCAAAAAATATGTAAACCATTAAAAATGCTAAATATATTGTTCATAGTATAGTTTGAATTGGTGACCCCTAGTTCTGTATTGGGCTGTTTTGTAGAGTTTAGTTAAAAGATCAATATCATTTAGAATCGTATGCACGTGTATGAGATTAGCACATTCACGACGATATTCTAGTGTTGATAATCCTAGCTCTATTAGTCTTTTAGTGTTTGTCACTATTTTCGTATGAGATCAGCACGTTCACGACGAAATTCTAATGTTGGTTATCCTAGCTTTATTAGTCTTTTAGTGTAAGATGGTTAAGGGTTGTCACTAGTATCGTAGCACGTCTTTGCACATTTTCAAAAATAAATTTATCTTTTTGGTAGTGAGGTGACCAATTTGGTGTTGAATATTCTATGTGCGCCCTCATAAAGTATTTATACAGGTGAATATGGTTTTTTTTATCAAGAAATGTGAAGATCCAGAAAATATTACCTTAATTCCTATTAGCAAGTTCTATACTGACGGGCTTTAAAACGCTACACTAACTTCCTGCTATATCTTACAAAAGACAGTAGATTGTAAACTTTCTTTGCTTCGATGATGTCATCATGAAGTGGCTTCTTCAGTCAACACTTCAGTTTTAATCGTACAACTTAACTCGACGACGTTATTGCTTAGTAAAGTTTTCGTTACTGAAACATTTCTTAAGTAGCAGAGTTTTTAAGTCATCAAATGAATGGGTACACACAGATTAACGTCGAAAAAGCCGAACTGTTGTATCACAGACCTGCCAATCAAAATGAAAGTCATTCCTCGATGACTTACAAAGTTCATGACACAAATTTGATGCTCCTGGTGTTTCTTGATTAAAAGAAATAGAGGATCTTTCACTGATAAAATTTGTGAAATGAAAGAGTTGACCCCTATTTCAAGGAATTTACATTTTAGATGCTTTAAATTAATTTGAAGTGAACAAATTTTTCATGTGTTACTCATAAATGCACACTCTTTAATATACAATCAAATTGATTGCTTTGCATTCTTTTTTGAGACATACATTAAAGCTGCTATCCTGTTGTAGCGTTTTTAAAGCCCGTCAGTATATATTTTAGTTGATGTGTTCTCTTAATGTCAGATTACTGTCGACAATGATCCTTAGGTTATTTCAGTGTCTACTGTTTCCAACTTTATTTCAATCATGCATAGTATATGTTTCTGGTGTGATATATATGTTTACCTATCTGCAAAAGGTGGCATTTCGTGAAGTTGAACCCATAAGCCAGTCTTTGTCCCATTTCACTCCTTTATTCAAGCTAGATTGAGTGCGGTTGGCAGCTGGTTGTTCATTTCTTTTAACTCTATTGTAGAGTTTCGCATCATAAGCACACAGGTTGATCATCGCAGGTTTGTAGGTTTCTGTTTTTGGTCTTGTTTGAAAATTGCGCTAGCATTAGCTTGCATCCACACTTGTACTTTCATTCAGAGATTTTTGAAGATACTTTTGAGCTGTTGCAACCAAATAAGTAAAAACACCTTAAGAGTAGCAAACAATCAATTTTGTGATGTTTAACGCTATACCATGAGAAGTTCTTATGCCATCGACAAAATGTGAGGGGTTGCCCCACCCACTTCCAGCAAAGTAGGGGTAGTGTTATTAGGAATAGCTTTCTTGAAAACATAAAGCAAAACATTTATTTGCTTTATGTTTTCAAGAAAGTTATTCCTAATAAGACTACACCTATTTATACTCAATAGACAACTTTCGTGCTCCAGTAAAAAAAGTGATACAATTTATAGTAAAAGTATAAAGAAAAATCGAAAAAAAAATCCCATTTTTGAAAGTTTACCATTTCTCTACTTATAAAGGTGTAAGTCGTAAAAGCAGTCATTGCATAATATGCTTTGATAAAAATTTAGTTGGCACCATTAATTTGTCAAACCATGATCGTAAATAAGGTCCTCAATTTCCCTTTGTTTTTTTTACAAATATTTTGCTTGAAATTTTAGCCACTGTATAAACCCTGCTCATTTTGAGCATGCGCTGCACGTGCACACCCAGTCCTTTAACGACAAAAATATACCATCAAGTAGCTCTTGAATTCTAGTTTTCAAAAATATATTATTTGATAGCATGTTATCAACGCATTGTGATGTTATGATGCCATACTTAGAACTTTCCAAATGTCCCTCGTATATTTGCTTTTACATTAAATTTTACAGTTAAAAGTTTTCAAATTAACGGTGCCTTATTACATTTACTGTTAAAAGTTTTCAAATATATCAGGCCTTATTACATTTTCACTTTTAGGGGTGCGACATATGATACTTTTTTCTGTCAAAGATTTCTCAGCAACTAACTTATTTAGGATTCTGAAATTTGGTACAAAGCTTGATAGTTACGAGTTGTATTGTGTAACAAAAACAGCAACATATTGCATATCAGTTCATTCAATTGTCAATTTTTCTTTCTCTCCAATAAAAAATTCTGTCGCAGATTTCTCCACTCCTATTGGAGCCAGTGTTTTCAAATTTTGTGTACATCTTCAGGTAGGCTAAATGCATTGTGTAAATGAAAATAAAGATGCTAAAGCTCATTTTGTCTTCTTTTTCAATGTTTTCATCTGTCACTCCTATATAACACATTTGGACATTTTTCGTCAGAGTTTTCTCAGCAACTACTTGATTTAGGATTATGAAATTTTGTAAACACCTTCAAGTAGACAAAGTCTATTTTGTAAACGAAAACTAAGATGCTAATCCTCGTTCTTTTTCAAATTTTCAATGTTTCCTTCTGTCACTCCTATATAACATATATGGACATTTTTCATCAAAGTTTTCTCAGAAACTACTTGATTTAGGATTATGAAATCTTTAACAATTGTGTCTTTTCTCTAAAAGTGTTTCAACCTCTGATGGCTACCGCCGGGGGTATGTGATCTTTGCTCACTTCTTGCTATATTTCTATGTTATTTGTAATGTAAGTGGATTCCTAAAAACAGATTTCAGGATTTTACACCAGGTCAGACAAATACCGGACTGTAAAGCCACAAAAGATTGGCTTGAAATTTCAAAATTTAGAAAGTAGAGGGGTTGTACTATCTGTGTAGGGAAAACATTGGTACTGATCAACTATGCTGTTACGCACAGCTGATCTACGCCATTGTTTTCACATGCACATTTATACGGAAAATCTCAAGCTTTTTACCCAGCTCTAATATCTTTTTTGTCTTGTCTTGGTATTCTGAAGAATAGTAAAGATGCATATTTGATGATATGAGCCGGGGCATGAGATTTCCAACAATTTGGCATTTTGACAAGTGTAGACTCAGACGAGCCTCTGCAGCCTCCTTTTAAGCTTAGTAACTCCAAATGGTGTTCAATCAGTAGCTTAACAATCATAGCATATTCAAGCTACTAGCAAAGGCTCTGATCAGACAGCGAGTATGAGTAGGCTGATCTGAGGCTTAACTTGTCGCACGTACCACACTGTTACTCATGTCGGGGCTCATATCATGATATTTAGTATAATTAAGCAAAAAATTTGCTCATTTCTTCATTAAAACCTATGTTTTGAGTGCTCGTGATAATTTCATCGCTGCGAGGCGATCCTATGAGCACCCATAACATTGGTTTTTATGAAGGTTTGACATCAAAATAAGTTATTAGGAGGGCATGGTGGCTCATTGGCAGAGCGTCATACTTGGGAGCGAGAGGTCCAGGGTTTGATACCCACGACCGCTACGTAGTTTCCTTAAACAAGACACTATAAATTCTCAAAAGTACTGGTTACCAAGGAAGGGTTGGTTTCGTCCCAACATGACTCAAAAATTGTTAACCAGGATGTTAAAAATTCAAACAATAATCATTTGTCTTATAGTTATCATCAACAGGTTAGGAAGGCATCCATCAAATGCAGCGCTTCCAAATATACACTGCTCAAAATATTTAAAAGGACACTGCGTATTTTGCTATTGATCACGATACAAAGTAACTCATAGTCTGACTTATAACGAGAGTTTGATTAATAAGGCAAAAACATGTTTATCCTGTGATTAGTTTGGTTACCCATCAAGGAGGATGCTTGTTAATAAAAATGAAGTAGTCCGTTCTCAGAAATCTCCATGGAATGCTTTATGTAAAAATGGAATTATGTTAAAAAATACCCCTTTTTCAAAACCAAAACTAAGAGGATGTTTCAATTAAGCACTACAACAGCATAATTTCTGTACAGTCAATAGCCTTTAAATGTTGCAGAAATCATTTGGTTACGCTCTTAACAAATTCAGAAGATTCTACAGAATTCCAGAAATAAAGTCATTTCAAGAAAATTGAAAATTACAAAATTTGAGCCATGAACTTAAGCAGCAATTGTTTTATCAAAAACTTTTCCTGATCCAAAACTTTGACTATCGTAGCACAAATGACAAAAGAAACTGGGTTTCTGCCTTATAGTCTAGTGAAATACATTACTTGTCTATTTGACAAGGGGTTAACATCATCACCTATGGAAAATCATCAGGTGTTCCTTTAAATATTTTTAGCAGTATAGTAACCAAAGCTTGATTTAGTAATGCAAAAGTGTCAATATATGTACTTTTTTGTTTTTGTGTTTTTATGTTAAAAACGGGTATAAATGCTTGGGACTATTTTGTAGCCAGCACATGTAGAAATCCAATGTGCTAAAAAGCAAAGAAAATCGTTGCAGTATTTTTGACGGTGTGTGTAAAACGTTTCAATGGAATCTGTTAATATGCTATATCAGTACAATAATTCATGTTTAATATACACTTGGTGGGATATTGTCCGTGGGCAGCACCCAGTATGCATATTTTAATTGATTTTACACCTAGATTTCGGTTTTTTCGATTTAGTACAAGAAAATTGTGCAAACATATTTGGGTGATTTAAAAAGTCGTTACATGTAAAATTCGTTGGTCACTGATTTGTTGATCAATAGATTAAGAAAAAGATGCAAAAAGTGCAAATTTTCAGAGATTCTTGTACAGTTTGGAGATGTCTATCAATAGAAACGATTTTTGTTCATGTAAAAATGCACAAATACATAATGCACTGTGTTAGTTCCTTGTTTTTGACAGAGTGATGCTTGTTGTATTATTCTCAGGTTCTAATTTCTCGAAAAACGATATGGTCGCCTTTTGTCTCTTTTAATGTCAAAATAATTTACTATATTTGGAACAAATAGGACTATTGCTCGACTTAACGGGGCAGTTATGGTTCTTGATCACCTAGATAATCGATAAGTCAATTGTCCCCCTTACACCGCGGCGACTATATCGCGAAATCGATTGTATCTCAGTCCAGGTATCGACGAAAGAGGCGATTATACCATCTCAATGTTTTACCAGAATTGTTGGATAGAATTTTCATTAATGTAACATAAATTGTGCATTTAAAATTTGTTTCAAATAGGAGTATACATGTTTCTGATTGAAATCAAGAAAAATGTTTTTCATATCCAAATGTAAAACATATTTGTTCACTATTCGTGTCCTAAAACAGCACATGAGCACTTGAGTACTTAACCCTTAAAGCGCCAATCGCAATAAAAGTCGTCAGCTTTCTCGTCTGCTGAAATGTTTAAGAAGCCTCTATGACAAACAGTGTGGACCCAGATCAGACTGCTCTATAGGAGCAGTCTATTCTGGGTCCACGTTGTTTGCTTCTATACTTAAATTCGTCACTAATGTTTGGCAATTTTTTGCAGCAGACGACTTCAGCAGACGACATTTTCAGATGCATTTTTGCTTGGCGCTTTAAGGGTTAATTTCTTAATATTGATAAAAAAATTATGCGGACCACGACGTGAGAAAAACTGTCTTCGGGGGTTTGAGAAAAACAAAGGCGCAGACCAATCTGCGCATCCGCAGTGATTTAGAAATAACACAACTTCACCAAAAAAGGCCGTCGGCGGCGTTACGGCCATGAACACTTTTTAGGCCAAAAAGGTTTGAGCATGACCACTTTTTGGGGGCTGAATATGCTTATTTGGTCTGGTTATTTTTTTTTTCAGTTTCCTCTAGACTTTTAAATGCGATGAGCTAATGAGGTCAATATTTACCCTAGTGTGTCAAAGATTAAGGAACTGACACCTGACAGCAATTATAATTAAAGATTATCGTTTGGAGTGATCATGCAACAACGTATTCTTTAATCTGAATTATTTCAGAACAATAAGGCATATCTCTATTATATGAGAAGGAAGAGAAAATGTATTCCAAAAAGTTTACCCGTATCATTATTGTTAAAATGCGCAGCCTGATATAAGTCTTCTCTCTGTGTAGATCTAGAATTATAGGTCTAGATGGGAAAGAACCCAGCATAATTTTGTGATTATTTTCTTATCCAACATTTTTAGGTTTGCTTTGGGCGTTCAAAAGAACCGTCTCATTTATTGTACAAATACATAAAAAATAAAAAAAAAATAAATTGAGACAGGTCTTTGAGTACATTGAAAAGTTGAGAGTGGGTAAGCGGATAATTTATCAAAGATAATTAGATAACGAGTTATCAGGAATGTGGACCCGATATGGTGTGAGCCTAACTATGCTCGATCCTTATCTGGATCCACACTGTACATTTGTTTCAAAAATAAAATCAGCTGACAACTGTAAAGACTGGGGCCGAAGTTTGACAAAATGTCTGATCAGCGTCTTCGCTTTAAGTTAAAAAAACATAATACAGGAATATAATGCAGACAGAAAAATGCGCCAAAATTCATGAGAGCAGCCGCTTTAGGCGAAATCCTTATCAGCTATTTTCACACTTTAAACATAGACTGGTTCTCTCCCTTTAATAGCTTGTCAGCATATTAAGACAGGTAACTACTAAACGCCATTGCGTCTATTTATAGCATATACACTGACGTAGTAATGGAAAAATACGTAGTATTGGAAAATACCTGGGACGTCTTGAGTCCATCTGCGGTATATTGAATAAAAAGTGCATTTGCGATTTTTAAACAACTGCTCCCAGCTAGCATCCCATCACGAGCCACTATCGACCCGCCGACGAACCGTCACCTGCGGATGGCGGTTCGTTGGCGGGCCGAAAGTGGCCCAATTGTACGTGCGGATTGGATTTTTTTATAAAGTTTATTTTGTTCTATTATCAGGAATATGGCAACTGAAAAATTACAAGTTCTATAGGTTCCTATAGAAATAAGCATCCCCAACCCAACACTGGATGCGTGGATCCAGAGGGGGTTAGGTGGTCCGCACCCTACCCCCCCCCCCATCCCCCTAAAAAATCACATGTTTTATGGGTTTCTATAGAAATAAGCATTCCCCGCCACCCGAAAATAAACAAAAATACAGTTACCCCGCATCTAGTCAGACGCAACGCGGCCCGGTACAACTATTTTCTGGAATTTCAAATGTTCACAGGGGAAACACTTATGAGACTTTCAGTTTGCACCTACAAAACTCAATCCGTGACGGGGAAGTGGGCAATTACTTATTTCTAACCGATGTGCGGATCCAGAGGGGGATAGGTGGTCCGGACACCCCCCCCCCAAAAAAAAATAAAAAAAAAATAAATAAATAAATAAAAATAAATAATAATCACAAGTTCTTTAAGTTTCGTTGGAAATAAGCATTTGCCCCCCCCCCCATCCCCGAAAAAAAACACATGTTACCGACTGCGCCGGCCGGTAAACCTTCTGAGACTTTCAGAAAACTCAATCCGTGACAGGGAAGTGGGCAATTACTTATTTCTTACCCATGCGCGAATCCAGAGAGGGATAGGTGGTCCGGACCCCCCCCCCCCCCCCCCCGAAAAATCACAAGTTATATAGGTTTCTATAGAAATAAGGATTTGTACCCCCCCAACCCCCCCCCCCCCCAAAAAAAAAATAATAAAAAGTTGCACCCCCCCCCCCCCCCCCCGATAAATGTTTCGACCCTTTTGAACCGTAAAAAAATATAATATAGTTGCAAAAAAACCAACAATAAACACCCTTATCAGAGTTTTTTTCTGTTATTTGAGTCTGGACGCCCCCGGCCCCTGTTTCTATCTGCGAGGAGAGGGTGGGGGGGGGGGGTACTATAATATTTTCATTCATACGTAGGCTCGCACCATTTTGGGGTTCAAAATTTTGAATTTCAATACCTTTGAGGGTTTTCAGAAAAATGAAAATTTTTTGGGGTATGAAGATTTTGTGGATATCTTTTGGGGTCATCACAAAATACCAAAAAGTTAACCCCAAAAATGGTCCGGGCCTACGTATGTTTGAAAATATCAGAGTACCCCCCCCCCCCTTTCTCACCCAGGTGCGAGTATGCTTGGAATTCGTGAACAATATTAGCGGACGTCATATTTTGTGTTTGGGGTCACTACACAGATAGCAAAGATACGTTGGGCCCACGTTGGTAGTTGGTGGAAATGTGGGCGTCGCCGCATACCAACCTTGTACCAACATCGAACCGACGCAACAATGTCGACCATTCTCTCATTATTAAACACCACTATATTATTACAAAATCCTCTGTGCCTGTATTCTGAATAATGTGTTTGGTGTTAAAAGAAGTTTATGTTTCCGGAGCACATGACATTGGGCCAGCATTGCGAAGGAGATTTGTTTGATTTGATTCTTACGTCCCATCAACAATCTTTCAGTTATGTAGGGACGGGTCTTCCTGGGTTGAACCGGTACTAAGCTATGATTAATGTGTCTTGCTCAAGGACACAACGCAGTGACGCCTGCGAGGCTCGAACCCGCGGCCCCTCTGTCTCATGTTCATTAAATAAGCCAGGTTACGAGGAAAACTATCCATGCGCGGATCCAGAGGGGGCCGGGGCTCCGGGCCCAGCAAAATCACAAAGCTATAGGATTTATTTAGCAATACTCGTCTGGATCCACTTGAAAATCTCAAAGGCAAGCCAGAATTCAATGTTGGGCCATTAATTCGGCCGCTAGCGAAACGCCATTGAAATTGGCCGATGATGATACACCTTGAAAGGTATTTGGATTCTCACCATAAAAAAGTTGTTAAAGATAAATTGGACTCCCTCTAACAACACTTCCTGGGTCCGTGCATGCCTGTGTCGGGGATTTCCGATCGGATGGGGGTTACTCTGATATTTCGTAGCCTATGTGGACTCGGACCTTTTTTAAGGAGGGGGTCTAACTTTTAATTTCAATAATTTTAGGGGGTTCAGATTGAATAAATATTTTATGGGATCTATGATAAAATTGTGGATATTTTAGGGGAGGGGGCGGGATGGTCATCATTCACAGTTAGGGAGCGTGGCGAAAAAGGAACGCATGTGCGCGACCCCCGTAATATGACTTTAAAGCATGTATAATATCATGCGCGGATCCAGGAATTTTTGACAGTGGGGGGGGGGGGGGGGTCCAGATTGAGACGTTTTTTAGTCCTCAGCTTATTTTACAGAGGGGGGGGGGGGCAATGGTTTTATTGCAGAGAAAACTATACTTTCCCAAGGATCCAGAGGGGGTCCAACATTTTCAGGGGAGGTCCATCCAAGGGGGGATCCAAATGCTAATTGCTATCACAATAACTTGTGATTTTTAGGAAGGGGGGGGGGGGCTCCGGGGATCCATAGGTTTTAGTTACGCGGTGTGCATTCTTCTAAGATCATTTTAAAGCTGTTTAAAAAAGAAAAACGGGGGTCACTTAAAACCTGGAAACACATCCTACCAGTAACAAAATCCACTTTAAGGCCAATTTCCTCGGGTGTGGTACTTTCAGGGGTGGCACTCTCTTTAAACAATTGTGTTTTGCGTTGTGTTTTGCGTGTCTTTGTTGGTGTTTTTGAGAAGTTAATTCTCTTTTGTGGTCCAGAGAGAGGAGAGGAGCGCATCATTCTTTTAGTATTAGCACGCATCACTATCCTTGCATTTCGTTGGCACCCCTCATAAAAAAGTCTACATCTTTGATCGAGGTTCTGTAATTTCGAGTAACAGTTTCTACACATAAGGCCTAAATGAAATATATGTGTGGTTCCTGTTTCATGCCAAGAAAATTCAGGGTAGGTAGGTAGGGAAATTATTAAATTTTGTTATAACATTTAACGAAGAAAATAGTGACAGAAATTGAAAAAGTGCCCATTTTTTCTCCAAAGACCATTTTATTGTTTAGGGTATATAGGGTTAAAAAAATTAGGGTAGGTAGGCAACAGGAACCACACATATATTTCATTTAAGCCTAACGCCACTCTCTACATTAATGCCCCCATATTTGGCGAGCAATGCTTTGGCGTTGATGTCTGATCTTTTTGTGGATTCGATCCTTCGGACCTCTTGTGCGCTCTTTCCACAGACCATGCAGACACGCTCTGCAGGGTGCAGATTTTTGTTTTACGGGAGTTCTATACATTTCTATCCCATGCTGTAGCCACGATGATCCACGGATGTATTAGTTTGTCTTCCTGGTGTCTCTTGATGGTTGTGTGTCTCTTCCTTGCAGTGCCATGGGGTTGTCTGCTGTTTGTGATTGTGGTATTTCCTGATCATGCTCACATACTATTTTTAGGTAGTGAATACCCTTTAAACCTTCTTTACATGAACCACAAGACTGGTGACCTTGAAACATGGTTTGCATCATTGGATAGTAAGTGAGTATGAGCTGGCCCACCCAGCCCACTTTCTGTGCCTTTTATATAGTAAAAAATTTAATTGAATTTGGTTCACACTGGATTCATATAATACCTGGCCTATTTATGAACTTTTTCAACACCGACGCTCTGTCTGGAGCATGCGCAGGTTCTCTACTTGAAAAAATACCATACGCGGAAGAAAAAAAAATCAGGTGTGTGGGATTCGATTTCTAGACCATTACCTCGTTAAGCTAAAGCGCTACCATTTGCGCTATTTGGACAGGTATCGTCTCTTGTTTACATCAAAATCTAAGTACATTGAAAAAATTATTAAAATCGAAATTACCAATAACAGCAATATTTGAAAGGCTTCGTATCGAAAAGAAAGTGCGGCAAATCTTCTCAGTTTTCAGTACATGTTCATTTCTCATTTTGAAGTGCGAAACTGACCCAGGATGTAAACAGATGCTCTTTCTGGAGCATGCGCAGTCGGATGAGTGGGATTCTCTACTGGTAAAAAAATTACTAGTTACCAAACGTAATATGCGTAGCGGAAGTGGAGCTTTATCAACGTGGGGAACCAATCTAACTTTAAACACACACTGAGTTCCCGCTGTGTCAATGAGAAAATGACCAGACGACTGCCATACGCGAACAGCGTATATTAATGGAGCAGGTCAGTCTGTGCATATATTACATGCTCATAGCAGTTTCTTGTCTTCACTGCAAAGATGCTACTATGAGCATGACTTTTCAGTTAACGATATGCGAACAACATATGCGCATAATAATTTATCTGCGCAGTCTGATCAGCCCATTGCTGTTTGCTGTTGAA
The DNA here is from genome assembly GCA_964019695.1 of Loripinus fragilis. NCBI lineage: Eukaryota > Metazoa > Mollusca > Bivalvia > Lucinida > Lucinidae > Loripinus > Loripinus fragilis. The sequence goes on from OZ026515.1 coordinate 50,538,569, forward strand.
AGACCTTTACCTTTTATAAATTGTTTTTGGTCAGTTCTAGTGTGACGGGGTTTGTTTAAATCTATGTCTTCTGGGAATTTTTAACCGAGAGATATGAAACGCAAACAGCAATGGTTCAGGCCAGACCGCGCTGTGCAATCTGAACAGTAAAGACCCTGACGAGACGCCGCATGACAAAACTAGTAAGATGGGTGTACTGTGCATGAACGCTGTTGTGATTAGTCTGGGTATTTGAATTTATGCATAAGTTTTTAGGAGACACACAGAGTCGTTTATTCGGTCAAAACCGTAAATAAGCAGTATTTTATTAGGACCAAGATAAGACCTATAGCCCCAGGGATTATCTGACACCTGGGATTATCGCATATCCCGTTATGAGCGTCTCAAAATCGTTTGTCACCAGAATCGCACCGGATAGATGACAATCGAAAACACTCTTAACAACCGACGAACGTGGATCAAAAATGGTTAGAAACAGTGTTTTCGATTGTCATTTGTCACCGGTCGGGCGACAAATAGCAATCGAAAACTCTGTTTTTAACTATATATTTTGATCTACGTTCGTCGATAGGATAAGTATTTTCGATTGCCGCCTATCCGGTGTGAGACTGAAGTACGAATATTCTCTTCAAATAATTTTTTGCTATAAATAGGCAAATAGGTTAAATAATTTGTTTGATTTGATTCTTTACGTCCCATCAACAATCTTTCAGTTAAACAGGGACGGGTCTTCCTTGGTAGATTTGATTTGATTCTTTACGTCTCATCAACCGTCTTTCAGTTAAACAGGGACGGGTCTTCCTGGGTTGAATCAGTACTAAGCTAGGATAAATGTGTCTTGCTCAAGGACCACAACGCAGTGACGTAGGTGAGGCTCGAACCCGCGGCACCTCGGTCTCGAGTCAAGCACTCTACCACTGAGCCACTGCGCTCCCTCTCCCTTGGTTGGACCAGTACTAAACTAGGATAAATGTGTCTTGCTCAAGGACCACAACGCAGTGACGCCGGTGAGGCTCGAACCCGCGGCCTCTCGGTCTTGAGTCAAGCACAATAATGAATTAACAATAGGTTAAATAATAATAATAATAATAATAATAATAATCATAATAATTGTTATACCTAAGATAAAAATTAAAGAATAAATTGAAGCAACTTGTAATAAAATTATTTCTATTTCGACGATAAGATATGGTTATTGTTATTTTCTTAATATTACTATAATTAAGATTTTTTTTCATAATCATGTCCCCCAATCAGCTAAAATTCCCCTATCTTTTAAAATGCTGTTAAGATTACTCAACATTATATAGGCAAACATATCGCATATTGCGGAAGCATTACAGATCCACAATAATCGAACTTAGACATTTTCTCCGCTCTTGCAAGAAGGCGCTTAAACTCAATTTTCAAACTAAAAATGACAGAACTAAAATGTAATTTATTTTTATGAAAATTATATGGTTGATATTGTTGGATGATAGAGATACCATTTATAACTTATAAAACATAGGGAAAATATCAGAATATGATTATTTTGGGGTCATGAAATGCTCACCCTAAGCATTTTCATTCAATTTACATTGGGATGAATGGGATTTTACCAGTTAAAAAGATGAACAATTTGACAAAACTAAATATTTAGTTATTTCATATTTGTTTATATCATTGTAAAGATAAAACATTAAATTTTCTTTTGATAACTTATAAAATAATGACAACTTAATAATAAGCTAGTTATTAATAATTTATTTAAAGGTTTGTATACTTTTCTGTGTAATTGATGCCACAGATTTCAACAGGTAAGTTGCGAGAGGGGTCAATATTCAAGGGAGATAATCAGACCGATAAAACCGATAACAGCTGATATTGTCCCATATGCTGCTGCCTTTTATAGCTGTCTACCTTATCTGATCGAATATCATCAAATATTCACCTTATCTCTTCTGTTATTATTTGTAAGAATGTGACATTTGTCGCAAATAAAGAGAAATTATGTCTATTTTTATTTCTTTTGTCATCAACAATTCATAATTAGTTCATACTCCCCAAAATGAGCAGTGTCATTTGAAAACCTGCTTTTTGGATGATATACGAAAACAAAGGTGCTGATCAGCTGGGCAGTAATTGAGTAGCTGATCTGCGCCTTCCATTTTCCATATATCAAGTATTACTTGACTTTTCGCTTACTGTAAAGGCGGCAACTTTAATATTCATTTCTGGGTGTGGTTCGGCTATTTCATCTGCTAAGGAAGGGAAATCCGGTTTGATTTATAATTTGGTTAAGAGTGAATAAACTTTTTGAGCCGCGCAAACGTACATGCATTTCATGAAAATCCTAACAGTATACATACTGAACTCACATTTATTAACCCTTAAAACGCATAATCACAAAATGTATGTTTTATGTCGTCCACTAATCTATTTGAAGCCTCATAGATAAACAGTGTGAATCCAGATCAGACTGCTCCTATAGGAGCAGTCTGATCTGGGTCCACAATGTTTGCCTCCCTGCTTATGTTAAATCAACATTTTCAGATGCAGCTATTTTGCTTGCGTTTAAAGGACTAAATAATGACTTAGGTTGTGGCACAAGATAATACAGTTACTTTTGAATAAAACCATGCCTCCTCTTCAGCTTTTACCCATGCCTAAGGTTGACTAGTCCTAATTACGCATTCATGAGGCGCCGCCTTTACAGTAAGTGAAAAGTCAAGTAATACAATCTATCTGCTATTCCTAACATAGTATTTCCGGCATCTAGCCATCTGTGGTGATACAGCCTTGTTTTGGAGCTGGTCAGAAACCCTGAAGATAGATTTTCTCGCGTGGGGCTTAAATAAAAAATACATATACTAGTCAGAATTTGATAAGGGTCACACAATGCAAATTCCCATGACAATATATTTAATTCATATGTAAACATAATGCAATGTGTTGATCTGAAATCAGTTTTCAGTTCCATACACCCCTTACAATGGAGAGCATTTTAAGCCGAATAAAATGTTTGTTAAAATCATGTTTTTAACCAAAAATCATACATTTCTTGAATTATCAAAAAGTTGTCGAAAACTTCAAAGATACAACAGTTTGATTATGAGTACATCTCTGCAGTGTGATGCAACAGTGAGTGGAGGCAAATGGCAATATTAGAGAAGGCAACGAATGGGTAAAATTGCAATTTAAGGGGGTGTTGGTGTTCTTTGTACCTCTGCAAGTAATTTGCAGAAAACGCAAATAAAAGCTATCATGTTTGTTAAGTAATAGTTGTGCTACATATTTATTATAAAAAAATATGCATCAGATAAACAGGAGCTTCTGCATACAAAAGATTGTTTGACCCTTATCCAATTTTGAGTAGTATAGCTACCTAAATACAGTATTTACGAAATTGGCACACAATGCTTGTATCAGAAATGATCTTTATTTGGAGTTTGTATAGCTTTAATATAATATATATTTCTAAGCTTAGGTATCAATAACATCCAGACATTCCCTGTGTTAGCACAATCACACCCTATACTCGGGATACAACATTGTTTACACCGTAGATCAGAAACAAGCTCCTACGTCGCGTGGGGAATGGATTGTGGTAAGTTGACGTTGTTTTTACTTTTGCAGACGTTAAAACGAGGAGTTGCGAGTCAAGACTTTGCAGAGAAACATAGTGTACCAACCTTTATGTTTCGCCA